>JARHVA010000053.1:8720000-9303731 GCA_037957365.1 Torreya grandis | reverse complement strand
GGTGAGTATAACCTTAAAATTGATTTGCATTTATAGTTAACTCTGATATTTCCCATTATGAATAACCCATGAAATGTGTCTAGATCAACCTAATAAAGAGTTTCCAATTAAATAAATAGTCATTGATTATTCCTAGACACTATTGGTAGAGATAGACACTTCCACTAAATTTCAACTATATAGCTTTTGATAATACTATCTAAGTAACAAAAATCAATGATATGAATTAAGAAGACAAAATATTTTAGATTATAGAAGGTTTATGTAACTTAAATATGTGTGTCTAATAAATAAGGTTGTCCAAGAAAACATTTGGGTAGATGGATAAAAGAATGTGTGCCCAAGAGTTAAAAATGTGCATAATGTCTAAGTATGTCGATGTGTGCTAAATCTGATGTTGTCAAAGTGTCTAATACCAAATTTACATGTCTATAAATACCCCCTTTTAACTTGGTATTGAAAATTCTAAAAGTAAAATATATAGAATAAATTTGATACATGTGCTAACCACACTTGGTGTTGAAATCTATGCCCCAAATTTCCCATTTACTTCATGAAAAAACTATAATAAAAAAATTATAGATCATTTTCATCTCAAGATAAGAAATCTAAAATAATATATACCATTTAACTATTTAAAATTTAAAATCCAAGGAATGAATAACGCATGATGGTATTGTGAAATATCATGCCACTTGTTGAACTTGTTTATAGAATGCCATGGGGTGATTATGCCCCAAGGAGATGAAACCACTGAAACCATGATTCTAGGAATGTTAATGCCTCAACCACCATTGGAGAAAGGAAGGAATTTCTATGAGTTGAGTTCCATAAGAACCTCAACTATGCTACTCCGAATATCATCATAATATTTTTTGTGGAACATGGACTAAGGTTTATATGTAAAGGTGGAACCCAAAAAATACGTTCATATGTAAAATTAGAACTCAAAAATAGGTTTATAATTAAAAATGGAACCCCAAAACTAGGTTATTATGTAATGTAAACCCTGAAAAATAGGTTTGTAATGTAAAGGATCAATTGTTGCATATGGATTATAGACCCAAAGTGCTTACATAGTACCATTGATCTTCAATACTAAAATGGTAAAAATGTTTGCATGAATCACTTTCATGACCTTATATGATATAATTTGACTCCAAAGTGATATATAATTCATTAATTGTTCATCACATAATGTATAATTCCCCACATGTGCCTCACATATGTTTAGTATACCCCATTTAAATCATATAATCTGACCCAATATGTTCAATATGTCCCATCTAAATCACATAATATAACCCAAAATGTGAAATATTTATCTATCATTGTCCTAAATCTCTAAGACAAACCCACACTATGGCCTCTTTTTGATATTAAGGATGAAGCATGTGAATCACTTATCTCAAAAGAAAGAGTTTTACACCCCATGTGTTATGTATAAAAATATAATCATGTAGAGCATGTATATAAACATGATAACATATGTCATCATAGAAATATTTGATCATTCAAGCACATATGAAACATGTACTCCAAGTCAATGGGCATACAAGTGTCAATGTCTAGTAGAGATATATCAAGTAATCATGTAATGATAATAATCATAGTTTATGCATGATAGAAATCATGACATTGTCACACAATTGAAGTATGTGCAATATAAATCTTGACACCAAAATCATAGTAATATTAATATATATAACCACACATAATATCATGATCAAGGAGAACATAAACACATAAGACATGACATGACTTTGACCTAATAAAAACACAATGTGGCCATGAATTGGACTAGAAGATCCTATAATACCATAGGCATATGATGTAACATGACACAAGTAAATGTAGTCATATAACTAAATTATAACACACATCAATGATGATATAATGTCCTAATCATACATATCAAGCATGCATAAATAAATAAATGTTAGTATGTGCAATCAATCAATGTCATCATCAAGTATAAACAAAGTATAAACATCCATAATAAATAACACTTTAGAAAGTATGATAAAGATCAAAATCACGTATAATAGTCTACTATGATCAATGGACCAGTGTAGAAATATACAACCTAATAATGGTATGAAGATGCCCCTAGTGTAAGGGCATGCACCTAATGTAGAAATTTTATCATTGGGTATAAATAATGTCATGCATCTATATGTCCATATATCACAGGTAACCTATATGACCTACATCCCACTAATATATACCATGAAAAGCATGTGCACAAAGAATAAATATGTGATTCACCATGTATATGATAAATAACATCAACCAATCTATATGTTCCAAGAAAACATGGTCATGCATTGATCCTAGTTTTATATTTTTTGTATATTAGTTTTTTATTTGAAATATGTTTCAAGCTAATTATGATCTCATGGATAGGATGCTTCATTGTTAAGATCTTAGATAGAACTGTGTGAATGTCACATTCCATGGGTAAGGAGTAATACGTATACTATTATTTTCATCATACAAATGATCTTCCACTATTAAATATCTAGCTTTGTAATCACAGTCAACAATGATCATGTATGTACTATATAGTTCTAGTAATCATAATAATGTCTAGAATCCATTGTATGTTAGGACAATGCATGTGTTCTTTGTGTGAATGATATGACATTGAATAATAACATATGTCCTTGATTATAAAATATCTAATTATCTCATCACAAATCTAAAAAATTGAATGGGATGCCAATCACGTAACTATCCATGCATATAAAATAAGTCATCTTCACTTACTTACTACTTTTATGTTTACCTTTTATCTATCTCATAAGTGTTTAAGCATGAAATATACTGAGAGGGGGGGTGAATCATTATATTATATATATTTTACTTAATCAACATACCTTTTCTTTAACTCACTTAATTACACATTCAAGATATTCCAATAAAACTGAAATAATAACATGTACCCACACGAGAGAGAGAGAGAGAGAGAGAGAGAGAGAGGAGAGAGAGAGAGAGAGAGAGAGAGACCAATTTTTTATGTGGAAACCCAAAGTGGGAAAAACCATGGAGAACAATCTCAAGTATATTAATGAGCACCAACTTGTAGGAGCGCCAACCCCTTTATCAAGCACCAACATAGCAACTATTTATGAGCACCAACCCCATTTCAAAATTTGTGAACACCAACCCACAGGAGCACCAACCCCTCTTGTGTATAAAACATAATTATCTCTCAATATTTTCTTACTCAACAAATGATAAAATGCTACAATATCTCCTACTTTTCTCTCCTCTTTTATTATATAAAAAAAAATACAAACCATGCACTCTCTTGAATATTACAAATGGCTTCTCAAGCCTTTATTTATATCTTTCCAAATGACCTTTGGCATTCACCCTTTGTGACCTTTCAATCCTCATGTAAAATGGCACCAAACTTGCATGACCCTTTGTATCCTTGCATTTGAGAAGTCACATGGTGACCTTTCATAAGCAAATGCATCCTTTCCTCTTTTGTCTTTATCTTGGTGACTTTTTGTGTTTCTCAAAGTTTCCCTTCATGGAAAAATGTGCCATACCCTCTTTTGTCTTCACATGATAACTCTTGGAATTCCTCAAGATGAATTTTCATTATAAAATGCATCCCATTCCTCTTTTGTCTTTACCCCATGAATCTTTGACTTCTCCATGGGCCCTCTTTTGACTTATATGCAACCAAAAATATATTCATTAATATTAAATATGACATTACCCAAGATATGAATATTAAAAACACCATTAAATGCAATGGGGCGTTTATCACCAATGTTATACCTTTGACATCAATGACAATATTTCCAACAATAACAAAGTGAATCTTGTGGATAGACACTTGATTCCAAACTCATAGGAACACTTATGATTGTATTCACATTAGATAACTATCTTAAACTTGCTTGAGATAATACATGTAGTGATACTTGACCCATACTAATACATGGAGACTCTTTTCTTTTTTATCTTTTTGTGGGATAGGAGTACTCAATACTCATTTAGCTTTTTCATGTGTACTTAGTTTACTTTTATTTGGAACTGATACTTGTGTGCTTTGAGATGTAATTCTACTCTTAGTAGGAGTTTACTTTTTAGATGTTTTATCCATTTAAAATCTGAGTAAATCACCTTGAAAATTGAATGAAAAGGTATTATTGTTATCCAATGTTACTTCCATTTGCTCTAGCCATGATTCTCCAAACACTTCATGAAATTTTGTAATGGTAAACTCTACCAAAAATAATGTTTCCACTATTTTAGGCTCAAAAGAAACTGGTATTTTATACTTCCCAATGACTCCTCATGAGTACTTACATGTTGTAATTCAATTTGATCATGTCCTAATTTTTTAATAAAATCCATTTTGCATGCATTATATTGTATATTCTCATCAACAATGATTCCTTTTTTATTTTCACCTTATATAAGAGCTCAAATGACCATATGTTCCTTTTTAGGTACATATGCCAATGTATGACCCTTAAGAACTTCTTGGGATACATCAGTCTTTATAGATTGTGAAATAGAAGAAGATGGAAAATTTAAATTTGGAGTGTTGTTATATTTTTCAAATGTAATAACACCCTTATCCACAAGTTGTTCTATTTTATGTTTTAATTCATAAAAATTGTCATCTATATGCTCATTGATGCAATGAAATTTGTAAAATGATCTTACCACCAGTCGTATTAAATGATGTGTAGGGTGGTATCAATTCAAGGGTAATGTAATTAACTTATTATCAAGGAGTGTTTATAAAACAATTCTTGGTTTATCCTTGAGTCATAAAAATAGTAATGGTTGGTCAATAATAGAAGGGGTAGGACTCATTTGAATTGAATCCTTATTAATTGGATTATAGGTATCTTATTTATTAGATGGGGAATCACTTTTGAGACTTGAATTTTTTGACTTTTGGGAATTTGTAGTATCATAAGAGAGAATATGTAGCTATAAAAGATTGCCTTCATAATGAAGGATGTCATAGTGAAGTTTCTCAAAATAACCATATGAATGATAGAGTGTTTTTTCTTTGAATGAATATAAAATACATTTACTAAAGATGAATTACTTCTCTAAATTATTTGGTTGATATATCAAGATAAGTAATGTGTTTTAAAATCTTAAAATGTTATCTTTTATGGATTCATCTTTGTTGTTTTGAAGGTTTTGGAGGTGTTTTAATGGTAACCTAAGGCCTCTATTCTTATTTAAATGAGATAATAAAATTACATTAAATAATTAATAATAAATATATAGAGCCACTATATAAATCATAGAACTAATCTAAGGCTTGACCTATTAAACTTTAATGAAAATATTTTAGTAATATCACCTCGTTTTATGAATATTTTCCAAAAGAATACATAAAGTGTGTAATACGGATAATAATATCTTATATCCATTAAATAAGTGGAATTTTGGCACAAAAATAATTATTAAACAAGGTTGAGTGAGTATTTCATGCACTATAGGTTTCCTTAGTTTGATATTATTATCAAACTTAGCATTATATGTCATTGACTCTAAGGATAAGGCAATGTCTCATTTTTGGAGTTCACCTATGGTATGCATTTATAGACACTAAAATTAGGTATTTGACACTTGGTAATGTCAATATTGACTTCTATTTATCCTACATGAATTTTTCATCTCCAAACATTTCTCACTAGCCATTCCCACACACCTACATGCCAATTATGAGCCTAATCCATTCTAAGTTGATATTAGTCACCTACAGGAACATTCCATTCTATACTAAATTAGTTAAATATCCTACTCAAAAAAAAATAGATCATCACAATGGCTTTTCTATATCCCAAACTATCATTATGCTCAAATAGTAACATTTATGTTAATACCCTAAGGCTGACATTACCGCCCTTCACCTAAAAATTGCTATTTTTTAAAATTAAACCCATCCTATAGGTTATCCCATTTACCAAGCATATTTATCGCATAGTAAATTACCCAAATGGACTCATATAAATAAAAATCAAGCCCACACTTAGTATGAACTTGGTACCTATCTATCAAGCATTTATACACTACTGTACACTAAGTAAATCTACCCTATTCTTCCTAAATTGAAAATTGAGCACTAGGATCAATCATGAGCTAACTTTGAAACACATCAAGCCAAGAGTAAATATTATCAATATCAAAGATAAATGTATAGGTTTATTCATATAGTGAAATATCATAATTTCAAAATCACACTAAGGGGAAGAACTACATGTGGCTTGACTTCACTCTTTGGAATATTAGATACATTGGTAAAAATCAATCATTAATGGTGGTGCTTGGGTTCATCTCATCTCAATTACACTTCCTCACTTTTTATAGGTTTTCATCCTTCACAAGTGGACATAATATTTTCATGAGAAGGAAGTTGATTTATAAATTTGAGCATGCAATCAAGGGTCATAGATTGCATAAACATATACATATCAAACAGATGTACCATGGTGTATGGTCATAGAGAGACAAACCTACCTAAAAAGTAATATCAACCTTAGATAGTAGTTTCAACATTCCTACCTAGGCTTAATAGTACTGACCCTACTCACATAGAGATACAGTTCCAAATCTAGATAAATGATAGGCCTACTTCCACTCTATTTCCATTGTTGGAACACAATCATTATCAATCAGCTAGATAGTAAAGCTAAGTATCTTAATCCCATTAGTAATTTTCATAAATATTAATTGACACTATTGTAGACATCTAATTCTTAATACCATTTGTGTTGAAATTATCAATCTTACTCAAATGCACATTTTAGGTCAAAATCATTAAAACACTCTAAATGGTTCAAATTTGTCATTTACAAGTGCCAATTTAGGTCAAAGTATCCCTAAATAGGGTAATGCATTTTATGTGATACCTAACTTTGTTTAATTCATTTCGAGTCAAAATTATGATTTCACTTTTTGTGCTTTGGATCACTTTTTTCTTCTAATTCATTGGTATATGTCACGTACCTTTGTTATTTTGTGTTGGCAGCATCTTAAATGGGAATACGGTTCTAATGCATCTAACATCACCTTCCAATTCTTCTCGATTTAAATGATGACCCAATAATAGGACTTTATGACCATTTTGATTAATTGAAGACTAATTTCCAAATAATTGCACAAATGTTGATTAACCTTGTTTAAGGCTAATTAATCTAAATAAAGAGCTTAAGTGGTTTTTTCATGAGAGTTGTTGAATATTTTTTTTAGGAAATTGATTTTTATTAACTGCATCACCTAACGACATCATTTATTGAAAAGACATATTTAGGCCATAAATGCATAAAATATCAAGATTATGGGTCTCACATGCCTCATTAATGCATCCCATGCCTCATTAATTCCCTTCTTTCAAAATCATTATGAGGATATTTATGGATTTAATCCCAATTATTAGATTTATTCATGACCACACATCTCAATCTTGAAATGGATGGTCATGGTTGATCTTGATCAATCTCAAAAATCTATAAATAGAGAGGCCATGAACATCATTTTTAATCTTGATTTTTGAAAATTTATAATGCTAAATTGTCTCCACAATCCTTTGTGTTGATCATTATTTTTCATTAGCAAGCTTCATTTCATAGGCTAGATTAGAGATTTCATATACTTTGAGCCTAGGTTATGCAAAGAATTCTTGAGGCATTGGAGGAGTTACCACCATTGTTTATAAAGACAAGAACTCGTGATCAAGGGAGAACATGATTTTGAGCCACACTTGTATGGTAAACCACTTGGGAAGGTAATTGGTGTTGCTTTCTTTCAATTATTTCTTGTTATCTTTTGTAATTCCCACATGAATAGATAGGATAAGTTTTGTTGTCTTTAATGCATTTTTCATGATTTCTTGACTAATGCTTGACTAACTCTCTTTTTAATCCTCTCTACATTTTGACTAACTCTCTAATTCCTAACACCATTTATGTTGAAATTGTCAATCTTACTCGAATTACACTCAAATGCACATTTTAGGTCAAAATCATTAAAACACCCTAAATAGTTCAAACTTATCATTTATAAGTGCCGATTTAGGTCAAAGTATCCCTAAATAGGTCAATGCATTTTATGTGATACCTAACTTTGATCAATTTATTTTGAGTCAAAATGAATATTTTGCTTTTTATGCTATGGATCACTCTTTTCTTCTAATTCATTGGTACATGTCACATACCTTTATTATTTTTATGTTGGCATCATCCTAAATGGGAATACGGTTCCAATGCATCTAATATCACCTTCCAATTCTTATCGAGTCAAATGACAACCCGGTAATATGGCTTCCTGACCATTTTGATTAATTGAGAGCCAATTTCCAAATAATTGCACAAATGTTGATTAACCTTATTTAAGGCTAATTAATCCAAATCAAGAGCTTAAGTAGATTTTATATGAGAGTTTTTGATTATTTCTTTTTGGAAAGTTATTTTTATTAATCATATCATCTAATGACATCATTTCTTGAAAAGGCATTCCTAGGCCATAAATGCATAAAATATCAAGATTATGGGTCTCCCATGCCTCATTAATGCCCCTTCTTCCAAAATCATTATGAGGATATTTATGGATTTAATCTCAAATATTATATTTATTTAAGACCACACATCTTAATCTTGAGATGGATGGTCATGGTTGATCCTAATCAATCTCAAAAATCTATAAATAGAGAAGCCATGAACATCATTTTTAAGCTTGATTTGTGCAAAGTTATAATGCTAAATTGTCTTCACAATCCTTTGTGTTGATCATTATTTTTCATCAGTAAGCTTCATTTGATAGGCTATATTAGAAATTTCATCTACTTTAAGCCTAGGTTATGCAAAGAATTCTTGAGGCATTGGAGGAATTACCACCATTGTTGATGAAGACAAGAACTCTTGATTCAAGGAGAACATGCTATTGAGCCGTAATTTTGTGGTAGATCCACTTGGGAAGGTAATCATTGTTGCTTTCTTTAAATTATTTCTTGTTATCTTTTTTAATTCCTGCATGAATAGATAGGCTACATTTTTTTATGTCTTTAATGCATTTTTTCATGATTTCTTGACTAATGATTAGATAACTCTCTTTGTAATCCTTTCTACATTTTGGCATGCCCAATGGGACTGCACCCCACAAATTTGGTCAAAAAGCTCTCACAAGCAACCTAATAACTCTTTTCATGTAGAATATTAGAGTATGGGAGTAAATGGAATAAAATTTTAAGCAAAAACATTTTTTTTTGGAAGTCACAAATTTGTTCTTTAGACTGTAATCTCACAACTCCATAGTCACGGTATTACAATCCCACAACTCCAAAGTCACAGTATTGCAATCCTACCACTACAAAGTCATGATATTGTAATCCTACCACTTTAAAGTCACAATATTGCAATCCTACCACTGACTCAATGGTGAGATTGTATTGTGAGTCATGACATTGTAGTGTGCAAAATAGAACATCTTTCAGAGCTTAGTTTGGGGTCATCTGAACTCCATCTTTGATGATTTTTTTTAAAACCAAGTTTTTTTTCTAAATTTTAATAATATTCCATTATTTTATCTTTAAGTTTCATAATTTTTTCACAAAACCCATTCAAATCTAAGTAGTAGGATTGTCAACATGAATAGCGGGATTGTCAACCCGAATGGAATGATTGTTAGCCCGAGTCGTTATATTATTCTTTTTTTCAAACTAACCCGAATGGTGATATTATTTGTTTGACTCACAATTTTGTAGATTCATGGGATAGCTCTATAAATTATTAGGATTGCACTATGTAAACCTGAGATTTCTTTTTTTTTTAAAGTGTTTGTTTCATTTGATAAATGCTTCAAGGCTAAAGGACATACTGACTTTTTATTTACAAGACCAAGATAAAGATTTACTAAAATAAGATTTTAGACCTCTTTTAGATTTTTAAAATAAACTTAAAATCTTTCTTTTTATGCTTATGAAAACTTTTTAGGGTGTTTTTCTTGATCAAGTTTTTGTGATTTTCATTCAAAGTTAACCATCTAAGGCCAACGGCCAAAAAGAACATCACCAAACTTTGGTTTTAATGATTAAAATTGAACACATTTGTCCAAGTTTTGTATTCAATAGTTTCTTAACTTAGTTTTTGATTGGAAAAAATAGGGACGTTGCATGTATGCTCTTCCATCTATCCCCTTTAAGGAACTTTTGGAATCAAAAGCATCATCCTTATTGCAAGCTGCCTAGTCCAAGGCATAGAAAGAATGTCATTTAAATCACTTCCCAAAAACTCACAATAGTAGTAGGTGGTCTTGAGGTGACCATAAAGTCTTTATATTATGTCTTTTATTTTATGCAAACTTGGCTTGTGAGGGAGATTTCATCACCTCCCATGAGTTTTATAGGGTTAAAGCACTGGGACATATCTGCATTTTGGACATCACACTACACTAAGCAAGTCATGGATGTAGTGGTTTCAAAAAGACCAAGACATTTTTGCAATAAACTAAGTGCCATAGACACCCAATTAAAGTGCACTTATTTTGCATCATTTGATGTGAAATCCATTATGCAATTGATCAATCTAGAAATTTTTAAAAACTTATAGTTTTTAGATAAATCCCCACTTGTCACATAAGTATTGTTAGTGCATGGTGTGCCTCAAGGTCCATGTTGTCGTATTGGCATATGAGAGAAGGGGGTGTAAAAACCTTACTATATAATGTGCATTTACTTTTGCATGAACACTTAAAAATCTTCTCAAATAACGTATATAGATGGACTCTAACAATATCATGTAACTTTGTCAGTTTAGACTTAAGATGATTGTTTTTGTATTTAGCTTACTTGGTCTTTATTTGTGTCTAAAAATAATTGTTAACTCAATGAACTTAACCAAAACATATTATCCTCAAAATTCTTGAGCATGGGAGGCATTACATTGTCGAATTGGAAAATTTATCTTTTCCTTGTTCAAAATTGTTATCAAAAACTTTGTGTTATATCACCCACTTGGGCGCAGTTATGTTGCCCATTTGAGTCTAGATAATTTACCCAATTTTTTTAAGTCCCTCATTTATAATTCACATTCTAAATTGAACCTTTCTAAGTTTTAAGGGTTGGTGTGTTAAATTGGGTTTGCCATTTGCACACTAAACTTGTTCTAACTTAGGGTTCAATTTTCCATTTGGATTGAGGGTCATTTATTAGACTCAAAATCGCATTACCATCTTAGTGGATTCAATTCATCTTGTGTATCGCTCATGCTTTGAGTCCTCAAACATATTTTATCCTAATAGAACCATATGGCGATGTTGTGCTACCAATTTGGTCTTAGCTTTGTACTTAGTAATTTATGTATGTTTTTACATCTTGAGTTGCTTAGTTCATATCATCTTCTTTGTAATATGGAGAGATTTCTTCTAAATTTCTAGGGTCAACTTATTGAAGTTGAAACTAGCTTTTAAGGTATAGGTGTATCACAAAAATCTACACTTTGGTGTACTAGTTTTCACTTTAGATCTTTGAGTTACCTTATCCTCTTTTAATCTATACGATTTCAACTTTACCAAAAGTTGAGTAAATTCATGAACCAAATCTTCTAATTGTGTGTGGTTCCAAGCCACCCTCTTTTATAGTCTCTTTGTTACCTTAGTCATTTGTTTAAAGAGAACCAAAGCATACCTATTTGAACATTTGCAAAACATTGTCCAAATACTGCCAAACGTTAAGAACACTCTTTTTAAACAATGACACTAAGGTACACTTGTAATAGGGTTTATTATGGCCCTAGTTTCAAGGTAGAGAATCTTTATAATGGACATGAGCACTCCATATTGTTGTTGGAAATATTGTCATTGATGTCAAAGGTCTAGCATTATTGATGATAAAGGCCCCATTGCATGTAATGGTGTTTTTAATATTCATATCTTGGCTAATGTGTGTTAATATTTATTTAATATTAATGAATATATTTTTTGCTGCATATAAGTCAAAAAAGGGCCCATGGAGAAGTCAAAGAGTCACAGGTAAAAGATGAAAGAGGAATGGGACACATTTTCTCATGAATAGTCATCTTGAGGAATTTCAAGAGTCACCATATGAAGATAAAAGAGGTATGGTGCATTTTTCCATGAAGGGACACTTTAAGGAATATGAAAATTCACCAAGATAAAGATAAGAGAGGAAAAAGATACTTTTACTTATGAAAGGTCACTATATGAATTTTCAAATGCAAGGATACAAAGGGTCATGCAAGTTTGGTGCCATTTTCCATGAGGATTGAAGGGTCACAAAGGGTGAATGCCAAAGGCCATTTGGAAATCTATAAATAAAGGCTTGAGAAGCCATTTTTAATATGTAAGATATTACATGGTTTGTATTTGTTTTCAAAGAGAGAAAAGCAGGAGATATTGTAGAGTTATATCATTTGTTGAGTAAACAACATTGAGAGATAGTTGTGTTTTATACACAAGAGGGGTTGGTTCTCCTGTGGGTTAGTGCTCACAAATATTTTCAAGGTGTTTGTGCTCCTATGGGTTGGTTCTCACAAATAGTTATTGTGTTGGTGCTCGGCAAAGGGGTTGGTGATCCTACAAGTTGGTGCTTGCGAACTTTGTATTTTGAGTTAGTGCTCATTCATATACTTGATATTGTTCTCTGTGGTTTTTCCCACTTTGGGTTTCCATGTAAAATTCTCTCTCTCTCTCTCTCTCTCTCTCTCTCTCTCTCTCTCTCTCTCTCTCTCTCTCTCTCTCTCTCTCTCTCATGGTGAAAATTATTGTTTTAGTTTTATTACATATCTTGAATGTGTGATTAAGTGGTTAAATAAAAGAAATTAGATTAAGTAAAAAGGTATATTTTTTGCTTAACAATTGTTTGAGCATGTTGCCCTCTTTGGGCCTATCTATTTAAAACCAATCACATCCATGTTGGTTGTCATACATCATCCTCATCCTTTCCCTTTAGATTGTGTGAGTAAGCAAGCTCTGTAACATGCAAAGGTTACCATTTTAAGATGTCCTCATTTGGTTTTCACAAATAAGCAAACTAATAAGCATCATGTTGTTACCATTTTGGGTTATTCTCCTCCAACTTGTCCACAACACGTGAAGGTTACCATTTTAGGATGTCCTCCATATCCTTCAATTTTCACGTGTGAACAATCAAGATACACAATTAAGCTCATGCAAATAATCAAACTCGTGTAAGGGTTATCATTTTAAGACCTCCTCCTTTGGTTTGCACAAGTAAAAAAATTACGAAGTGTCTAGTCATTATCATTCTTTTCCCATCACCAATTTTTTATGAACCTATTGTTAAAGAACATTCATTTGATGAACCAATTATTTTTTATCCCTTCTTCAATAGTCTAATATTTAGAGAACCTGTTATTAAACCACAAACCATTGTTCTCACTAAACCAAATGTTCCCCAATTTAGAAATTCTATGTTGATTGTTGAGCCAAAACAAGAACCATTACCTCTTCAAGAGCCATCTTATGAGGATGAAAATATGACTAAAGTTGATATTTTGTAACCAATTGTGAACCAAAACCAAAATGTTATTGTTAAAACATCCATTTGTGATAAGTTACCTATTCATTTTTTACCTATTTTTAAAGAGCTTCATCTCCTTGACAAGCTAGTCTCTACAGAGTTGTGTCTTGATCTTTTTCCATTCATTAAGGAGTCTCACTTTAATAGACATAATTTTGTCAAGATGTCCCTTGAGCAGTTCCCTCTCTTTGAGGGGATTCACTTAGATGAGCCAATCTATGTTGAACCCTTACAAGATGAATCAATTTTTATTGAGCCCATTATGCCATCATAGGCCATTACTTTTCAAACATTTAGCACTCAACAAAACATTATCAAACCAACCATATTAGATGAAGAATTAGAAGCAAGTTATATTTCTGAATTGACATCAAATTTAGCATTAGAAATAGAATCAACATTAATTATGATATCGAATTCAAAGTCCCTTGCTTTAGAATTAGATTTAGAAATAGATTATAGTCATGGTTGTTATAACATTGGTTACAATTGCCTTGTATATCAATTTGAATATATTTTTTATCCTTCTATGGTTTTTGAAGATGATTACTTATGCATCGACATAAGTTATCCTAGTATATTCTACGAGGATTGTGTTACCTTCCATCATTCTATTATCACTACCAAACATAGCCATTACATTGACATTCCACCTCTCACAAACATTGATTGGGACTGACATAATCACATGTTGTTGAATTGCATCCATGATGACATATCAATTATAAAATATCAGTGGGATAAAGACTAAATTCATTCAATAGAAGAATAATCTTCTAGTGAAACCTTTTCGAAGGCACTAGGGGATGAGAAAAGACCAAAATCAACATATTTTAGTGAAACCTTTTCGAAGGTGTTAAAAGATAATCAAAGTAAAATATTAACATCTCTTTGTGAAACCTTATCAAAGGTACTATGGGATGATCAAGACAAATTCATTGATGAAAACCTCATCAAGGTGCCAATAGCTGAGCACATTAGTTATTCACTACATATTAAAGACAATATCAAAGATCAAATCAAAATAGCTTCCAATCTATAGCATAATTAGATGGTAGCTACTCTCAAAATCAAGTAATAGAATAATCTGGTGATCATATTGAGAGCATCTTCAAAGGTCTTCAGCCCTGCCACAACCAAAATTATGTTGAATATGGAATCAACAACATTACATGTGACTAAAAGTCTTGATCTCCATTTGTTTCCCATTCATTATACATTCCATTATCACCCACCTATTTATTACCTACTTATATCATTTATCACTGGCAACACTTTCCTTTGTCGAGGCTATAAATATATCTTATCTCGATGTTTAAAGAAAGAAGAATCAATTGCCAATGGGGATCACAACAACATTATTCAAGTCCAGATCGGCAATAAGTTCTTAATAGAGTAGATTTTTTGATGAGGTGTTGGGTAGCAATTTTTATAACTAATCAGTTTGGTTGTCTCATTTGTTGACTAAGACGTGCATCTCCACATCATCAGGAACAACAAAACCATGTTTAATTTACCATTTCCCATTGAGCATTGTCTTTGCCTAGTCTCTTAGGGGAAACCCTTTAGACCATTTTATTAGTCGTTAGTATACCATTGTGATCTTGATTATGTCTCTTGAACACAATCAACACCAATTATACAAAGTAGTTCAGTCAGGACATTATATTGCATCTTTTTCTGTAGACAAGTGAACAAGAACATCTTCTTAGTTCAAGACCTTTACCACGTTGTTACAAATAAGTGAACATAGATAGTTCTTTGAAGTTACTTCATGATGTACACTATTTTATATTATATTTATTGCTCTTTGTGGGCATTTTTTGTCTTGTCAAGATCTTCGCTCTCACTGATTTGTGAGCTTCGCTCTCACTGATTTGTGAGCATGGGTCGTTGTATCTGACTTAACTATTTTATTAGAACCTCTACTCTCAGACATGTATCTCCTTCACTAGATGGTCCCACCTTGTGCATATTTTTTCCCAAAAACATTGGAAATAATTTGGAAATACCAAAAACATCATAACATGATCCATAAAATAATAAAAACATTATCTCACACTTTTGTACATTTTTACATTCCCATCTCACCATGTTATGCTCTTGCCATTTTGTAAGCAAAGAAACACCATTTCATCTTATCCCACGCATTTTCCATTTTGCAATATCATTCTTTTTCATCCCATCATCTTGTTGTTTGCAATACCATTCTCATTTATTTTTCATATCTTCCATTTCTTCTATAACATCAATCATGCTAGCCTGATCATAATTTTTATCATATCCCATTTCCTGAGAGAACTACATTTGGCCTGAAGTTCATGTTGGAACATGCATCCATGGAACTATGTAGGTAGTGTCCACTTGTCTTATACATCTGGACTCATCTCGGCCAACCCCTTCCTTTTTTTCTCTTCCCCCATTTCTTATGTCATTGTTCCTCTTTAATTAGGGAACAATTTTTGTGTCATTATTCTTTGTTATGCTATGGTGGAAAGTAATGCCTCTGCCGCACGTGCATGAACATTTGTATTTAAATCACACTAACTTGGTTTTTTTTTTGTGTGTGATTATTTGTGTTTTCTTGGTGTTTTATTATGCTCTCGCACCTCTCCTTTTATTTCTTCTCCTTTTCTCTTTTTATTACATCTTATCTCATATTGGTCTTGTGTTTCCCTGTATGTTTTAGATTATCTCTTTTGTGTTTTATAAAATCTTGATGATTTTCATGGATCTTGATTATTTATATCTTGATCCTATGTTATTAAGTTGTTCTTGGACCATTTTGTTTATTTGATTGTTGTTGGTGTCTTATTTTTTAATTTGATTTTTCTTTTCTCTTTTGTGTTTAAGAATGTCTTGATGGTCCACATGGATCTTGATTATTTATATCTTGGTCTCATGTCATTAAGATGTTCTTAATTTTTGTTTTTAAACATTTTTGTTCCTACTTAAGTCTTGATTGATCATATCTTGATTTCAAGTTAAGTTCATTTATGTTTTTTTTTTTTTTTTGTTTAAATGTAAATAGTTGTAAATCTAGTTTTGGTCATTATTTTACCATTATCCTTAGTTATAGGTATTCACATTTGAACTAGCTCAGCACAATTGGAATATTATGTCATTCTAAGTTATTCATACTTATGATGCCTAATTTATTTTGCTATAACAAGCACTTTATGCTGAAGTTTCAAATTCTTAACATCAACATCACTCCAATGAATAGTTCTCAAGAACACTTTTCATAATCAGGGCTCATAATATGAAAATAGGCATCTAGGTATCATGTATTTTAGCACTCGACTATATGCTTAGATGTGCATCTCTTTGGATACATTGTGATTCTAATCAACTCTTGGTCAGTTTTCATAATTCCTCATTTCATTCTCTCCTAAACTCAGGTGAACTACATTGGCCTAAAGTTCATGTTAAAACATGAGTCTATGGAACTATGTAGGCAACATCCACTTATCTTATACATCTGTAGTTAGCTCAATCTTCTTTTCATCTCTCTCATAACTTTGTACATTCTCATATGTTGGGTTTTATATGGCTTTCTAAGCCATTACACCATCACATGTACATTTGCACCCACTTGATTTAACCTATTTGTTGGATTAAATACTTGAGATATTTTACTTGCCAATTTCCCATGCTGGGGCACAAAATTTGAACCATGTCTCAGGTCTACAGGGGCAAACCATTATTTATTATTTATCAAATAATCAAAATTCACCCTACTGGGGTAAAACTATTTTATCATAATCATATTTATTCTACTGGAGTACTTATTATGATCTTCTCTTTGGGGACCACATTCTCTTTTCCTCTAATTCTCATCTCTCCACACTAATGCCCATGATGGCAATATTTTAGTGTGTAACCTATCTTAGGATTGATCAATGTTATAAGCATGCAACTTATACTCTCAAATTGGGTACATTTAAAGTGTGTCCCTTACATTTATAGATTATATCTTTCCCATTCCCCCCATCTACCGAGGCCTATTATACCTCTAATTATATTTTGATCATTAATGTTAATCACATGTGAAAGCATTAGCTCATTTGGATGTGATCTACTCCATGGGTTAATCTCTCATTGTCCCTCTATTTTTGAGAGTTCATTCTTCTCTTTCATCCTATTATGTCCTCTTGAGGGGGCATCCTAGGTCATTTCTAATTTATTATTTGATAAATATTTTCTTTGAAAATACATTGCTTCATTTGATTATCTTTTTACACCTTCTCAAATAGGGGGAAAATGTAGACATCCAATTCCTAACACCGTTTATGTTGAAATTGTCAATCTAATTTGAATTGCACTCAAATGCATATTTTAGGTCAAAATCATTAAAACACCCTAAATGGTTAGAACTTTTCATTTACAAGTGCCAATTTAGGTTAAAGTATCCCTAAATAGGGTAATGCATTTTATGTGATACCTAAATTTGATCAATCCATTTCGAGTCAAAATTATAATTTTGCCTTTTTGTGCTTTAGATCACTCTTTTCTTCTAATTTATTGGTACACATCACATACCTTTATTATTTTTTATTGGCAACATCTTAAATGGGAATATGGTTCCAACACATCTAACATCACCTTCCAATTCCTCTTGAGTCAAATGATGACATGGTAAAATGACTTTCTAACCATTTTGATTAATTGAGGGCTAATTTCCAAATAATTGCATAAAATTTGATTAACCTTGTTTAAGGCTAATTAATACAAATCAAGAGATTAAGTGGATTTTCCATGAGAGCTGTTGAATATTTCTTTTTGGAAATTGATTTCTATTAACTACATCATCTAATGACGTTATTTCTTGAAAAGGCATCCTTAGGTCATAAATGCATAAAATATCAGGATTATGGGTCTTCTATGCCTCATTAATGCCCTTTCTTCCAAAATAATTATGAGGATATTTAAGGATTTAATCCCAAATATTATATTTATTCATGACCACGCATCTCAATCTTGAGATGGATGATCATGGTTGATCCTGATCAATCTTAAACATCGATAAATAGAGAGGCCATGAAAATCATTTTTAAGCTTAATTTGTGCAAAGTTATAATGCTAAATTATCTCCACAATCCTTTTGTTGATCATTATTTTTTATTAGCAAGATTCATTTGACAGATTATATATTTCATCTACTTTGAGCCTAGGTTATGCAAAGAATTCTTGAGGCATTGGAGGAGTTACCACCATTATTGATGAAGACAACTCTTGATCAAGGGAGAACATGCTTTTGAGCCGCACTTGTATGGTGAATCCACTTGGGAAGGTAATCAGTGTTGCTTTCTTTCAATTGTTTCTTACTATCTTTTGCAATTCCCACATGAATAGATAGGCTAAGTTTTGTTATGTCTTTAATGCATTTTTCATGATTTCTTGACTAACTCTCTTTGTAATCCTCTCTACACTATCATATCTATATTAATTAGTTACATTTAGATTCATAGTTGATTTTCATATATTAAAATCTGAATGAATTCTACAAATTTAGCCTATCCTAATTAACAAAATAATCTAAAATTAGGGTAAACACATTGGTGAAGTCATATATTACATGAATAATTTCAAATCGTAATTTTCCCTTAGGTTTCAATTATATTTATTCTTATTTCATTCTAGACTTTCAATTTTTTTCCTTAGGGTTTCGGTTATCCTAATTTTCAAATATGATCTATGATTATCTAACACTAAGAACAATTTATACTTTGGCCCTAGCCTTCTTTCTACTTGAATGTTTCTATCCTATGCCACCTAAGAGTACTAGTTCCCTTATTTTCTTAAGGTAAAGTGTTATGATAATTGGTTTTTAAATCACACATAATTAGATTTATTCTAATTTACCTAAAATGGTTAATGAAATTAAGATGAATATGACTTCGTCTTCATCTTATTTTGACGTTGTAATTATCAATGAATATATGTATATGGATGATAATGTTCACATGCCTAATATAGAACATGATAATCAAGATAACCAATATTACCAAGATATAATTAATCTAGATGGCCTTAATGGGGTATAACCTCATCAAGCTCAATATATATATTTGTTTCAAAGTTTTATGGGCCAAAAACCCTCATGACTTGGATAGTATTTAATATAGTCCTAAAATCCAAAGCCAATTACCAAGCTAAATATGTTGCATCTGAGGCATAAGATCCCTTTACTATTAATACTATTCCTACATCTACACTAATAGTTACACACATGATATCCACCCAAGGTATGAGGGAAACACAAAGCCTCTCACATATTTCCATGCCTATGTCAACATAGGATACCTATTTCCATCCTTTGATGACCACACATATTACAATATCTACCTCACCTACTGCATGTTCCCTTAACCATACTTTTGTAACTTTGTAAGATAAGGTGTTATATTTAGAGTAAGGTATATCTCGAGCTAGTCATTCATTGGATTTTCATTCATTACTCCATAATATTTTAGCTCCATAAATATCATCCCATCCCCTACCTTTAGGTTTTGTATATCCCAACATTCCATCATATGATGCAAAAGGTGAATTTGAACAAATCCTTCCATACAACATGCTTATAATATTAAACCAAAAATAATTTATTAATCCAATTTATTTCCATGAAGTCTCAAATATTATGCTTTTAGGTTGTTTTATGACCTTCCACCTCAGTTAGTTAGTGTTTTCCTTCCTCTATCTGATTAGTTTCTAGCACATTTCTCTATCAACATTGATGAGAAAATATCTTATGCATAAATTTTCAAACTCAAGCAAGACTCAAATGAGACAATTAATGAATATTTATTTTTATGTAAGGCCACACTAGCTAACATAACTAATCCTATGGAAAACAATGAGTTACAAGATAACTTCAAGTAGAACTTGCCTGTGTCACTTCATATGTTAATATTATTCAAAAAATTTAAATATTTTGATGAATTATTTCATATAATGAGAGACTGATAACTCAAGCTCCTTATACTTAATAATATTAAGTATGCTCCTAATACTAGTATTAATTCAAATTTCAAGTTTCAAATCAATCCCAATAATAATAGCAAATCAATTGAAAATAAGAATGAAGCCAAGATTAAAATTAACAAAGTATCATAACCTACCTACTCCATAGAAGAGGCATTTCTCATGCTTACCTCAATCTTCTCAAAATTTTATAAAATTTTTAATTTAGTGTAATCCTTTATCTCTCCCTCCACCACTAATGTTTGATATAAGCAAACCTGTACCTAGTGGATATGAACAAATTATTATGCTTATCACCAATGTGCTAGACATTCTAAAAATAGAAGCTTCAGCTTAAGGCACAAGATAAAATATCATATTGATAACAATGTTATTGAATTGGGAACACCCATAGACGATGCCAAACCATAAATAAATTGGAACTATAATTTGAAAAAATTTAATGATCCATTTACAAAGCATGAGGAAACAAAAATTAAGGATACTTCTAAAGTACATCATATTTACCATGCATATATTTCTCTTGATACATATCACCATCTAATAGATAGGATTATTGGCACACTTATGAGAATATTACCATAATTACCTATGATTACATAAGATAATAGAGATATTCTTGATTATGACTTAGATTTCTTTGCATTATTCATATGAGCTCACATCAATGAGCACCCTATACATAGTGTTATGGTTTACAATGGTTCAAGTGAAAATATTTGTACCATGATAGTTCTCCACTTTCTTAGATACATAGCATATTTCAAGAGTGATTAAAGGGTTGAATGGGCATAAACAAGACAGCCTAGGATGTATTGTGTTACCTATTCAAGTAGGCCCTATCATAGTGGCTACATTATTCCTAATCATACCGAGTGATGGGGTCTTTCACATGTTATTAGGATACCCTTGGATTCATAAGCACCATGTATTAATCTTTAAATTTCAACAATACATCAATTATATACATTAAAACAAGGTATCTATAGATTCAAGCATTTGATATGAGCACCCTCTTCAGCCAACAGTATCTCCCCCTCCGCCCCCACCACCACCATAGTTAGTTGTCACTTTTTCAAGATCATTATAGATAGATAGTTATTACTCCTATTATGGACCAGTTTCATAGTTACATATTTTTCCCACCTATAATCCATCTATACATTCAGTCTAGAGGAGAATAATTGATTCTCTTGGTGTAGAAACTCAATTTTAATCATTAAGCACTTGGCAATGTTTAATCATAACACCCTTACCTCACTTGGTATATTTTCCATTCCACTTGAAATATTTATGAGAGCCTTCAATATTCCATTTATTATATTATAATTACTGGAAAAATCATTTAGTAATCCCTATATTTCTTATAGGTTCATGTCAATAAAATCCCAATAGTCTATTTTTTTAGAAGAAGACCACATTGAGCAGATAGGGCTACAACCATCCTTGTCCACTAGTTTGGCCTTATTCCCTACACTCCAATGGTAACTTTTAAAATTTGAGAGATTTCATATTGGCCCTCACACACTTTTATCAAGGTTGATTAACATAAATATTCCAAATATTTCTCTATATAATCATACTAATGTCATTTAATACACATCTAACAATCGCTTGGAAATTTTACTGCACATTGAGGAAAAGGGCACTAATATTTCCAATTCCAAATTTGATTTATTATAACATTAATAGGCCATGTTTGAAGTCATTTTATTATAGGTCAAGGGAATTCATTATCAATCTTAAAAGTCAATTTTCTAATTGCATCCATATATAAAATATTAAGATTCACACACTCACTCTAGGGGGGAAAAATACATCATCCTAAGGCCCTTTTGGGATATATAGAAAACAATTAGATTATGCATTATTTTCGTAGGATATCTTCACTATTCCTTTTCCAAATTCCCCCTTTTATGTTTTATCTCTATTTTATTTATGTGAAAAAATTAGGGTTTTACTATTGTAGGTATTTTGTGCATCAAATTAGCTTCAACAAGTTATCAAAAGACACTCTAAGACAACTACAGGTACTCAAACATAAAATCAATCACATAATCAACTAGGTGTGGCCTTAGTAAAAAATCAAGGTTGTAGTGCACCCCTATCCACCCTGGTGTAGCCCTATCCTAATACATCATAAAATCTTATTTTTGGAAATGATGTATTTCACATATCTTTTTAGCTAGTTTTACATCAAAGATATCCTTTCACAATCATCATAAATCAGATCCAAGCTAGATTTGGGCATTTCATTATTTATTACTATTTATATCTCATTTAAAATATTGTATTTTATATTTAGGTTTTATATATTCTATAATCTAAATTAATATTTTAATTTTTTAGTGTTTATAGTATTTTATTGGTAAATCAAAATAAACATACAAACACCAGGGAAACTAGTTTCATAATAGTTACATCATAAGAAATATATTTAGTAATCTAAGAGGACTTTATCTATTGTAGCACATACCAAGTTAGTCCCACATACATTTTAGTGTACTCCATATTGAACCTAGGTATCTATGAATTTTCCTACTATGTGTATGCAAAAGGAAATGCAACTAATCTATATATCGATCCTATTTTAGAAAAGATAAATCCTACATACACTTCTGATTGTCAATACATTAGATATTTGTGGTCATGACCAAGATGGATCCACTATACCTAACCAAGATATCTCTCACTATAATAATATCACTAAGGAGGGTTCCAAATCCTCTAGTCAAGCAAAACTATGCAATAACTCTAATTATGTCCTATGTTTTCATATTCACTAATGTAGAAATGACAAAAGTAAAGTAAATTCTAATTAGTGCTCACCAAAGTTTGTGGCACAAAGTGGGGGTAATAAACATAAAAAGTAAACATGCATAGAATACATATACTCACATAAATGTATATGGAATCTAAATACTTGAGAGAGAAGTACAAATGCATATCTATCTACTCTTATAAAGGAGAAACAAAGTTAGGCATACTTACCTTTGAAGAAAAACCTGTTGAGTCTAAATCTCTCCCTTAGATAAAGTGCTTTGTAAGAGGTTATTATGACATGTAAGGATGACAAGGATAAATCAGCTATAGGCTACACAACCAATCTATACATATAAAATACTTCTCCACAAGACAATATTTCTATCTCCAAAGAAAGTATGAAACCCTAAGCTATGTTCCTCAAGTAGAATGGTGGATAATTATATGGGCCATATATATCTCTTCTTATTCTCTTCTCTTTCTAATAAATGATGAAATGAATGTGTTTATATAGCTGAATCTAACCCTAGTTCTTTCCAAAAGTTTAGTTGACAAGGTCATCCATATAGACCCTATATCATTATTGATAAAATCAAATTAGGTCTTGATCTAGTTAAGCCAGGCATCAAACTAGAGCCTAAATGAGTTTTTTCAATTTGAGTACAGGGTCGATGGGGCCGACATTATATCATAAACCATCAAAAAGGATTTTGGGTTAAGGAAGGGCTAATGAAGGTGAAAAATGTCTAGAAGAGGGTGAAAAAGAAGAGGCAAATCTTAGTGTATTGTTTTTAGGAGATGGTTATGTAGATAGCAAGTCATAGTAAAGGGATAACAATCCTGTGAAGCACTAATGGTCTACCCATCCCTTTATCGATGCATCCCTTAAGGCATGCACTTAGAGAGATTAAGACCTGATGGGTTTATGCAAGAGAAAAAGCATTAGTAATTGATAATGTTTAAAAATATTATTTTTATACATATGCCCCACTCAAAGCTCATCATGTGTCATGTAGGTGCAACATAAGATGGTACTTTGAGAAAAGAATATATAAACACACAACATTGAAGTTGAATAAATTGTATTAAGGAGAAAATAAGATAAAAGAAAGGATATAATTGAAAAACACATACCTTTACTTACTTTAGTGTTATAGATAAATAAGGAGATGTAAGAAACATGAAGGTGTCCAATGTAGGGAATATTAGGCAAACGTATAGAAATCAGCAAAAAATCAAAAAAATTAATACACATACATATAATAGGTGAAAATATTATCTATGATGTCAAAATTATAGAACATTTTATGGTTTGAAAAAAGATCTAGCATAAACAAATATATGGTCAAAAGATAAAATTTGGAAGTAAATATTAGAAAAGTAAAAAAAATTGGAATAGTAAATATAAATATGGTGAAAAATAATTCATTGGTTATTTTTATTATTTTAATAAAATAAAGCTCTAAAAGACCTAGTTAGAGACCAAAGTGCCATCATGGTGAGGAAACAACAACCAATATGGGGAGGACGCATAAAGACTGTAGTGAGTTTAGCACATGTAAGCAATTGGATATTTCAAATGTTTAAATATTTTTATTTGAAATTAAGTTAAAAATTAAAAAATGATGGGTAGGTAAAATCTAGGCACCAAAATGAACCCTATGAAAGTTTTAGGTAAACTAGAGGTAAGATGGGGTATTGGATAAGAAGAATTCAGACCAATAAATGCCTAAGGTGTTTATGGTAAGTGGTCAAAAAATCATTGTTATGGAAGAACAAAGTTGACCTAGTTAACTTAGTTTGTAAGGTGAGCCAAAAAGATAGGGCTAACTACGTAGTAGTGAGATAATTTAGTATGATAATAGGTGGCTGACTGTGTAGCAATAGGTTGACTTAGTTTATAAGAGAAAAAAGTTGACAGTGTAAAATAAGACAGACATAGTTGGTTAAATAAGGCTGATGTAGTATCATTAAAAGAGATTGACTTTATATAATAGGGCCAATATAGTATTATAAGTCTAGAAGATGGTAGATCTAGTATTGATGTGGTCAATCTAGTTAGAAATGAAGATGGATGATCTAGTATCATAAATAAAATATGGGGCTGATTGAGTATTAAATAGATCGATTATGTAGAACATTGAGAAATTAAATCAAACCAACTAATTTATGAAATTTTAAGAATGTATTTTGATTATTTATGACATGGAGATATGATAAATTATTTGTTGTTGGATATTTTATAGAGATACTAGAGGTATTGGTGCCTAATAAATGTGTCATGGCTATCGGATCTATGAGATTAATTAACTAATGTGGACAGAGTGTGATTGGTCACACTGAGCTTTGATGACATCATGGAGATGATGCTCATCCCACTTAGTGTTGATCTCATTGTCATGTTCCTTAGATCTTGGGAATGATTGACCAACATTTTTTGATGGGTGGTGGATGGGGATACCATAAAGGTGGGTATCACACTAGAGGATGTCCATGCATTGTTCAGACTATCAATAGGAGGGACCTTGACGATTATTGGAACACTAGATGATCTGGAGGGAAGGTAAGCACTATCCTAATGGGTGACATGCTCAGATAGGATATACCTTAGATTGAGGGTGATTTTATTTGATGTGTATATTGCATAGACTCTATACATCTAGAAGGTCATGATTGGACTTATGATAACATGAGTGTTATGTCACAAGTTGAATGGTAAGGTAGTATTGTACATAATAACCTTGTGTTAGTCTATTTTGGATCAGGGAGCACTCTATAATTTTGGGGTTATCTTTTGGGTCTATCTCATGCATGACATATATGGTATATTATCTAGAGGGTAGAAAACCATGGAGCCTATTATTTTATTGAGTGCTTGGATATATGAGAGGTTCCATATGTATCATCTAGTTGGTTTACCCTATGTGTTTGATTACTGGTTACCTCAGGTCACAAGATGGAGGCAAGACCATGTAGCTCAGGCCATGCTACATATGTCAACATTGTAAACTATAACATAAGGGGAGATTATTTGCAATCCTTACATGCACATTGTTATTGTATGGCCTAGTTAGTCAACCATTACAATAGGGCTAGCACGACTGTGGATCACAAGCTATTATACCTCATGGGTAAAGCCCCATATAATGGCACACTTACCAAGGTAGTTTATACTCCCACACCTAGTGGCCCCTCTAATAGTTCCTACTTATTATAATGTACCATTCAGAGGGGGTAGTCCCAAACATCTATGGATAGTGTGGCTAGGCCATAGGATAGGCATGATGGATCCCATCCCTAGAGTTGGAGCTATTTCTTATTTTGTACCTACTAATGTATAAAACACATGATATATATATATATATATATGTATGTATGTATGTATATATATATGTATGTATATATATATATATATATATATATATATATGTGTGTGTATATATATGTATGTATGTATATATATATATATATATATATATGTATATATATCTATAGAGAGAGAGAGAGAGAGAGATAGTTGGATTTGATCTTATGAGTTATATTTGGTTGTGTATGATGATGCATGGATATATTTATTTATAGCACATGTATTTAGCTTTTATTGTATATGATATGAGAAATATATGTGGAGTGTTTTCTTTTCTAGAGTTATGTGATACACATGCATGGTTAAAAATAAAAAGGCAAAAATGGTTTGAAAATTTATAAGTAATCCAAAAATAAATGCACTCCACACTATATCATGATGGGAATGTGTAATAACAAAATATGAATAAATATAATAAACTAAAGATGGAAAAAGGGGTACAAAATGTTTTTAAACCATGTAAAATATTTGCACCAAGTTAAAACAAGTAAAATCACATTATATCATGTTGGGAGGTATGAAAATAATGTAATAAAAGGGAAGGCACATGAAAATCAAATGGTACAAAAAGAAAACAATTAAGTCAATCAATCATACTAAATCATGTTGAGAAGTATAAAAATAAAAATAAAATTGTAAAAATGAACTTAAATTGATCACACTAATTCAAGCTAGGAAGTATGAAAATTTTAATAAAGTGGTTGTAATCATACATGCAATCAAAAAATAAGAAGATAAAATTGAAATATCAATGAAGTAAGCATAAGACATACTATATCAATATGGGAAGCATGTCAATGGCATGTAACTCATAATCAATCACTATTTATCTCAAATTTGACATATGTAATTTTATTGTGACTTGGGCATTGGAAAGTTTTGTGATGAAGGTGTGGTCCTATCCATGGTCTTTAACTGCAACTCACAAAGAAAGCACCAATGAGGTGGAAATAATTGGGAATTATTTTTAAAATTAAATATTGGTAATGTCATAATTTGTGAGGAAGGATCAGTCCTATTCATCGTCTTAAAATGTAACTCATAAATGGAATCCCTAGGGGGAGTGATCAGTGCATAAAACAATATTTCTCAAGGGGAAATATTAGGATTATTTTAAATGAAATAGGTAATGTAAAAATCAAAATGTGTGTATCTAGGAGAAGACCTTAGGAAACATGAGGCACACTAAGAATATATAAAAGATACTAAGTGACTAGTGATCATCAATATACAAAGGATACATGTTCCTAATAAGCATAGAGTTGTATATGCAAATAAGTGAGATACTAAGATCAACTCATGTTGGTTGGATGAAAAAGAAAATTAAAATGGACCTACCTTCCCATAATGTGGTTCTCGTTCCTCAAGACCTCTTATAGACCATTGGTCTACTATGAAAATTAGTTACTTGTGTGAGAAAGTAGGTAGTACTAGAATATTTTTTATTCTCCTTTCCTAATATACTGGCCTACCACACCCTAATATACCTCAACTCTATCATGAGGCCAACTATGGAGTTTGAGCTTTGATTAGAAAAAGGAGATGTGCTTTGAATCATGTCTTTTAGTGTGATTTGACTTTTGAAATTTTAAAGGTTGCCTTTTATATCATTGTCTTTTGTTTAAATGATTTGGCTTTTGAATTCTTATGGCTTTTAAGATTCCTCCTCCATAAAGACTTGGAATAACCAATGTGGGGATAAAAGTGATACACACGAATGAGATTTTTACTTTGACCAAAGGAAACTAAGTACCCAAAGACATGACTGACTAAAACACTTAGGCTTACCCATGAACTTAATAAGTTATCTCAACTTTCAACCATGTGTATGCTTAGTTTTCAAAAGGAAATAAGGGGAATAAAGGGATATCCAAAGTGGACCGGTATAATATAGAATGACAATTAGATGACTTGTTTGCTAACTAATCATAATGTAAATAAGGATTACTAAGGGGATCAAGGTGTTTATAACCAAGTCATAATAATAATAATTATGCATATTTTTGAGATAGGGTAGAAAACAATCACAAGAAAAGATAAAGACATCAATAGAAATAAATGAACTCATAAAGAGAAGCATGTAATTATGAAAAGAATCCATAAGAGATCATAATAAAATAAAATGACACCATAGACAATGCATAATGAAATATAAAGAGCCATATAAGATAGACAAATGAATCAAAATCTGACTCTGAGTCAAATGATATAAAGTAGATATATGTAAATAAAATGGATCACACATCCAATCCAAAACCATAATGAAGAAGAAAGTACATGAACACCATATTGTGTTTATAAATATTGGTAAATTTATCCAAAAACATTATCCATAACATCAGATAGATCTCTATAAAGTTAGACCCTTAATATAGCGAGAGTCTCATCAATATTCAATGAAATTTATGAAAATACCTCTCATTGAATCTCCTCTACAAAAAATGTAGGCAGTGTTAAAGGATCATGCTCATGAGGGTCATTGTGCATAGAATACTAAGAATAAAAATAGGAGTGGTATATATGGGACAAGAATGAGCCACCAATGGAGAAGGATCCATGGGTGGGGAATGAACCATAGGTGGAGGAACCACAGGTGAAGAAAGAGGAGCCTTCTTATGTGGGTGACCTATGGAAGGAGGAATAGAAAGTATAGGAATGGTCATAAGGTGATCCTGAAGATACTATAGAAGGATGTGGTAATGATTGGTGTGATGGGGATATCGTAAAGATGGGTAGTATGTAAGGTGTTGATATATTGTTGAAGCTTTTGATAATGGGTAGAGGAATGATTATTTTTGTCATAGAAGTAACTGATATGCTTATTATTAGACTTTGTGGGTTTACTAATACAAAGAGTAGAAGCAAAATCTAGGGAAGGCTAGTATAGTTTATAGTCTCTAGTCCAATGACTGGTAACTCTATGAATGTCATAGTATGGTTGATTATCCCATTAGGTGGGTAGGGGATCAAGATGCAATAAATAAAATAGGCCATCACCAAAGGGAGTTAAGGATAATGGAGAGACTAGGAAAGGCTCACTTGAGGGAGAAATATAATTAAATATAAGAGGAGGCTTAGCTAAAGGTATAGTAGGTGTAGGATCCAAACCAGGCTCAGCTAAGGGAAGAGCAAGATGCATAGAACGCTTAAATATGGTAACAAGCATCTCAGGGGGAAGTAGGCTATATGGATCTTGGTATCAAGAAAAATGATAGGAACCAGTCATAGCATGATCCATAAACATGATCCTAATATTTTCTTCAAAAATTAGAGGGGTGTCATGTAAATTTGTCATCTCTACCCTATGAAAAAGAGAAAAAATGCTAAAGTTGGGAACTATATAAGACAAAATGTGATAAGATGAATAGAAAGACTAAAACAACAAATAACAATAACAAAGGATATCATCATCTCTAGCCTAAACAAAACCTCCTATAAATGGATCATCTAAAGTATATCCATCATCATAGTCAAGTGTATGAAGGTTAATGGCTCAATTAGGTATGACCTTCTCATCAAAGGTTGCATGATGAATAGAATGTCAAGCCCTAGTTAATACCACATGTATATCATTACTAGGTAGATAATAATGGCATGGTAAAAAAGATGGTGGAAGCTAGGAAATGAGATGAGGAAAGACAGCTAAAGTTTTAATATTGAGTTTGATCTCATTTGATTCATCATCATTAGAGTTTAAGAGGTTAGGTGGTATGTTTTGATGAGTTTGGGGTGACCATGATAACCTCGCATAGAGTTGATGGGGAAATTAAAACATTGAGATTCTTAAAATGGAACACTCGGCAAGGGTTCAAGGGTTATAATTTTGAAAACACCATAGTCTTTGAATTGTTCAAAATTCCAAGGGTTAGTGTCTCTTTGAATCTTATATATATCACCATTGTGATGAAACTTGACACATTGGCAAGTGGAAGAGGCGATGACCCTCATGTGATGAGTCTATGGCCTACCAATCAAGAAGTTGTAGTAAAGGGGGAAATTGAATGTCATAACCTTTACTCAAATAGTGATAGGTGGGATGGTAATAGGGAGCCACATACAACCTAAAGGAGGCATTTACCTTTTATCATAACACTGACATGTGTTTCATGTGGAAATAATATTACACTCAGAGTATCTAAGGGTTTTAATGAAGTCAAGAGAGGTAATACATGTACCTCAACACTCATCAATCAGAGCACACTTGACATAGATATCATTGATTTGAGTGCTTATAAAGAGGTAAGGATCATCTACACAAAGTAGAATCTCATCTATGATCATAGAAGCAGTAGAGAATTTGAGAGAAAGAAAAGTATCCATTATTTCATCAATATGTATAGACATTTCTTTGCATTATTATAAGATGCTATCTTCTGACCCAGACAAGGTATCTTCATGTTCTACTAGGGGAGGATGGGGAATGTTCATTTTGAATATTAGTTACATAAGGTGGTTGTGATGACATAGAGAAGTCCACATGCATTCAAGAAAGGGAATTTGAGATGGGATATTGGTAAGCTCTACAATAAGGTCCCATTCATCATAACCCATGAGTGTACTACTAGTTAGAGGTGCATAATGTTATAGAGGTTCCTAGGAAGGAGGATTAGAAGTGCATGTAAACTTGTGTTGATAGGACATGGTTAGTTTAGTTTGGGGAAAAATTGGTTGATTGCCTTGAGAGGATGGGGGAGTTGATTTAGGTTTATCTTGTGATTGATTTAAAGAAGTGGTATTAGAAGGTTGAATAATGTTATTGATGGGTAAAGAGGTTGGGGAAATTATTGAAATAGTATGAGAGGTGTTATCTAATGGAGGTGTTGGAGTTTTCTCATTGAAAGAGATAACGTCCTCTTACCCCAACTCTATTAGGTGATATGGGGAAAAATCTTGGATAACAGAAAAAGTTTGAGATGTTGGGTGTGTGTATAGGATTAGAATCAATGAAAGCAATGACCTTTTGCATATTAGTCATATTTACCACATTATATTCAATAGTTTGGTCTATAATAATTTCAACGTTATTGCTAGAAAGAAAAGGTTTGTCATTATTGTCTTAGTGATTAAAAAGAGGGTATTTGTAGATGGCTAGATGAGCATTAGCCTAGTTCAAAGCTTGATTTCTATTTTGTGTTTCATGAGATTTAAAGGAAATGTCATAGGCTTGTTGGATTTTATGAATGAGGGAATAATTATTGAAATTTGGACCAAGGAGGAAATCCATAACTAAATTATGCAATTTCCTACAAGTCTCATGAGAGTGAGCCCAACTAGCATAAAACCAATAGAATTTATTTGGATCATACCATTCTTTCATAGGGTGAGTGGGATCATGCTCTCATAGAAGAGGCCTTGGTAGATGCTTTTGGAGTTTCACTAAGGATAATATCTTATGAACATTGATGTTTATTTGATAAAATTGAGGATTAAGGGTGTGGTTTAAAGGGGAAGCTTGCTTCAGAGTAGGTTTGGGAGTAATAACTTGATTATTATGAATGGTATCATAGGAATCAGTGACACCAATATTAGTTATGTCACATTTTTTATTTTTGATGAGCATGCGAGTACCCACAAGAGGTTAGGATGGCTCAAACTGACACATGACAAAATCTTAGTGCTTAGCTTGGTTGAGGGTCTCTTCCAAAGTTCATGGAGAGAGTCTTAACCCAATATTACAACTTAGGATAGAGAGCGTTAGTGAAGAGATGGAATATATTATCATCTACCATGTTATGCTCACACTTATTAGATAAGGTCATCCACTATTTGATGAAAGTTTGTGCATTTTTAGTTTCAAGTTAATTTTAATTGATAAAATGAACCAAGGTATTCTCAAGGAGGTCACTAGTTTGAAACTCTTGCACTAGAGCATTAACTAGATCTTCTAAACTAGTGATAGAATGTAACTTGAGTTGATCATACGAATCTAAAATGTCTCTAGAGAGGGTTTTTTCTAAGAGCTTAGTAGAAATAAAAGTGTTTAATATGACCCAATCTTTGTGGAGATTGATAAATGGTTTTAAATGTAAAGTAGGGTTAGTTGACCCATTATAACTAATGGTAGGGGTGATACCTCCTATATTTATGTTAGAAATTTAAGGTGTAAGAGGTTCATTTTGAAGATGTTTAATCATTTTGTTAATAATAGGTGGTTGAGAAATAAGGTTGCCATGGGAATCCCTAAGGGGTGGGGGGAATTTTAATTTTTCACTCCCCATGGAACCTATTGAATTTTATTTTGGAGGTGAATAAGGTGATTTTGCATTTGCATCATTTGATTGGAATTATTATCTTGGAAATCATTCATTTGGTTACATGTCATGCAAAGCATTAACATTGGTATTAGTGTCTTGGGTGACACTATGAGTAGTGGCATGTGCAACACTAGTGGATTGAGAGTCATTGATATAAAAGGAGGCACTAGTTTCATAGTTATCATGTGTATCAAAATATGCACTAGTAGAAGGATAATAAGAAAAAGAAACACTTGTGTCAAGATTACCATGGGTAGAAAATGATGTACTAGTAGAGTGATTGAGGAGGGTGGGTATTGGAAAAGGCCCACTAGATGTTAGACCCACCATGTTAGTATAAATAGTTGGCATGGAGGTGGAATAAATTAAGGAAGAAGAGGTCATAGTATGAGAAGGATTCAAAATGGAAGGGAGAGGTTGAGAAGCAAAGAAGTTATCACCCCTAAATTTATGAGAGAATGTGGGGGAAGATAAATGGGGTTATTCTTATTGACCACTAATAATAAGGTTGTAAATAGTGGAAGGGTCTTTTCCTCGATGTTGAACAAACTCGTCAATAAAGAAAATCATTTCTAGAGTATACTCTAATATAGGTGATATTTTAAGGAGAAAAGAGGGTTATGAACTAAAGATTCATGAGGAGTCCCATTATTTATAGTACGAGTGGCCACATGCACATTAATTTCATATAAAGTGGAAGCCACAAGTTGTTTATGGGAAAACTTATTGGGATTGGTGAGGTTCATCTTATCTATTGAGTTCAACTCTATGTTGTCCTCAAATAGGAAGTTCATGATGAAAGAGAAAGGTTAAAAAGGATGATGATGTAAATACTAAGTCAAATAATAGGATACATAGTCAAATTAGTCAACTATGTTTTATAACCTAGGGGAAAAAATGGATAGATAAAAATACAAAGTCATGTAGGTTAACTCTATACTACTAAACAGAGAACTAACATGGGGGATAAGAATACATTGTCATGTAGGTCAATTATGTACTGCTGACAAGAAGGTATAACAATATGTAAGAGACTATATCAATTAAGATGATAATGTCCTGAAATAGGGGAAATTTTTCAAGGTAATTTGAAGCTAGAATGAAATCAAAGACACAAATAATTGGATCAATATGACTAATCCAATTGGGGCACACAGTACAAACCTTTCACCAATTCTAGATAATACAAGTTTTTTAATACAGCACACAATGATCAAAGAGAAAGTAATTGACTAAAAATTAAATGCTAACTAATTGGTCACCTTAAGTTTTATTATATTATAATAGTGTGTAATTTTAGTGTGATAGGAAAGTTGGTTGAAATAGGGAACTAGAAAATAATATAGGGTTGGTTTTAGGATGTTTGTGCTAAAATGGATTTGTATTGGTAATGGTACTAGTTTGGTATTGGGGTTTACCCCCTCACTTCATAATCCCATAGTGATAAGGGTATCGAGTGCTTTTCCAATATATAACATTAACCACATATTTATACATGGCCAAAAAACCAAATCGACTTCCCCCTTAGTGAACAAATCCAAGTATGTAGGCATTGGAAAGATAAATGTTTAATGTTTTTTGAATGTTAAGTGGTTTGGTAGTGTGTGCAAAAGATTAAAATAGTGTAACTAAAATGGTATTTTGAAAAACCACCTATTTAGACTATGTGAGTTATTCTAAGCATGAAAACAACTAAAAAGGAAATTTTAATTAATTACTAATAAGTAGATATTAATTCCTTGATTCATAATAGTATAGAGTCAGTTAAGGTGACACTATATGTAAATAGTACAAAATAAATTTGGTTGGGTCAATGGTGTTTTGCAGAAGCAAGGTCTTTAAGAACAGGACCGAACTAATCAACTATGTCATTCAGATAGAAGGCAGACTATAGGATTAAGTTGACCAAGTCAACTTAGTTAGTTGTAGGGTTACAGTTTTGAAGACTCCCAACTTGTGAAAAATATAACTGAAGGAAGGACTAAAATGATAGAGACAAAAAAGGAGCCTTTATGGGCTTGAAGATGATTTAGATTGTAAATTTTAATGTTGTAGTGCTTAATTACTGATTTCAAGTTATATGTCAATTGGGTCGACTAGTTTGACCAAGTTCTGTAAAACCTTATATGTTTAAGGAGGAATAACAAACAAAGTTGACATGTTTGACAATGTTTATTAACCTATTTGTTGATAAAAGAAAATAGTAGATAGAGTTGACCTATTGGACAGTGTATGTTAATCTAAAACTAAAGAAGAATATTGTGTCAAACTATTTGATCTAGTAACTTGTAATTGATGAAGACCTGTACAGATAGAACATAATCATTTTCAAGTGACTGTGTGTCAAACTTATGCATATAAATTTAGAATTATACTAATTGGTTTGATATAAAAATATAAATATAGAAAAATATAAATGATAATAAGAATGATGACATGAAAGAAACCTATAAGGGTTAGATTCATGTTAGGTTCACCAGAATGTATGCAAATGGAAATGTACCTGGTCTATAATTCAATCCTAGCTCAAAGATGATGAATCCTACTTACATTTTTAATTGTTGATACATTAGATTTTATGGGTCATGACAAAGATGGATCCACTAGACCTAGCTAAGGGATCGCTTACCACAATAATATTACTAGGAAGGGTTCCAAAGCCTCCATTTAAGTAAAAATATGAAATAACCCTAACTAGGACCTATATTTTCATATTCACTAATGTACAAATGACAAAAGTAAAGTAAATTCTAATCTAGTGCTCACAAAAGCTTGTGGCACAAAGTGGGGCTAATAAACATTAAAATTAAACATGTATAGAAGACATATACTCACATCAATGTATATGAAATCATAATGCATGGGAGATAAGTAAAAAATGCATATCTATCTACTCTTACAAAGGAAGAACAAAGTTAAGAATACTTATCTTTGAAGATGAACATGTCAAGCCTCAATCTCTCCCTTGTCCAAGGTACTTCACAAGAGGTTATTGTGGTATGGAAGGATGACAAGGATAAATCAACTCTAGGCTACACAACCTATTTATGCATCTAAAAGACTTTTTCACAAGACAAGATCTATATCTCCAAAGAAAGTATGAAACACTAAGTTATACTCCTCAAGTAGAATGGTGGATAAGCAGATGCACAATATATATATCTCTTCTTCTCTTGTCTTTATAATAAATGATGAAATGAATGTATTTATATAGATGAATCTAAACCTATTCCTTTATGAAAGTTTAACTGATAGGGTCATCTAAATTCACTTTGTATTGTTATTGACAAAATTAAATTAGGTCTTGGTCTAGGTCAGCTAGGCACTAACCTAAACCCTAAATGAGTTTTGTCAATGGGGATGACATTGTATCATAAACCATCAAAAAGGATTTTAGGTTAGGGAAGGGATAATGAAGGTAGAAAATGACTATAGGAGGGTGTAAAATAAGAGGCAAATCTTAGGGGAATGTTTTTAGGAGATGGTTGTGTAGAAAACAAGTGGTAGTAAAGCGACAACAATCTTGTGAAGCACCAATGGTCTACCCACCCCTTTATCAATGTACCCCTTAAGGTGTACACTCAAAGAGATTGAAACTTGATGGGTTCTTGCAAGAGATAAAATATCATTAATTGATAAAGTTTTAAAATATTATGTGTATACAATATGCAATGGGATCCATATAGTCCTAGATTCTCTATAGCTATTTATCATACACATGATTCTATGAGCAATGATGATGATGGTTACATTATAATACCTCATTCCTTTTTAGATTTTGATACACCCACACATGTTACCTTATGTTCCCAAATATAACCTTTGCACCATATGATATAGGGACCTTCCATGACTATCCCCTTGGTGGGATAATTGGTTAGCACCTTTTAACATATTCAAATATATTATAAAATACCCAAAAAAAATTAAACTAAATTAAATATTCAAAAAATCAAAATCAATACCTAAGCATGACATGAATTACTAGACTACACTAATTACATATGTTATTTATCACATTTTTAGTAAATGGCATATTTTTTCACACACATGCATTTCATGACGTATATAAGTACAATGTTAGACACATTGATCATGCATGGACATATAGATGTTGGACCTCTCTAATACCTAGGATCCATGCCAATGTTGGGGGAATTTACTTCCACATGTTACATTATCACAAGTTATATTTTTCTATGACATATTTACCATGTTGAGCTACATAGGTTGCTTACATAAGCCTTGCTAGTTATTCATTTCTTACATGTGTTACATGGATATGTTATGATACTAACATATATGGACAGTGTAAACTAGTTTTCCCTTGTTTTATGCTTCATTGATGTTGTTACTTTTACATGATAGGATAACTATTATTATCTATTGTGTATGCCATCTTGGTCTTCTTTGTGGCTCCTGAGCCTTATTTATCATGGAATTCATTGACCTTAGTTTTTGGATCCTCAACCTTGATTGTTAGTGACATATTTTTATCCCTTGTATATGTCCCCATGGCATTCTATGTTATTGTGTGATATTATGTGTTGAGCATGTTGAGCTTGTTGAGCTTGTACAATTTCTCTATTTTTAGGTGTCATGATCTATATCACACATCTCCCATTTGTGTATTGTGCCATGATTTATATCATGCACTTCCTTACTATAGTCTTATTCAGTGATAGTTACTATTGCATGTCTCATAGATACATATATCTTGACATACCATTTCTATTCCCTTGCATTCCATATGTTACATACATGCCTTGATGTGATACACATTACTATGATGACCACTCTCCATGTGTTGACATGATCATACATGAGATGCTATACTTCACTTTTATTTTGAGATGAGTCACTTGTAGGACCCATACCTCAACTCAAAATGGGGAATATTAGTGGGATTTGTCATAGAGACTAAAGCCTCCATGAGCAGATTTGAGTACAATATACAAATTTTAGAGTTTAAATATTATTCAGATATCAAATTGAGAAAGTTATTTTCATTTTTAGATAGATTTTGGGGGCATATGTACTCCATTTTACACTCCATGAGTGATAGGTTTTATATTGAAATATATTTAGATACATTTTTGGGAATGTAAAAGGCACATATACTCCATTCTATATTAAAAAAGTAGTTGGGCATTATGTTGGTTCATGCACACATACACTATTTTGGATTTCAATTTGGCATGATGCTAGTTCATTCACATATACATTATTTTAGATTTTACTTGGGTATAATGTTGGTTTATACACATTATGATAGGTTATATTTGGCACCACTTCAATGGGTCATGATGCTAGTTTATGCACATTTTCACGTTTGTACCTTTGTAGTTATTTATCACGTATTTTCAAGAGTGGATCAAACTTGAATCTATAAGTCCATCTGTAGTGGTTGATTCATGATTTTAGAGGTAATACACATTGAGGTTCAATGACACTCAACAACCATGGCATTACCCATAATTAACCCATTGTGTGGTTCCACCTTATCATCTGGGGGTTACAATATTAGTGTTAGATTAGTGACATATGGGTCGGGGAATTTTTATTTCAATCTACAGCCTTTGCCTCAATTAAATTTAAAATTAGGGATTGATCACCCATGATTCTATCATGTTATCCATCTGCTTTATTATGAAAACACAATTATCCAATGCTTCAACAAAGAAGCATCTCCAAAAAAGTTACAAGGCAACATGATTTAATCAAATACAGGTGTACTCCTTGTTATTTCAAGTTTTAACAATCAAGTTTCAATCTATGGACATTGACTACTAGATTTCCATTTCAAGTTTCTCTAGGGGTATATTGCACATTTGGATCCTTCCCCCAATTACAAAGCATGTTGTACACACTCATTTATATCTTTATCCTTTTACTCTATTAATTTCATTTCATTGTAATACTATAATAAAAGACATACATTTGTAGACATTAAAATCTAGTATTTGACACTTGGAAATTTCAATCTTGACTTACACTTATCCCACATGACTTGTGCATCTCCAAATAAATCTCACTCACCATTACTACACACATGCATGCTAGTTATGAGCTTGATCCAATCTAAGTTACTATCAATCACCTACATGAACATTGTAGTATGTGTTAAATTAGTTAAATATCATACTCAAACATTTCCACATCACCACAATGGTATTTTTGTCTCTTAGATAGTAATGTCAGGATTAGATAATAATTATGAAATTATCATCCTAAGGTTGATGTCACCACTTTTCTCCTATCAATAACTATTTTTTGAAATTAAACTCATCTTATAGGTTGGCCCATTCACTAAGCAAGTCATGACATGGTAAATTAACCAAATGGACTCATATAAATACAAGTTAAACCCACACTTAGTATTAACTTGGAACTCATCTATCAAGCATCTAAAAACTAATACATACTGATAAAATATTCCATTTTCTTCATAAATTATAAATCAACCACAAGGAGCAGTCGTCAAACAAGTCTAAAAAATATCAAGCTAAGTCAAGAGTGAACATTGTCAAGATTAAAGCAGATTTCTAGGTGCATTAATATAGCAAAATAACAAATTTACACATTGACAACAAGGGGAATAACTATGTGTGGCTTGACTTCCCTCTTCAAAGTATTATATATGTAGGAAATGATCAATCATCAATGGGGGTGATTGAGGTTAGCCTAGCCCAATTACACTTCCTCACTTTTTATATTTTTTCATCCTTTATAAGCAAACCTAGGGTTTTAAAGAGAATGAAGTTGATTTCTATAGTTTCCAATGTAGTTGAGGGTCACAAATCACATAAATAGAGACATATCAAATAGGCACACCTCACTATATAGTCATAGAGACACAAACCTACCCAAGATAGTCACATCAATCCCAAATAATAACATCAACATTTTTGACCAAGACTAATGATATCAACCCTACACATAAATATATAATTCCATATCTAGATGATATACAAGTGTGCTTCTAGTTTGTTTCCACTATCAAAACACATTCACAATAAATCAACTAGATAATAAAGCTAAGTATCTCGACATCCTTAGTACTATCTATAAATATTAAACTGCATTATCATATCTATCTCAATCAGTTACATTCATATTCATGCTTGATTTGTATTTATGACTTTGTAAATTAATTCTACAATTACAGCCTATTATGATTAACACTGAATCAAAAAATAGGGTAAACAACATCATGGACACCATACAAATAGTAGGCATGATTATAGATTGGAAAGGTTTGTTCATAGGTGTCATTGCAACATCTATCTCAAACATAGGTATATCAAGTTCATTATAAGCATGCATATCAGTCCATTGTTTATAAAATTCATCAAATTTCATATAAATATAGTTATTATTATATTCATTAGAAACATCATAATTTTTTATATCACTAGAATGAACATTACTTGTCATTTTATAATAATTGTCATTTCAAAACATAAAATCATGAGGTGTAGTAACATTTTGATTAATATGAAAAGAAACATGTGTATCATCTATCCATTTTTTTATTTTATCTAAATAACATTGGTCTTTCTTAGTCATAATCTTAATAGTATTAATAAGTATTTTGGTTGATTCCATTTTACTATGTTCTTTCTCCACCTCATGACAAATAGAAATGTTTATAGAAGGGGAAGAAGAGCTAGTTTCTTGAATTATAACATTAATTTCACCTATTTCTCCTTCACTACCATCATAAAAAGATGCATCACTAACATACCAATCCTTAGTATCATTTTTCACATAATCATAAACATCATCCACATAAGAATTATCATTATCCACACACACATGGTTATCATTTACATAATCATTATCATCATTCACAAAATCATGATCATCATCATTGTATAATCATAATGTAAAACATGTGTAGAAAATATGGAACCTATACACTGAAACATAGTAGGGTTAAAAATATGCATATGCATGGAAAAATTTTGAAACCCTAGGATTAAAAAAATATAACAATTCATAACCCTAACACAAGGGAAAATATATTGATTTCAACAATTTAAACCATGATGTGCAAGGATACCAAATAAGGTGAAGTCAAAAATCAAATCTAAAAGCCAAACACTAATAAATCTATAACTTGAAGAGAAATGGAAACCCTAAAGGATAATAAACCTAGGGATTTTTGTGCTCAAGTCAATGGTTAGGTTCACTAGAATGTTTTACTTATATTGGATTAATGTGATATAAATAATGTAAAAGTAGAGATAATTCAAATTATGTAAAGTCTATCAATAATACCCTAATCTAAATTCATAGATGGATATATTCATATTGCACTTAGACAATTAGATATTAAAAAATAAATAAAATGGATAGAGGTACTTAGCTTATTTTTTCATTTTATTGCTCATAACAGTTTTCATTAATCATGAATAAATTTTGTAAATGCTTTGTCACTACTCAAATTAGGAAATCGTTGCTAAAACCCTAACTAGATGCTACTAGTAATAATGAGACCCACATGTTAATCAGTATTGACTCCCTAGACCATTATGTTTGTGCGTGTATATGTTTCTTATGCATGTGCTCTCATTTGGTCTTGTGTGTTGATCCATGTTTTCTTTCTTCCTTTGAAACCTTAATCGTACCTTTGACCACAATATGACCCTTGAAAAATGGGTTAATTTATTAGTTTGGATAGACCCAACCATTCCCCATGAGTGTTTGAGTGTTGCATATGTTCCAATACTTCGAAGAGGGCTCAAACCACATGTAATTCTCCCACTTAAATGTGTGTGTGGAACATCATGATTAATCTAGAATGCAATGTAATTTTTGAATTTTCACATTTGGCACCATGCAATTTTTATGTGTGTGTATACATACTTGTATTTAGGGATACTCCTTCAAGAGGTTTTCATATTTTTATGCCCTTGCGATAACGTCTCAAGATATTTCTAGTGGATTTTTCAAATAGTGGTCAAGTATTTTCCAAGTTACCAAATGAGTGTTGTATGAGTATAACATTAAGTTTGATTTATATTTATAGTTTACTCTTTCATATTTTTTACTATGATCAAACCCATGAAATTTTTTGATTCCAACCTAATGGATATTTCCCAATTCAAAAAAAAAATTGAGTGTTCTTGGACACTACTGACAAAGGCAAACACCTGAGGTAAACTACAACTATCCAATTTTTTTGGTATTGTAAAAGTAGCGAAAATAAATTATATTAGATATGGATATAGTTTATTTTGGATTCAATAAGGTTTTTATATATATTAGTCTAATCTTAAATATGTTTGTCTAGGGAATAGGGTAGGCCAAGACAATGGGCAGGTAGAGAGATAGGGGAAATGTGCACAAGAGTCAAATGTGTATGCAATGTCCAAGTGTGTTAGAGTGTGCCAAAATTGATGTTATCAATGTATCTTATACTAAATTTAGGTGTCTAAGAGAATATATACATGTATTTATATGTGCAACATGGAAATATGGCATAATGGTTGACAATGATTCAAATTTGAATATATGCTTTGAATAATTTCTTTGTATTGGATTTAGCTTAAAACATCTTAGTTATGTTTTTTTATTTAGTAATGTGGGACCAAAGATAATTTAAAGTTTATTTCATGTGGTTCCCTCTACTAGATCATATAAAGTTTTTATTGGTCAACCATGAAGACATTAATTACAATACATTTCAATTTGCTTCAATGTAAAAAAATAGACATCAAGTTCAAGTTATTCAAGGGGATACAACATTTTATAAAGTATAATCTAAGGGAAAATAAATATCTAAAACAAAATGACAAGTATTAAAATGCTCTCCTAAAAATATGGTGCTTTAGATATAAACACCTAAATCAATCCAAATAAGTATGCAATAATTACACAATATGTCACCAAGATAAATAAGGAAGCCCAATATTTAGCCAAGATAAACATTGACTTACAAAGAAAATAAATGAATGAGAAAAAATATTTATACACCAAATAATATTACCAATAAAAATGATGACTACTCATTATTTTTATATTCACATATTCACCCATGCCCTATTCATGATATTATTAGATCTCATGCTTCAATGTGTATATCTTGCAATGATTATTTTGCGCCTTTAAAATCATTGGTTAGCTTTGCCAACAGATTACTTATTTTGTAAATTGAGTGCTCTCTATTTTTTTGATTTTTTACATGTTTATTTTTTTCCTTATGTGTTTATTATGAGTTATATGTGTCTATGTTTATCTACCTATTGTTAAATTTTATACAATTTTTATGCACATGTTATTTAAGGTATTATTGCGTCAGATGCATGACCTAAAATTTTCTACATATAATAATGGATTCAAAATTGACTAGGATCATCCTTCATGTTTGATCTAAGTTCATTCTGAAAGATACCTCCTAGTAGTGTTTTGGTTATATCTTTCCTGGATTCATTTAACACACTGAGATTTCATGTGACTATATAACCTAATCTATCATGTCTCTTGCATGCTTAATGATTTTACCTATGTTCATTCCTTATCATACTTGGTGTGCCTTCAATTTTGATTTATGCTTTGTTATATGAGTGTTTTTTGTGAATCTAAAGTGTTTGATGTGTGTGTTATTATGCTCATTGTTTGGTGTACATAGTTTGTTTTCCCTATGCCTATTTCACATTGCTTCATATGTGTGTTGTTTGACATGCCTCTCTTATTTTTTTCCTTTATGCCTAATTTATATTTTTTGTTTGGAATGATCCTTTTGCCTAATTATTTATGTTTTCCTTGCTTTGATTGTATACTCTTGGGACATGCTTTTACTTGTTTTCTTTTGCTTGATATTTCTTGTATTACTTACTCTATGTGTATGGCATTGTTTATATTGTTTACTCTGAGTGTGGTATGATTTTTATGTGCTTGGTTTTATTTCCCTACTTATTTTATCTAATCTACATTTATATATGATTGGTCTTATGATCTATATCTTGCACAATTTTCCCTAATTTCCTATAAGCTTGTTTGCCTATGTTTTCATGGTTCTTACCATGCATCTATCAAGGAATAGTATTGCTTGTGCTCCATTGATTACACTTTTATCATTAGGATCTTGATATTACTATGCTTACATTACTTATAGCATGTCTAAATTTGGGCATGCTATTATTTGTGCTTCATTGATTACACTTTGCTCATTAGTTTCACGATATTATTAAGTTTACATTGCATATTCTTGTCCAATTTGGGGAATATTATTGCTCGTGGTTCATTTATTAAATCTTTCCCACATAGGGGAAACTTATTATTTATTTATTTTTATTACTTATACCTTGCCCATATAGTGTAAAACCATTACCATCATTTCCTAAATTAATTCCATTCAAGCACACATGAGACAAGTTACCTATTACATATGTGATTTCATGATGACATCTTACTTATATGATGTCAAACCTAGATGCACTTAGGCCAAATTACCTTATTGCATATGTGATTTCATGATTGTATCCTTTTATGATTATACCAAACTATTTTATACATACATGATTCAATGTTGATATCTTAATGTGATTATACATTAGAGCTTATATTATTCACATTTTAAGCATGGCACACATAATCATTTTCTTTTGAGATATGTGATGACATGTTCACCCTTGGTGTAAGAAGTAATACAAAATATTCAATCAAGATAAATATTGAATATGTATTTTTTCTAATTTTATCAAATATAGTCTCAATAAATAAATATATAGGATTATCAAGAGTTATTTGAATCCAAAATGATATTATCCAAACTAAGACACAATACTATACCCTTCCTTAGACTGAATTCTTTGAACAAATGATCAATAATAAAGTTAAATTATCCTTACTATTTTCATTAGATATTGTTCACTTTTATTCAATCATTTATGAATATAAATGGGATATACTAAACCTTTTTATGGTTTTAACATATTCAAGTATCCATTACTAATGGCATTTCCTTGAGAAATTGTTCTTTTATACTTAAGTTAACAAGAAAATCATAATACTATGTATGAGCCCTATTATAGCACGGTTTACCCAAATCTGTAGGGTTATTAAAAAATTAATTTGACTCAACTCATATTCATATCAAAGATCCCAATAATATCATATAACCCAAAAACATAGTTATATTCCCTTAAAATGCATGGTTTTTAAATAAACGCAGAAAATAGGGTTTTAAGGACTAGTTATTAGGTTTACAGTCATGAGTCTCTTTTGTTTCTATTATTGTAGGTTACCCAAAATCCTAAAACCACTTTAAAGACTTAAAATATCCCTATTTCCCTAATCCTACAAATTTTTGACACGTTTATATGGTTAATTTTAAATATTTAACAATTAAGATATCCTAAAACCTTATTTTATGACTATCTTCAGATCTATAGACAAGGCAAATCTAACATCTCTATTTTTGGAAATTGTCAACCTATTAAGCCTATAAAATATATTAAAACACATTCCCTATCACCTCCCTCTTGAATTTCATGCATTTTTTAGGGTTTATTTGAGAGATATCTCAATTTTTGTGACCTTAACCCTGACCTAGGGTTGAATGCACTGTACCTAACTTGAGAGAATAAAATTGATTAATTATCATGTTTTATGAATGATAAAATATATATATCACTTGTATTGAAACCCTTATATGTTCTTTCAACTCTATCAATTGGTTTCTAAGTTTAAACAATCAAGATACCATATAACACGTTATATCTTAGCTAGACTTTATCAATAAATACCCTATCTTAGACCTCTACAACCTTAAGAAACACCATAAAATTGTTAAAAAAGATGAGATACATCAGGGAATATTTAATTATATGTAATTAAATTCATATAATACATTTACATTCATGAAAAACTCACTTTTATTCATTTATGGTTCAAAAAGAATTATATAGACTTGCAGACCCCTACCTACCCTTTGACTAAAAACAACTTGAAAATTTTTAGTCTTTCTCCTTATCTTCATTTATATTTTAGATACATATTTAATTTATAAAATATTTAAGGATAATTAAACTTGGTCTCATGTAGCTAACTTCCCTCAACTGAGCAGGGCTTATCAAACACACTTGTTTTAGTCTTCCCTCTACATTGCACATACTCTAACTTTAGAATAAGAGGTGGTTGAAGGTAAATATAATTGGTTTAAGGGTTTAAACCCAATTAAAACAAGTAAATTTACCTCAATAATCCTTTAACCAAGGATCAATACCTTGTAAACATGCTAGAACAGTTCAAACTATTAGAAACCAATTCAAATTTTTGAATTTCCCATTTTAGTGGGAAAATGCATTAGAGATCCAAATGACCATATTTTTTAAGTACAAGGACTATAAAACCTTATAAGTGACCTTATAAAACACTCCATATATACACAACCAAAAATTATTAACATTCATATAATTATATCTCTTATTTGATGCACCTGCATCATACTCCCAAACTTGAAAATGTTCATGAGCTCCAGATCATGAGTCTTCATTGTTGCTCCTATACTTATCATAACTACTTTTAAATTCTTTTGATGTGTCTTCTATTATTTATCATTCATCCTTTCTCACTCATACCCTCTTGGATCCCAAGGTATACTTGCTTGATATACACCTATTTTTCTTTAACATGTACATCCAACTGATTGTGATTGAGTACATTTACCTTGAGGCTTGAAATCTTCTTTGATAACATTTCTCTCTGTAGTTTCATCAAAAATTTGAGTTTGGTGAATTAAAATATGATCTCCACAAAACCATACCAATATTTTCTCTATTTATTTGTATTTTTATTTTGATTGGACTATCTATAATATTGAAAAAATACCTTCACTCATCTCTATACCTTTCAGCTTTAGTTTCTGCCTATATTTCTTAGTTTTACCTACACATAAATTAAACATATCAAATAAATCAATTTTTTCATTAGGAATTCGAGGCCCATTATTATCCATAAAGATGACTTCCATGTAGATATTATCCAAGACAATTTGAAGGAAAGATTTATTCTTATTAATTTGTCTTTATTTCTTTTCTTCTACATATGGATAGTCTACTACCATGTTCTTCTCCTCAAATACATGAGTTTGTTCCTGAACGATTTATTTTTTCTTCTCCCTCATGGAAACTTCTATTTGTTCTTCAACAAGTACTCTTTCTTATATAACATGCTCATAATAATCTTCACTCATAATGTTTTCAACATTAGTTGGAGGTTCCTCACAAAAGAACCTCTTGTTGTCCCTCAAGACAACCTCTTGCTCTCCACCCTCATGATGTTAACTTAGTAAATTTTATTTTTTATTGCCTTCCATGGCAATTTATTTTGGAAAATTAACTTTTTCAATGGAATCGCTTGAAATATTTATACTTCTTATTGATAATAATTCACTTGATAATTCATGAAGTACCATATCTACGTACTCATTTAATAAAATCTAAATTTATAAAGGCATATTAGTTACCTTAGTAGTTGAAAAAACTATCCTTGTCTTGGAAATAAATGTGCATCCTACTTCATCTTCTTTTACCTACTTTAATAACTCCTTTTCACTCATCATCAACACTTGATTACTATTTTTTTCTTCTCCACACCTTCATCCCTTAATGGTGTCAATATGTATCTCTTTCCATCTTTCTCAAATGTATAGGTTTTGTGTCTTCCATCATAAATTGCTCTTTTGTCAAACTACCAATGTAAATAGGACATGGTAGACATATATGGGCATGACATCACATAATACTTCATCTTTGTAACTACCAATTTGGAATTTAACTATGTATTATTCATTGATCAAGACTTGATGCCCCTTTTAGAGCTATGACACCTTATAAGGTGTAGGTTGAGACAACTTTTTCAAGCCTAGTTTATCAACCATCTCAAAATATACTAGATTATCAATGATACCAATATCTATGATCATTTTTTAGCACTTGCCTTTGGACTTGCAGGTGGTTTTGAACAAAGCTTTCCTTTGTATTGGTTCTTTGATCTCATTGCTTGATTGGAAATGTATCCTCTTCATTAGTAGAGACTCTCTTGTTTCATATTCATCGCATGATCCTACGTACTCCTCATCTTCAACTCTGATTACTATGGATTTATTTTAGATATTTTAAGAATTCATAAGATCTATGACCATATTTATTGCATCTAAAACACATCCTAAAATAATTCTCCATTGCCTTCTGTATATGATTTTATTTTTCCATATGAGTGACTTTCTCTTGGACTTTGAACTTGAATTTGAGAATTTATTTCTACTTCATCATAAATTGGAATATGATTGTTGCTATCATGCTGCCCTTTACCTCTAAAATTGCTACCTTTTCCTATTGAATGTTTATTTTGTCTCTTGGTCATCTTTTCTTCTGCCTTGAAAGTTAACTAGTAGGCTTATTCAACTATACTTGGAGCCAATAAGTTGATCTCATCCTGTATATTGAAATTTGGACCTTTACTATACCTTTCCACTTTTTCAACATCCTCTTATATATGACTTACCTTGATAGTCAACTTATAGAACTCCTCTATATAAATTTTCATGCTTATTTCCTTTTGCCTCAAATTCTAAAGTTTCTTGAACAATTATGTGTGATAATCCCTTGGCATGAATTTAGACATAAAATTATATATCATTATGTCCCATGATTTGATATTTGGTTTACATTTCCTTATTCTCTCATCTTGGATTCCATCCCACCATAGGGATGCATGACCTTTTAATCTAGTAATAGCAAACGTTTACCTTTTTATCATCATTTATGCCTTCATACTCAAAATATTTATTCATTGAATTGACCCAATAAACCAATTATTTTACATTTAATCTACCTTCATATGATGGAACCTCTAGTCGAGGTTTGGAGTTGATTGTCATAACTACTCTTATGAGCCTCTCTTCTACACTTCCATGTTCTTCTTTTTATGCCACATCTACTTGTTATCCTTATTTTGAATTACTAACACAATCTACTTCAATACCCCTTCTCTATGTAATATCCATTACTCATAAATTATCTTAAATTCTCTTCATCTCCATCATCAATTCCTTTATTATTGGCTACCTCCTTTGACCTTCTATAGCACCCCTTATTTAAGTGTCATCCTTACAAGACTTTTTCTTTTTTTACATCTTGTTGTCCTCTATCTTCAACTCTCCTTCATAGAATTATATTTAAAAATATGTCTTCTTTCATAGGTCACTCTTCTTGAAGCATAGTCAAATATTTTTTCTCTCTTTAGCTCATATATTTTGAGCTATGATACCACTTTAGTGTAAGGAGTAATATAAAATCTTCAATCAAGACAAATATTAAATATTGATATGTTCAAACTTTGTCAAATATGATTCTCAATCAATAAATATCTAGGATTTTTAGGACTTATCTAAATCCAAAATGATATAATCCAAGTTGAGACATAATACTATACCCTTCCTTAGACTGAATTCTTTGAACAAATTATTAATAGTAGAGTTAATTATCCTTACTATTTTCATTAGATATTTATCACTTTTGATTATTCATTGATGATTATAAATGGGTTATAATAAACCTTGATATGGTTTTAACATATTCAAGTATCCATTACCAATGACATTTTTATGAGAAATAGTTCTTTTATACTTGAATATTGTGTATTAGGCCTGTTCTAGCAATCTTTACCCAAATATGTAGGGTTATCAAGAAAGTAATTTAACACAAATCAGACTCATATTAAATATAAGTGTTTTATATCATCCCTAAAAATTTCATCTAATCCAAAAACAAAGGTATATTCCTTCAAAATGCATGGTTTTTACATAAACTCAAAAAATAGGGTTTTGAGGACTGGTTATGAGGTATGCAGTCTTGAGTCTATTTTTTAATCTTCCTGTAGGTTGTTCCAAATCCTAAAATTATATTCAAGACTTAAAATATCCCTGTGGCCCCAATCTTAATAATTTTAAACATGTTTCTATGGTTAGTTTTAAAAATATAACAATTTTGATATCTTAAAACCTTCTTTTTATGACTATCTTCATATTTGTAGACAAGGAAACACTAATATATCTATTTTTGGAACTCTTAAACATATTAAACATCTAAAATATCTTTAAAAACCTTTAATAACACCTCCCTCTTGAATTTCATGGGATTTTGAGGGTTTCTTTAGAGATATCTCATTTTGTTGAGGTAAACCCTGACCTAAGGTTTAACAGACTATACCTAACTTGAGAGCATAAAATTAATGTATTATCATGTTTTATAAATAATAAAAGATATATTTTACTTGGATTAAAACCTTATACATTATCTCTACTCTTTGAAGTGTTTTTTATGTTTCAATAATCAAGATACCATATAAAACATACTATCTTACTTGCATTATATCAACAAATACCCTATCTTAGACCTATGAAACCTTGAGAAACACCATATACTTGATAAAAAATATGAAATACATTATTTAATATTTAATAATATGTAAATAAATTAATATAATACAGTTCCATTCATTATAAATCTCTTTTTATTCATATATGGTTCAAAAGGAACTGTACATACCTATAAAGCCCTGCCTACCCTCCGAACTCTCTCTTATAATTTACAAATTCATAGTCTTTATCCTTGTCTTAATTTCTCCTTGATATCCTTATTTTATGTTTCAAATCTTATCACTTGACCAAACTTTGTTTCATTCAGCTAAGTTTCCTCAACTGAACTAGGACTTGTCAAACATGCTTGTTTTAGTCCTCCCTCTACGTTGCACATACTCTAACTTTATAATGGGAGGTGGTTGAAGGTAAATACAATTTGTTTAAAGATTTAAACCCAAATACAACAATTAAATTAACCCAAATTATATTTTAACCAAGGATCAAGACCTTTAAACATTCTAGAACACTTCAAACTCTTAGAAACCAAATCAAAATTTTGAATTTCCCATTTTGACAAGAAAATGCATTAGAGCTCTAAAGGACCATATTTTGAAAAAATAAATACTATAAAACCTTATAAGTGACCCTATGAAACACTCCACATATAAACATGACCAAAATTTATTAACATTCATAGATTTAGACCTCCTAGTTGATGCACCTGCATCAGACTCCTAAACTTGAAAATGTTCATGAACTCCTACTCATGAATATTCATTGTTGCTCCCATACTTATCATAACCATTTTTAGATTTTTTTAATGTGTCTTATATTATTAAAAATTCTTCCTTATTCACTCATACCCTTTTGGATCCCTAGATCTTCTTGCTTGATGTAGACCTATTTTACTTTCACATGTATATACAATTCATTGTGCTTGAGTACATTTACCTTGAGGCTTGAATTCTTATTTGATGATAATCCTATATGTAGTTTCATAAAAAAATTGAGTTTTATTAATTTAAATTTGATCTCCACAAAATCATACTTGTATGTTCTCTCTCTTTTTTTATCTTTCTTATGATGGAGCTGTCTATAATATTAAAATACTACCTTCACTCATCTCTAGACCTTTCAACTTTAGTTTATCCCTATCTTTCTTAGTTATACCTATAGATGAAGAAAACATATCAAAGAAATTAATTTTTTCATTAGGCCTTTGAGGCCCATTCTCAGCCATAAATATGACTACCGTGTAGATAGTAGACAAGATAACTTATATGAAGGATCTCTCATTATTTTGTCTTAATTTATTTTCTTCTGCATATGGATAGTCTACTACCATGTTCTTCTCCTCAAATACATGAGCTTTTTTCTGAACTACTTCCATTTGTTTTTCCCTTCTAGAAAGTTATATTTCCTCTTCCACAATTACTCTTTCTTCTATAACCTATTCACACTAATCTTCACTCATATTGTTTTCAACATTAGTTAGAGGTTATTCACACAAGAACCTCTTGTTTTCCCTCAAGACAACCTCTTGTTCTCCACCCTCATGTTACTTAGAAAATTTTATTTTCTATTGCCTTCCATGGAAATTTATTTGAGGAAATTAACTTTTGTAATGGACTCCATTTAATTATTTATGCCTCTTATTGATAACAACTCACTTGACAATTCATGAATTACCATATCCATGTGATCATTTAATAAAGTCTGACTTTATAAAGGTAGATTAGTTGGCTGAAATAACTGTCCTTGGCTTGGTAATAAATGTGCATCCTACTTCATCTTCATTTATCTACGTCAATAACTCATTTTCACTCATCATCAACACTTGATTATTGGTTTTTGCTTTTGTTGCACCTTCATATCTTAATGGTGTCAATATGTGTCTCTTTCCATCTTTCTCAAATGCATAGGTATTATGTCTTCCATCATAAATTTATCTTTTGTCAAACTAATAATGTTTTCCCAATAGGACATGAAAGACATCCATGGGCATGACATCACATAATATTTCATCTCTATAACTACCAATTTAGAATTTAACCCTACATTATTCATTGATCAATATATGATTACCCTTTTAGAGCCATGATAACTTATAAGGTGTAGGGTGAGTCAACATTATCAAGCCTGGTTTATCAACCATCTCAAAAGACACTAGATTAGCAATGATATCACTATTTATGATCATTTTTCAACACTTACCTTTGGACTTGTAGGTGGCTTTGAATAAAGCTTTCCTTTATATTGGTTCTTTGATCTCCTTGCTTGATTAGAAAAATACCCACTTCATCAATAGAGACTCTCTTGTTTCAAATTCATTGTAGGATCTTACACTCTCCTCATCTTCAACTTGTACAACCTAATTACTATGGATTTTTTGGACATTCATAAGATCTATGACCATATTCATTACATCTAAAACATTTACCCCAAAATAATTATCCATTGGCTTCTACATATGGTTTTCTTTTCCTATATGAGTGACTTTCTCTTGGTCTTTGTCCTTAAATTTGAGAGCTACTTTATTCTTCATCATAAACTTGAATCTGATTATTTTCATCATGCTACCCTCTACCTATGAAATTTCTACATTTTCCTCTTAAACGTGTATTTTATCTCTTTGTCAAATTTGCTTATACTTTAAGAGATAAATGGTAGGCTTCTTTAACTATCCTTGGAGATAATAAGTTGATATCATCATGTATGTTGAACATTAGACCATTAATATACATTGCCACTTTTTCAACATCCTCTTCTATATGAAATTCCCTAATAGTCAAGTTGTAGAACTCTTCTATATAATCTTTCGCACTCATTTCCTTCTACCTCAAATTATGAAGTTTCTTGAACAATTGTGTGTGATAATCCCATGGCATGAATTTGGACATCAACTTGGATACCATTTTGTCCCATGATTTTATCTTTGGTTTATCTTTCCTTGTTCTCTCATCTTGGATTCTATCCCACCATAAAGATTCATGGCCTTTCAATCTAGTAATAACTTTAACTTTGTATCAACATCTATGCCTTCATACTCAAAATATTTGTCCATTTTAATGATATAATCAACCCATTATTATACATTAAACCAAAATTCATATGATGGAACCTATCATTGACGTTTGGAGATGATTTCCATAACTTCTCTTACGAACCTCTCTTCTACACTTTCTTGTTATTCATGTTCTACCACATCTCTTTATGGTCCTTCTCCTACATCACTCATTTAATCTGCTTCAATGCTCCTTCTCTATGCAATTTATATTGCTTGTAAATTTTATTTAATTTTCCTCATCTCTATAATCAATCCCTCTATTATTGGTTGCCTTCTTTGACCTTCTCTAGCACCACTTACTCTAAGTGCCATCCTTACAAGCTCTTTTTTTTACAACTTATTGTCCTCTCTCTTTAAATCTCATTCATAGGCTTATATTTCACAACATGTCCTCTTTCTTGGGTCACTCTTCTTGAATCATAGTCAAATATTTTCTCTCTCTTTAGATTAGATCTTCTAATCTCTAATACCACTTTGGTGTAAGGAGTAATATAAAATCTTCAATCAAGACAAATATTGAATATGACTATGTTCTAATATTATTAAATATAAGTCTCAATCAATAAATAACTAGGATTATAAATATTTATTTGAATACAAAATGATATTATCCAAATTGAGACACAATATTATACGCTTCCTTAGATTGAATTCTTTTAACAAATGATCAATAGCAGAGTTAAATTATCCTTACTGTTTTCATTATATCTTTATCACTTTTAGTTAGTTATTGATGAATATAAATGAGTTATACTAAACCTTTTTATGGTTTTAACATCTTCAAGTATCCATTTTCAACATGTTTCTATGGTTAGTTTTGAATATATAATAATTTTGATATCATAAAACCCTATTTTTATGATTGTCTTCAGATCTATAGACAAGTCAAATCTAATATCTCTATTTTGGGAACACTTCAACCTATGAAACCTCTAAAATATCTTAAAACACCTTACCTATCAACTCCTCTTAACTTTCATGGGTTTTTGAGGGTTCATTTGAGACATATCTCAATTTTTATGCGTTAAACTCTGACCTAGGGTTTAGCAAACTCTACCTAACCCAATAACATAAAATTGATGAATTGTCATGTTTTATGAATGATCAAAGATATTTATCACTTTTATTAAAACCTTTAGATGTTCTCTCAACTCTTTAAATTGGTTTCTAATTTTAAATTATCAAGATACCATACAAACATATTATCTTACTTGGGTTATATTAGAAAATACCCAATCTTAGACCTCTGTAACCTTGAAAAACACTATAAACTTACTAATAAATATGAAATGCATCAGGTAATGTTTAATCATATGTAAATAAATTTATAGAATATATTTCTATTCATATATGCTTCAAAATGAATTGTACAGGCCTACAAACCCCTACCTACCCTCTGAATTCTCTCTTACAACTAGAAACAGATTAAAAATTTATTGTCTTTATCCTTGTCTTAGTTCCTCATTGAGCTCCTTATTTCATGTTTCAAAGCTTATCACTTAACTAAACTTGGATTCATGTAGCTAAGTTTCCTCAATTGACCTAGGGCTTGTCAAACATGCTTGTTTTAGTCTTCCCTATACATTGCACATACTTTAACTTTAGAATAAGAGGTGGCTAAAGGTAAATACAATTGGTTTAGATGTTAAAACCCAATTAAAACAAGTAAATTGACCCCAAATATATCTTTAACCAAGGATCAAGACCTTTTTAACATGATATAACACTTTAAACTCTTAGAAACCAATTCAATTTTTTTAATTTCCCATTTTGATAGGAAAATGCATTAGAGATCCAAAGGACCATATTTTTAAAATATAAATATTCTAAAACCTTATAAGTGACCCTATAAAAAACTCCACATCTACACAACCAAAAATTATTAATATTCACATAATGAGATCTCCTATTTGATGCACATGCATCAATCCCACACCTTAGAATGGGGAATATGATATGTTTATTCTTCCCCTAAATTACATGATGATATACAAGAGTCCTAAAGAGTGATAAGGATTACTTCTTCTTGATCTCACATTTAGAAGTTTCCCTAGAGAGTTACAAGGCATACTCCACTTGGTCTTTAAATGCACCTAAAAAGTACATAGTACAAAATTTCTAAAATAAAACTAAGGATAATACAAGGATATCCATGAATAAGCTCAAACCTAGTTATCTCTAACATTATTACTTCATACCCTCTCTTTAACACCTTTTTAAACTTGGATATTGCTTCCTTTTAGTAATTTTACTTTGAGTTTTAAATATACTCCTCTTATAACAAAACAATTGGTAATTGCTACCAAAACTTCCCTCCTTGATGACAAAACCACCCTTCCAAGTGCATTACACAATTGTAGTTTATTAAACTCATGACGAAAGTGTCACTAAGGCAGTTGTATCATCATTATCCATGATGATTTCATCCCCATCACCTACAAATATTAGTACTTAAGTTCTCATACCTTTTGTATGATTTTTCTCATTTTTTTACCTTGATTTTCTTTGTGCACACCTTCATAATAGCCAAACTCACTCCCACTCTTGTTTTGATCAATATTTATCTCTCCTATTTTTATCTTTCCATCAATTAATATTTAAACTCACACATACAACCTCCCTTCTTCCTCTACAAGTATCTCAACTTTAGATGAATTATGGATCAAAAATTTTCATTTAATATTGGTGTTTTTGAGCTCTAAAAAAAAAATTCCACCTTTTTTTTTTTTTTTTTTTAAATTCTCCAACTTTGGTCATCTTTGAGTCAAATCCATACATTTTTGGAGGAGAGGGTTCACTAGATCAACATCACAATCTTTGTTATCAGTGAACCAACCATCCAAAATACAACTACACTCTTATCCAAGATTGTTTCCTTCTTGTTCTCCTTATATTATTACCATTATTTTTTAGAAGGTTCCTATGGTCACTATTGAGTAGAGGAGCTAGCTTCCTAAGTGTGTTTTACACAATAACAATCTCTTACATTTGTTTAGTCATAACTATTAATCAAGTTGGAGGATTTACTCTTCATATTATTTTCATTTATTATATTATAATAGTTAAGTTTTATTTATTATTTAGATTAGATAAATATATTTAAAATAAAATAAAATAAACCCTTCTCTCTTTCCTCTCTTGCACAATAACATATTGTAGATTTCATGTTTTATAATTGCATGTTAATTTATTTGAAAGAATGTAGTATTGCATATCACATAGGGTAGATTTAATCAAGTCAAAATAATAGGTATATCCAAAGACAACAATTTATTTTCAGTCTTAGACAAGCTTTTACACACAAACACCTCTCACATATATACACACAAAAACCTAGACAACCTAGATACTCAAATCTTCCATATTAGATTTAAGATCCATTCATTTCATTAGTGAAAGAACATTTTTATTAGGTATTAAAATCAAAAAATTATAATACTAAACTTTCATTATTTCATTCATAGATCATTTAATTTCATATGCAAACATTCCTATATTTCAAAATCAATTTGTAGCTTGTGTAGGTGAAGTCAATTTTATAAATTCTTAGTGAGTGTGTTTGTTAGGATTGTAAGACTTAATCTCATACTTGAATGTTAGGAAATAATATTTAAATATTATTATTCCATGTTATTTCATAATAAAATACATAAACAAAGTTAGATCATTTATATTATATAGACAAATCATCTTACAAAACTAGGAAAAAACTAGAAAAAATCAGCACTTGCATATTTCCTTCAAAATTTTAGTTTTAAGTTCTTATCCACCCAAAAAATTGAAAAAAACAAAATAAAATACTTTTATTTCATTTTATTTTAGTATAAAATACTTTATTTATTTCAGCATTCAATTTTCACCAAGTAGATTAATTCACTTTCTTTTCCAAACAGTGTCAAAACAACTCAAAACATCCATTAAAAGCCTTGTCAAAATGAGCAAAAACACTAAACCTTGCAAAAATTTTCAAAAAAAAAATTACCTCATTTCAAAAAAACTATCTAGACAAGCTCATACTCTTTATACATTCACAAAAACTTTATTTCCTCTTTTATAACACTTCCAAAGTGCCCTTACCTTATTAGAGTTAATGTTTTCCCTAGGGTCAAAGCTCCTTTCCCTATTATTAACTTACATAGTGACATTAACATGGAGATCATATTATAATTATTATATTCCACCTCATTATTAACCTTATTTTTAACTCTCTTAATGCTCTTGACTAGAAAGAATTAATTCTCAAGCCTCTTATAGTCATCCCTTCTCATCTGCAAAATTTCTAATACAATGTCATCCAAGCTTAACTATTCACATTTTCCTTTTCTTTCCTCTTCATGACTAGCCTTATCACATTTTCATTCACTCTGTGTATGAAATTAATTGAGCATAGCCAACCTAATAAAATTTATCAAATTCCTCGAGTCATCCAACTTAATCATACCCATTTTTTTGTTCCTAGCATTATCAAGAACTTCATTTCTTTGTCATCACTAATACAAAGGGACCTAAGAGTTTTATCTCCTCCTAGTTATACACCCTCAACAAACACCATGGCCTAGTATATATCTTAAGGTACCATCATAAGCATCCCTTATTTCCCATCATCTAAAACCCCATTACTCAATTTAATTAACCCAATCCATATATTCACTCATCCATTAATCCATTATCTCAGTTGTCTCAGCCAAATCTCAAGAAGTTGAGTGCATAGGTTAGCATGTTAAGTTCCATGTGTACATTAATTGGTGAACCTGAATTGAAATTATTTTCATTTTATGTTTCCCTTTTTCTTCTCTTCTTTTTCTTTTCTTCTCCATTGCTCTTATGTCTTCCATTTATTCTGTGGGTATTTTTATACCCCTTTAATATGTCTTGATAGGATTTATGGGGATATCTTGGCCTAGAAGGATATAAGAGGAGATAAAAAAATCCTAATAAAGCTTATTTGTCTAGCTATAATAATAACACTTTTAACACAAATGTATAATATTAGTTCCAAGACTATCCAAACCCTAATTTACAAATTAAGAATAGGATACCAATTCATGAAGTACGAGATCCATCAGAGATAGCCAACAACCATCATGATTCCAACAATATGACTCTTACTATAGGTAGTGAAGCTAGTCCCCACATGATGACAAGGCCTCTAATTAATTTCAAAACTAAGATGTGGAAATATCAACCAAATATGATCAATACATTGGGAAAATATATTATTTGGAAGATGAAGTGAGTAGAATGCAAACAATCTAAAACCCCACTAACAATAATCAAAACATCTCCAACCCACTAAAAAAAATATAATAGACCCCCTTGAAACTTCTACCACAAACTAATTTCCTCATAGTAACCAACCTCTCCCTATTGAACCTTCTATAAAGGAGGTTATTAGGCTTGGTACCACTTCTACCCTGAATGAACCCATCTCTACCCTGGTGGGTCACATTTATGATTTGGAGAGTAACCAACTCTATCTAATTTAAGGGATGAACTCTAAACCTTCTAAAAAATATCATTCCTCTCTTGTCCCCATTTCAATAGCAACATATCAACCACCACAACAACAAACCTACACACTTCCTCCTAACTACATTTCTAGCCTATATATGTGGAACATTTTTACTAATGAGGTCCCCAATGTATAGGCTTCCAACATCCCTCCATTTGATCAAATTCCAAACAAAGCCCTAATTTTATGCATGTTCATGTGTGCTCCTTCTAATAATATGGTGTCCAATAATATACCATACTACATTTCATTAAGTTATGTGACACCCACGTATACTCACCCTCTAGAAACACTAACACTTCTATGTCTAATGCTCTCCCTCACTACTATCACATGTTCTATAAATCCACCCAATCAAAAAATTATTTTTTGGCCTATTCCACACCCCCTTAAAAAACATCCTCTTTTTTTCCTAGTGGATACATGAATAACCCCTATCCAAACCATTCCCTTCAACCTTATCCTACCCTGCCTTTAATATACTTTAGTGTTATAGGGACTTATGTTCAGTACCTGAAATCACCCCTCAATCACAACATATGATGATTCCTCCTACCATGCCCCCTACCTAAAATTCCCAAGTTTAAATGGGGAGGAGATCCCAATGCTCACCTTAAATCCTATGTAATAATTTTTAGGGAACTCTTACCTTGGGATAAGGATTTTGTGAAAATCTTTCTCAAAACCCTAGAAGGAATTTCCATTGACTAGTATTATCCTAAGATTTCTATCCATTCCTCAAAATAACTCATGGTATAATTTGTCAAAGCCTTTGACATTAATAAGTTGTTTAAAAGTGGAATTCAATAATTATTGTATGTTAAACAAATACATTAATAATATGCCTCCCATTTCATTATGAGATGGTGTCAAGTTTTATATTTGTTTTTTAGTGATCTAAATATGGATAATATACAAGTATGCAATCTTTTTATTAATTCCCTTAATAATAAAATGAGGGAATATGTCCAAAATTTTCATTATCAGTATTATGAAGAAGCACTTGAGATCACTTTGTGAATTGACTAAGAAACCTTGATAGTTATCACTGAACCTATGGAACCAATGGGTGTATAGTTACCCCTAACCAAAATAACTGAGACTTTTAAAATGTAAACCAAAAAAAATTAACAACAAAGGTCCCAAGGTTCTCAATAGAATTAAGGACACCATAATTGATGGTGTGATTGATCAAAATAAGAAAGTAAATCCAATGAACAATAACCAACCACAACACATGAATAATAATAACAAAAATAATAATTTAGGTATGAGAAACCAAAACCCTTTGCCTAGAATTCATGTGGTTGATTTCAATCATCCCCCACCATGTAAAATGGAATTCTAAAACCCACTCAGAACTAATTCAAAAATGTTGACCATTTCTCATAACTCCAAAACCAACCCTTTTATCAAGGGAATAACCAGTAAAGGTTTGTCAACAAGGATAAAATTAGAGACCTAGATATTATGATCCCAACATCTATTTCCTTTTTCATATAGTAACTGGACATGACACTCATACTTGTAGGGATTACTAAATTTACTCAGAGATTACCTAAAGACCAAAGGCAAAAAAAATTTGACATTTTATTTGGGAATGAAAATCCAAACCCTTGGGATCTCCAAAATGGTCATGTAACATAACAAAACCAAAACCTAAAAATTTATCACACCTATTTCCCTAATTACCAAATGTGTGTTACCCAAAACCATTCAGAAGGTAACCCATCAAACTAACCAACTCAACAAAGCCAATCTCCCTTGGTTGGCACTCATGACATCAATTTTTTTAGTTTTGGCTTAGTCAACCCTAATGTGGGTCCCTAACTAGGACCTCAAGGGAATACTAGGATGATAAGGGTTGTAGAGTTAGAAACAGATGAAGAAGTGAATATTATTACTTGCGCAAGGGAGTATCAACCCAGAACTCCTCATCTTTTGAACATTTTGGAAGATAATGTCATTCCTAAGCCTGTGGAAAATTATGACTTTGTTGCAAACCTTATGAATAAATTTTCCCATGTCTCTTTTCTTGACCTACTCAAGAATTCACTTTCCAACCATTTGACATTGTTTGATACCCTAGGGTTGAGACACCTAGCTAGTGCTACTCGACTTCAAGCCTAGATCAATCACAATGGTCTTGATATGATTCCACCATGGCAGGATTCAAGGGATGTAGATTATTTATTTGATTATAGAATTTTCCCTCGTGATTTTGAGATGGATAGAAGGGTAGATCTAGCCTTCTATTTATAATTATGTATCTATGATAACTATGTGAAAAGAGAAATGTAAACATTGGGTGGGCTATTAAATTCCCCTTTTCATTTCTCAAAAATATTGGATACGGATAAATGAATTGTTCAACAACCCATAACACTCTTAAAGACTATGACAATCTCAAATCCACTTCCATAGGAACCATCATTCTCCACATTGCCTTAGGTCCCAAGATCATGTTGGGTGAATTATACATAATTAACTAATATACCAATTATAACATGATCTTGGGTAGGCCATGGATTCATAAGAGAATAGAATCCCTTCTACTCTCTTATATAAGATTCGATTCCTTAATTTTGGAAAGGTATTTATATCCCAAGGGATCTTAAATATTTTTACACTATTCAAGCAACCATGCATAAACAACTAGAGCTACACATCGATTATAACTTACCCACCAATGTTGTAACAAAGACCCCACATTTGGTTGGGGTTAAAAACCCATAAATCTCAAATTGATTGTTTAAAATAAAGGGGTAAAGCTTATTAAAGACCTTTTGAAAGATAAACTTGAATAAAATGAAGTTGTGATAGCTAAAAAATCAAGTGGTAAAGATCTCTCAATGATTTCAATCATCTCGACCATGTCTATGACTAAAATTATTAATATCCTTGAAAAATATATGCCACTTGTGCTTAATTTTTGATCCATGAGGAGTAGGAACTTACAATATCTCTAAATCCCAAGACCAATAAATCCAAGAAAGGTTAGCTAGTATACTAGATATTGGCATGGTTGATATATCATAGGATCAAGAAACTCTCCTTAGCCATGATGATGATTCTTCATCTACACATGATCAATGGGTCCTTCACTATGATGAGGTAAATTGTTGACTTGGTGCAAGGCAAGGGATCCATCCTAATTTCCCCATAAGGAAGGATTATGACATACAATTTTAAAACTTGATTTTGAATGTATCAATAATTGGGTTGAGTATGAATTCTTATTTCTTGAAATGCTCATTGCTAAATGGTTGAGTGTCCAAAACCTATAAATCCAAGGTAATTCATAGTTAATAACTAATCAAATATCAAACATTTATCAAACCAAGGCTAAGCACCTTTAACTTTATAAAACTATTATTCATGTGGTTGTTAATAATTATGACTTGGTTTCCATAGACGTCATTCCTAGAGAAAGTAACAAATTTCTAACCCTATGACTACTTCCTCCTCACATTTTGATCATCATTTGATGATACCTAAATCTAACTTCATGGTATCCATTAAAATATAACTTCTTGTATATAAATTTTCCAATGACCTAACTCTCATTCATCTTAGGAATGATACTAGCCCATTGGTCCTTGATTTAGGAGATTGATGAGGATATTAAAGAATTTATATGAGATTATGATGACCTTTTTTCATCACATCATAAGATAGGTTTCTTTCTCACTTGTTATCCTATGTTTACCCTTAGATGTGAATATTATGATTCCTATTAAGATATTAAGGATTATTTATCTTTTAATGAGGAACTCAATGTCTTCAATGTAGAAAAAGAATATTATGATCTTCTTCCTACTCTTGATGAATTCAAAGAATGCAATGCCTCCCTTATTGAGGACACCATTGATATTAACATAGGGACTGAATAAATCCATAAAGTCCTCAAACTCAGTTCTTCACTCTCACCATAAGAGGTCAAAGATCATAACCGTTAATTACCAAGCTTTCTAAGGCCTTTACCTTATCCTAAATGGATATGGTCGGTATTAAACCTGAAGTAGTTGTTCATAATCTGATCATGATGCCTAATGCAAAACTCATAAAATAAAATCTCAGAACCATCAAACCCAAAGTTTCATTAATCAATAAAAAAGAGGGTATTAAGCTTCTCAAAGTAGGGTTCATAAAACTCATGGACTATTCTAAATGGATGTGCAACATTGTTCCTATTCTAAAAAATAATGACAAAATTATGATATGCATCAATTTTCATGATATTAATAAGGTGTGTCCAATATATCATCCATAAGATAGTGAAGGTTTATGTGGATGATATTCTAGAAAAATTTAAAAAAAAGGATTGAACACATACGGTTATTATACATCATTCTTAAATGTCTAGTTGAATATGGTGTCATTCTCAATATTGAGAAGTGTGTGTTTAGAGTCACAGGCAAAAAACTCCTTTGGTTATATAACCTCTTAGCATGGAATTGATATTGACCCAACCAAGATTCATGCAATCTTAGACATCCTCCCCTACTGATGAGTAAGGAGTTAGGTCATTCTTGGGAAAATTAGGCATCATTCAATGATTTATACCCAACCTTATGTAGTTTAACCCATCAATAATTTATTAAAAAGGGTGAGCAGCTTGACCTGGATAAGTGATTACAAGGATGAATTTGAAGTAATAAAACATTTTATTATGTCTCTTCTAATTCTCAAGATACCCAATCCTAAAAATCCTATCATACTTTATGTTAGGTAAATTGGGGTATCTCTCACCTACATGTTAGCCCAAGAGGAAGATGATGGTAAGGATTGTGCCATCTATTTCATTAGCCACACTCTTGTCAATTACAAGACACATTATTCTCAAGAAAATAATGAGTGTTTGGCCATCATGTTCACAATAAAGTGATTACAACATTAAATGCTTAACCAATAAATGAGGGTTATAGTAAGCTCTCAGGCCTTACACACATTCTTAACCCAATTATCCCTTTCATAGAAGGTTGGGTGTTTTATCATGATTTTGAGTGAATTTAAACTCATATATGTCAACCAAAATTCCATTAAGGGACAAATAATCATTGATTAGTTGGTAGATTCACCCCTAAAGGTCATAGATCTTGTTGATACTAACTAACCTAATGAACTAATTTATTATATAGAGAAACCTACCATTGTTTCCTCTCCCTAATATGTCGATATTATTAACTATCTGATTGACCATACTTATCCTAAGGGTGCCAATTCATAACAAAGGCATTGGCTTCATATCATAGCATCTAAATATGTCATCCTAAATAAATTTCTATATCATAAATCCTTTGATGACATGTTATCGAGGTGTGTCAACCAAGGGGAGTTATAAAGAGTCATTTTTCATTTCCATATCATAATTTATGATGGACACTTTAGTGGCCACTCAATTATCTAAAAAATCCACATGATGGGATACTTATGGCCTTATCTATAGCATGATGCCATCAATTATGTATAGAAATGCAAGAAGTGTCAACACTTCTCCCATGAGATCCACATCCCTACTAGATTGTTACAACTCATCATTACTCCATGGACATTTTCCATTTAGGGTATAGATTTGATTGTCAATCTTTCTCTTGTTTCTTCATATGGTCATCATTTCATCATCACATACATTGAGTATTTCACTAAGTGTGAAAAATCAATGCCTTTAACAATTGTTACTAGATCAATCATTTCTAAATTTATTCTAAATAAATTCATTTATCTATTTAGAGTCTTGTTGTTCCCAAAACTAGTCACTCATTTTTGTGGACAACCAGTTGACCATTTTGGTAATATAGGCCACAAATGGTTAACTTCTTTCTCAAAAATGCTCTGAGAAATCAATTTATTCGATTTCACAATCCTTTTTGGCAAAGGAAATCACTTGTTTTTAAAGGGTTTACAGTCGGAAATATGAACAAGATTCAAAAGGTGGGTTTTCACAAGAAAATATTTCAAAACACTTGAAGGCATTTCCTTAAAAATTGATAAGGATGGTTCACCAATGGGGTTCAATGATATGAAATGTACCATATATACTAACCATAGTCGCATTGAACTTTGAACCACTGAACTCTGCCCAAAAGGTTCAAGTGAAAGGTTCAAGCAAAAGGTTAAAGTGGAAGGTTCCAGTGGAAGGTTCAAATAGTTGGTTCAATGATACATCAAATTCATAAGAATACTGAGTGAACATGACTCTTCTCAAAACATAAAGTAGTGAACCACCAAATAGTTGAACCATTAAACCATTGAACCGGTAAACTCTAAAAGACAGTTCAAGGTTCAAAAGGTTCAAGCGACCGGTGACATCCCTGTAGATGTCAAATTCAATACAATGGAATAACCATTGGTTTTCAAATGATGCAGACCTAAGGACAAACTTAATGACCCACTAAGGAAGGAGCCAAAGAAGCCAGAAAAAGGTGAGAGGATAGCCCTGAGAGCTCAGATCACCAGGAAAAGATAGAATATAGCAAGGAAAGAGGGAACAAAATAGAGAATCTAGAAGCATTGGTAGAAGAGTTATTTTAGTGGGTGGAATAGTCCAACAAGTGGTTATTAAAGATCATAAACATTTAATGGTGTGGGCCATTTTTATTCATTTGCATAAAGACAAGTGGATAGTCGTGTAAGTATCATAAAGAGGAGTAGTCTTGCCATTCAGAGGACCAGGCAACCCATGCTTTTGAAGAGACATTTGATATGATTTAAATGCAAAAGTCAAGGCTAGTAATTTTCTCTAGCATGGCCCCTTCACAGGACTTCCTCTTTCCAATGCATTCAAGGCAACATGGGCCATTTGTGGAAATAAGTGCCAAAGTCTTTCTTTTGGATGCTATATATTATAATCTCTCATTTTTGAGAGAGAGGGGGGATCTCTCAGTTATTGAAAGTAAAACTCTACCCAAATTGAAAGGCATTTTTGAGACTTTAATCTTAGATTATTAATAAAATTTTATCAAGTGAATGAGAAAGCAAAGGACCTTTCAAACTTTGTGTTGAAATAACTTGTGTTATGTAGGAAATTGTTCTTATGTCTTTTTCCTAAATATTATCTTATACATTTGATCAAATAAGCAGAGCAAGTGAAAATAACTTGAGAGATGTTACAAAGCTGATTATGGAGACTTTGTGTTACCATAATAGTCTTTATTTTGTGTTTTAGTGCCTTAAGATGAAGGATATTTGAAAGGCTTTGAACTACCTTTATCTTTTGTAATCATATGCTCTATTGTAGTTTTCGGTGAAGACTTTGGGATGCACCTCATTCTACTATGATATAAGTCATAAATTAGTGAAGGAAGCAATGAAAGACTTTATCCTCTCATGGGTATCATGTGGATTTAGTTATTATCTAGGAATTTTTCCTTTAGTTTAATGAACATCATTTCTAAAAAAAGAGAAATGGATGATATAATCTCACCCCTGAGTTAATATTTAGTATAGGTTAAGTTTGTGATAGTTTATAGGGAGCCTCCTCTTGCTGAGAGGAGAGATTTACCTCATTACGTTGTGGTTGATATAAATATTTTTTATTTTTTTAGTTGAAGACAAAATATTCACCCAACAAGTCCCATAAGTCATAGTCATAGACATTAGGTCTCCTTTCAAGAATCTTGAGGTTTGTAAAGTGTATAAGAGATTTTTTATATCTTATCACACTAGATATTTATACTATCCATAGGCCAATGGCAAAACTAAGGCCATGAATAAAACTTTAAAGTCAATCCTAGTTAAAATACTCAAATACAATAAAAGAGATTGGTATCTTTAACTGTACCATGTATTATGGGCTTATAGAATGAGTATCTATACACCCATAGGAGCAACCTTGTATTCCCTAATTTTTAGAGCGTAAGTAATTCTACCTCATGATGGAAAAAACCATAACCTATGAATCTCTCTTCAATGTTTTATTGATAAATAAGAGTACATAAATGCATGGTTAGCTAAACTAGAGACCTCAGATAAATATTGACTCATGGATACACTTAATTATGTTGCTTACACAGACCATATGTGTCAGCAGTACAAAAAAAGTGTTCATGGGTTCCTGATACAAGTAGTATATCTTATCCTAATAATTGATAGCATAATAGATATAAAATAAAGGATAAAGTCAACAATTTAGACCCAACTAGTTATCTCCCTATTTAGTACTAAATATTTTAAGAATAGAGCCTATTGATTATACACTCTAGAGGGTAATGAGATTGATGAATCTGTGAACTCTTTAAACCTTAAATGATTTTAATTTTAGTCATTTACTTTCACATCTATCTAATTTTATTTCATTTTCCATTGTGAATATGTTGTCTTGCATATCATATGTCATGTTTGGATTATTTGATTGTCAGTTTGCATAACAAAAACTTTCAAATTGTAGGTTATCATCTCATTTCACTTTTTATATTACCTTGTTATCCTATTAAAAAAATCTCCAAATCAGCATGACATTGATTCTTGTCTTATTTATTATGAGTATAGGTATACCTATTTTTCATTATACCTTCTTGAAAGGCTTGTAAAATGATAACGTATATCCTAGTCTAGAAACTTGTTCATGGTAGGTATATACATATAAAATTACATGGTAGGTGTATACATATAAAATTAACCTGCTTCATTATCTAATACTAATTTCTATTATTAATTACTATATAAAATCATTACTAATATTATCTACATTATCTTAACATTTCACATATCACACCAACCATATAACTCCTTACATCTCAAATAAATCTCTTATTAGCATCCCACTTATCACTAATCTCAACTAACACAATATTATGAAATTTTAAATTCCTCCCTCACCTACCACCAACTACCTCCACTATTATTCTTAAAAATAATATCCATAATCACCATGTAATATTCATTAACTAACCCTAATATACTCTAGAAATATCTAATCTTTCTAAATCCCCTCAACCATTCCTCTCTAGAAAATTCTATGAATTTTTAATCCATATTTTCAACTACACATCCTCATACCAATTCATAGCTATTGATCTTCTTCAATCATGGATAAATCCTATCAATTTATCTCTTCCACCACCTTATATCTAATCACCTTCACTCCCATACAAATTCAACTCATGAATTTATAAACAATTACTACCACCTTGTCCATTATCCTTCCTTAAAAAATTTCTACAACTAGCTTGAGCTTTTATCAAAGATAATTCCAACATATCAAACAACTATAAAGTTCATCCATTGTCATTTGGAATTATCAAATAATTATCAAGGAAGGTAAATTCAATTGTAATTTTAGGTATGCTTGTTATATTTCACTATTTATTTACATTTAAATTACTTCCTTTGCACAATTAAAGATGTTGTGTTAGTTAGGATAGATTAGGGATTTTGGATTTTTTCCTCCTTGTTCGTAGTTTGTAAATTATTGTTCCTAATTCATCACATCACATTTTGTGTTTTTTATTCCATTGTCACCAAAATGGGATATGATAAATTATAAACTATAATTTGTAAGCTAAGAATAATGGAGGACAAAATCTAAAATACCTAATCTATCCTAACTTACACATCACCTTTGATTGGGAAAAGGAAGTAATTTCAATTTAAATTTAAATACACATTAAAATACGACAAGTATACCTCAAATTTTAATAAAATATACCTTCCTTGATAATTATTTTATGATCCCAAATGATAATGGATGAACTTGATAGTTGTTTGATATGTTGGAATTGCCTTTGAAAAGAGCTTAAGACAGTTACATCAATGGTGATGAAGGATAATGGACAAGGTGGTAAAAATTGTTTAAAATTTTATGAGTTTAATTTTCATGGGAGTGAATGTGATTATATATAAGGTGGTATAGGATATCAATGGCTAGAAATCGGTGTGAGGATAGGTAGTTGAAAATATGGATTTAAAATTCATAGAATTTTCTACAGAGGAATGGATGAAGGGCTCTAGAAAGATTAGAGATTTATAAATTCCATTAGGGTTAGTTATTAAATATTAGATGGTGATTAGGGAGAGGATTTTTAGGAATCATAGTGGAGGTAGTTGGTGGTAGGTGAGGGATGAATTTAAAATTCCAAAATATTGTGTAAATGGAGATTAGTGATAAGTGATATGTTAATAAGAGAATTAATTGAGATGGAAGGAGTTATAAGGTTGGTTTGATATAGGAAATGTTAGAGGGATGTTAGGATAATGTAGATAATATTAGTAATTAATAATTAATAATAAAATATAGTAGCAGACAATAGAGTCAATTAATTTTAGATGTATATAGTAGGTTCTCCTCTTATGATTCCCTCTAAGGAGAAACATTAGCATGCCAAAAAATATGTAACCCTACTCACTTATCTTGGTCTTTGGTGATGATCCCTTACATATTACTAGTTGTATGGGGCCAATATTTGCGGTTAAGGGCCTAAAAAATTGTGATAAATAGAAAAAGAGACACTCATGTAAAAATCAAAATATTATGAAAGTAAAAATAAAATAATACATCTCCATTCCTTCCCTAATATTTGGTGTTGAGCCCTCACATATTACTAGTTACATGGGATTAGCATTGGGATGAGATGCCCTTACTCGCTTACATCTAGCCTTTGGTGATGACCCATGTATCTTCCTAGATCACATGAGACTAAGAATAGGAGGTCACAAGAAAAAGTAAAAGCAGTGTCAAATTAGAAAGTGTCCAAAAAGAAAATTTCATCAAAAATCCTATTAAGTGTTAATGCTTAAAAGTATAAATTTATCCCATTTATTGATTATATCAAGGCTAGTTACCTCTAGATGAAGCCAATAGATCTAGTGTTCTATAAGTTTAGAAAGAAGAACATTTTTTCCCCTTTGTTCATAAGGATTAGGTCATATTCATATTTTGTGCAAAATTCTGATGTATAGTTTTCATTTTCACCATTTTATATCTATCCTATTCTTTGTTCATTCCTTTTATTGCAAGATGAAAGTTATATATTATGTAAATAAGATAGCTTAGTCATCACATGAAAAACATCTGTTATCACATTTATAGTTTTATACATATCTATCATATTCCATTATTTTCATACATTTTGTCTCCATACTTCACATATCTAAGCATTTTTCATAGCATTATCAAAAACATAGAGATACATGGTATATCATCACATGCCTAGTCATCTAAAGTGCATAAAATGAATGAGCATATATAAAATTAAACATGTAACACAAAAATGATAAGTCACTAAAATAGACATATATGTGTGTGTGTGTGTGTGTGTGTGTGTGTGTGTGTGTGTGTGTGTGTGTGTGTGTGTGTGTGTGTGTGTGTGTGTGTGTGTGTGTGTGTGTGTGTGTGTGTGTGTGTGTGTGTGTGTCAAGTTTGTATAATCAAGTCTCAAGTACAATCACCTTCATAGAGGGCAAGTGTGTCTCAGTGTCTTAAAAATTAAAAAAAATATATGTATAATAGAATGTCCCTAATATTATGTCCTCCTCTTATGAGAAGGCCCTAATGTCAAGGAATGTTATTGGCTATGGATCTTGGGATGCCTCCTATTAATCCTTCCCTATGAGGTTTTATCTCTTTCTATCTATCAACTTGAATAAGTCCAACCTCTCAACCTACTAGAACATCAGTCAATGTTTGCACCTGAGTCTCTACCAATGTGTTTCTCACCTCTAAACCATTTATCTCTACTCTCATTATGGCTATCACCATATATGCATGGTAGGCTAGGGAAAAAACATATGTATGTCTATCTATCCTAAAAATTAGTCCTAGGTTTGTTAAGAGCCAATCACGAGACATATCAGTGCCCACGTATAATAATTTGATAGGGTCTCCCTGATCATAGTCCTCTATTCGATGGATGTATCTACAAAAATAAATAAATAAATAGACATCAGATCTAGTCAAATGAAGATGAAACTAGTAAGCTAAGTATCAATGTTAAAAATAAACATGGAAACAGCTACAATGAATAAATAATTAATTTTATCTACATCATCCTCATGCTAGTTAAGGTGTGATTCATCCTTATACTCGTCCTCATCTCCATCATCATCTATCTCTACAAAACTTGGTCCCTCTCCATCCACTACATGTTATTTTAGAGGATCTTGCTAATGTTACAGAGGATCCTACTTTGGTGGTGGTGGTGGTAGTTGTGTAACCTAATTTTGGCCTACAACTGGAAATGCCATTGGAATGGACACAAGTATTAAATATCCCCCTCATCATGTAGGCTACTACTATGGTCCTTATTGTGTCCCACTCATTCTATCTACCCTCCTAATGGGAACTCTTGTTCTCAATAGATGTCATGTTAAGTTCTCAATAGATGTCATGTTAATTTCTCAAGTCTCACTACCCTAGCCTTTTTAATACCCATGTATAGTATAAACATTTCAATTTAATCACTTTCATGTCTAAACTAAAATCAAGAGTGACTTTTCGTAACCACTTACAAATTTAACTAGAAATCACCAATGGACCTAATTTACTTGCATACTTATCATTTTGACCTAAAATTATAGTGGCCCATCCCTGATTCAGGTAATCGATCATATTGCATCATTAATCTTATCTAGTGCATATTGAATAAAACTAACCCTTTACATGTGTCATTATAGGAAAATTAAGTGAATACTTCACTGGAAAATAAACGTTGCAAATTATTACCTTTCTTTTATTTACCAATTAATCACCTTGATTAATTAGCCTAATCATTCCTCTAATAAAAAATTTCATGAATTTGGAATTATTATTTTCCTAAAATCAAAATTTAATTATTATCTCACATTAGTGATGTCATTCAAAAAATTCAATGGGAAAGAGAAGGAGTGCAAGCAAGATCTTACACCCCTCTTACACACTTTTCCTCTTACACCTGTCTTACACACTCCAAGAGGACCAATGACTACACTTTTCTTCCAACATGCATTCCACACTTTAAAAAGTTATTAAATGACATATCTTACACACTCCATGTGTGTGATCATGATTTGGAGGATTCATCATCCACCATTGATCTTGATCTCAAGTCAATGGTTCGCAAGCATCCAAAAAGTCTATAAATACAAGGGCCTTTGGCCATTATACACAAGCTTCTTCATGAAAACTTACTCTATCAAATTATAGAAGGAGATTAAACCAATGCTCATGCTAAGCAAAACCAAAAATCAAGTATAGACAAGGAGATGTGTTTCCCACATGCAGAAACAAGCATTTCTAAAGACTCCATAGCCTATAAGCTGAGCTCAACCTCTTCAAATTTATTCTCCAAAAAATCTTATAAATAGGTTTTAATGTAGTTTTTGTCTTCTAATTTGAATTTTTTTTTTTTTTTCCTTATATCTCAACCTATAAATTAGGCTTGAGATGTTAGTTCTTCAATTTTGTTTTGATTTCATTCACTAACAAATTAACTAACCTCTTTCAAATTTGTAATCTACATATACTACTAGGGACATGGGGAGGTTTTTTGTAAAAGGCAACTTGAATTGATGTGAAACACTATCAATAGGGTGTGTCTAAAAATATAGTTACATGTATCTTTCATACAAATATCATAAGGTATAATCCCTTACCCTCCCACTATCCCATCATACCCTAGTAAGGCAAGGCCACTAGATGGGCCATTTTTAAAGTGTTAAGCACCTAAGGTAAAGCCCTAATATGTGAAACCTATGTCCATTACTAATGTAGAGGTGTCTTAAAAATTCCCAATAATTGGGCAAGAATATGTTTTAGAGTCTTCTAGGTGTGTGTAAATTTGAATTTGAGTCCTTTAGTGGTTTTCCTGCCTTTTCTAAATTTAAATTTTTAAATTTTCTAATGAGGGATTGAGAGTGGTTTAGTGGTCTAAATTAATGTTAATGATATGTAAATGTTTAATAATGTTTTGATATACCTTATGGTCTTATAAAAGGTCTTAAGAAGTGGTTTATAGTCATATGTCATGAGGAAAGTGTGGGGTGATAGTCATAAAGCCATCACCCTACATGGGTCTTGTGATTGTTTTAAGTTTCTTGTTTCAATAAATGGTTATGGAGAATTTTTTTAGTGTCTATTTCAAGATATAAATGATATATATAGAGATATGAATCTATATTAATAAGGGGCATAGGTAAAAAATAGGGCAAACATGTTTGAATATGGAAGAAGGGCTGCCAAAAACATATATGCATGACTGTGTAAGTAATTTGTGAATTGAAATAAATATTCAATAAATATAATAGTGATGGAATTTTTGTGTCAAAAGGATACTTGATAATCTTTGCATGATAAGATGTAACTCTCAGAAAAAGAGTATTTGTTTATGAATTTGTTTACCCTACATGTTTGGATATCTTATGTTTATGCACTGTGAGAAGGTATTAGTTAAAGTAAATAAATTGATTATGAATTTTTGAAGAGACTATTTTATGTTGATAATTTCCTTGGGATTAAAATTTTTTTCCATATTAAACTAACCATTGAGTTTAATTTTTTTGAATTGCAAACAAATCTATAAAACCTTGTTTCCTGTGTAGAGGAAGTTGCAGGATTTCAATGTTGTTTGAATGCCAAAAGGACTGTGAGTTTCATTATAATCAAGAATTGTTGTTGAATACTGATTTCAATTTTTCAATGAATAAATTATAATTCATATGGTGTTAATACAGTTGTAATACTAATCCCCTATTTTCTTTGCCTATATATTAATCAGATAAACTATGTATTGATCTCTTGAAAACAAAAATTAGTCAAAGAATCAAGTGGTAAACAATACAAAACGTTTTTTTAAATTATTTTGAGTCTAATTAACATTTATATAACCTTGTGTTGGGCCAATAACATAGTAGGTGGTTTCAAAACATTGATATAGGTCTATAAGTTGCACATTTTCCTATATAATTAAGATATTCAGAGATAGAAATCCATGATAATCGATAGATAAATGGAAACCATATATTTTCATAGGTTCTCAGGGTCAATCTAGACCAATTTAAGGTGTATTGGGGTTTTGTAACCTCACATAGTGAAAGTTGTGCTTTTTTATAGGCTATCGGCCCTAACAATGGCCTAAAAACCCTAGGTTTAGGGTTTGGTGTTTAACAAACATTCTAACTATTAAAAAAAATTGAAAAAATTTAATCCACATATTTTTAGGGTACTCTAAAATATTTTTGTGGTTTTGGAGTGTGTACGGATTTTTAGGTATGGATTTGAGGGACTGAGTGGGTTTAAGCCTAGAAAAGACCTAATGAGATAGGCCAAAGAAGGAAAGGGTATGTGTGTGAGTAGTGAGATTGAAACAAGAGTTGATTAAGTTGGAGTAGGATAATATGTGCCCAAAAATGTTATTATTTTTCCTTGGATGACCTTACATTTCTTAGACCAAGGAGGTTTTCCCATTTGGAGGGCTAATTAGGGAATCAAGTAAATCTACAGGTACAGAATTTTTCAAAGGAACCTCACCTAAAATTTTGTGTGTAGAATAATATTGATAAAGGGCACTCAAAAATATATATTTTTTCCATGAAGAATTGTTTTATGGAATATAACAGAGTATTTATCCCTCTTAGCATGTGAAAACAAGAGAATAACTCTTGAGTGAAAAGAAAGGAAATGAATGATAAAGGTGGTATGATATGATTTGAAATAGTATATTATATTTTTTTAAGTGTTTTTTAAACCTTTTTGAATAGTTTTCTATGTTTTATTCCTTTTGGACAAGATTGGCCTAGTGTTGGCTAAGGGAAGCTTTACAAGTTTGCAAGCAATGTGAAGGAGAATTATAGGCTAGTGAAGAAAGATCTACATCATTTGGTATCAAATATGAAAGATGACTTAGAAAATTTGTGAGTATAGGTATAGGTTGGTGATTTAATTTTTTTACTATACATTTGAATGAAAATTTTAGGAAAGGAGTTGATCAAGGAGTCTTTGGAATGACAAAATTGAGACAATAGTTCAAGAAGGTATGAGACATTTTGTGATTGATTTATTGATTGAATGCATTTTTGATGATGATTGATAGGTTAAATAAAAATAATAACAAATGAAGTGGTGGAATCCATAAACTATAAGATCTATTAACAAGCTCAAGGAAGAGATAAGCTCATAAAGAGAGCTTGAGAAAGAGAGATAGTCCTAGTGTGAAGGACAAGGAGATTTAACACCCAAGTGAGGTCTGAAGTAGAAAGAAGGTTCCAGGTGTGAACTAAAGAAGAGGTCAAAGTGAGACCAAAACAAGGAAAGAGAATAATATACCCAAGTGAGGAATTCAAATTGAAGATGAAGGGAGAGGTACAGAGAAAAGTGAAGGACAGGATTGAATATGAAAGACACAAAGAAAAAATGATGGAAAAAGAGATAAAGGAGATGAAAGATGCATTAGAAAGGATGGAAAAAGAGTTATTGAGGATGTGGAATGTATATAGATTGCAGTGTGGAATTAAGATTAGGAAAATAGTTAAGTGTAGCTTCATAGAAAGGTTGTAAGAGAGAGAGAACCAGTAGGTGATAGAATATTTAGAGGGGCAGCTAAAGGAGATGGCAACATAACTTGCCAAGAAAGAGGAGAGAGAGGAAATAGAGCCTCAAAAATTGTATTCTAACAATGATGTGTCATGGTTGAATAGAAGTAAAGACAAATAAAGTGAAGAGTATGATTGGCATGAAGGAGATGAATGGACAGCAGTCCATAAAGAAGAAAAAGATGATGCATTAAAGAGTACAAGTAAAGTTGAATATGAGGTGATTTGTCACCCTAAAGATGGAGAGTTATTTGATGAAGAAGAGTGGAGAAATGAAGAGAAGCAAACATCAGATGATAAGGAAGATAAAGGCACAATAGGTAATAATGTACATCATTTTTTATGAATGCTTTGAGGATAAAGACAATGTGTTCTATCAAGACACTATAGGTTTGTTTGAAGAATTCATAGGGTTAGATAAGAAGTAAGAAGAACAAGAAGTTCTTGAGGAAAGAGAATAATAGGTAAGGGAAGATGAGACTAACTTAATAGTTCATGAGGAGAAGATACAAGGTGAAGAGGTGGTTGGTTGGACAGTCAAGAAAGAAGAAGCAGTTGTGATGAATGACAACAAGCTAGAATATGATGAGGACAAGCTTATGAGTAAACAAGGGACCTTGAAATGGTAAAAATAGGGAGACAACATGATAGGGAGCAGGTATGATGATGAATAGGTAGTAATAACATTGTTGGAGAAGGAAATTGATAGAGAATGGCAAATCATGATCAATGCCATGAAGATTAAAGAAGAACATGAGAGAAAGAAAAGAAATATGAATGATTATAGGTAAAAGCATCAGTATGAGCAACAAAAAAAGTAAAATCAAAGGATGACATGGAAGAATAATTAGAGGCATAGGTGTGCCAGCAAGGAGCACACACATTTGTATGAACACCTAAATGAAGAAGAAGATGGAGGTCAAGTTATTTTCTCCCCTTACGATTATGATGTAGGGGCATCTTATAAATTCCCAAGAGTTGCTCAAGAATATATTTTAGAGTCTTATAGGTGTGTGCAAATTTGAATTTGAGTCCTTTAGTGGATTTTTTACCTTTTCTAAATTTAAATTTTCAAATTGTCTAATGAGGGATTGAGAGTGGTTTAGTGGTCTAAATGAATGATAAGTCTATGTAAATGTTGAATAATGTTTTGATAGACCTTATGGTCTTATAAAAGGTCTTAAGAAGTGGTTTATAGTCATATGTTATAAGGAAAGTGTGGGGTGATAGTCATAAAGCCATCACCCTACATGGGTCTTGTAATTATTTAAATTTTATTGTTTCAATAAATAGTTATGGAGCATATTTTTAGTGTCTATTTCAAGATAGAAAGGAGATATATAGATAAATTAGTTCGTAGGAAGAAGGGACATGGGGAAAAAATAGGGTAGACATGTTTGAATATGGAAGAAGGTCTGCCAAAAACATATATGCATGACTGTGTAAGTCATTTATGAATTGAACTAAAGATTAAATAAATATAAAATTTATGGAATTATTGTGTCCAAAGGATACTTGATAATCTTTGCATGATAAGATGTAACTCTCAGAACAAGAGTGTTTATTTATGAATTTGTTTACCCTACATGTTTGGATATTCTGTGTTTATGCACTGTGAGAAGGCATTAGTTAAAGTAAATAACTTGATTATGAATTTTTGAATAGAGTACTGTATGTTGATAATTTCCTTTGGATTACAAGTGTTTTTCATATTAAACTAACCATTTATTTCAATTTTTTTGAGTTGCAAACAAATCTATAAAACCTTGTTTGCTATATAGAGGAAGTTACAGGATTTTAGTGTTGTTTGAATGCCAAAAGGACTGCAAGTTTCATTATAAGAAAGAAGTGGTGTTTAATATTGATTTCAAAATTTCAAAAAATAAAATATAATTCATATGGTGCTGAGACAGTTGTAGTAGTAATCCCCTATTTTCTGTGACTATATACTAATAAGATAAACTATGTAGTGATCTCTTGAAAATAAAAATTGATCAAAGAACCAAGTGGTAAACACTACAAAACGTTTTGGTAAAGTATTTTGAGTATAATTAACATTTATATAACCTTGTGTTGGGTCAAAAACATAGTAGGTGTTTTCAAAACCTTGATACAGGTCTCTAAGTTGCATGGTTTCTTGTATAATTGAGATACTTGGAGACAAAAATTCATGATAGTGGATAGATAAATGGAAAAAATAAATTATAATAGTCACTTAGGATCAATTTAGACCAATTTCAGGTGTATTGGGGTTTTGAAACCTCACATAGTGAAAGTTGTGCCTTTTTATAGGCTCTCGGCCCTGATAGTGGCCTAGAAACCCTAGGTTTAGGGTTTGGTGTGTAAAAAACATATTAACCATAAAAAAGTTTTAAAAAAATTTATTCCACCTATTTTGAAGTTACTATAACATATTTTGGTGGTTTAAAAGTGTGTATTGATTTATAGGTATGAATTTGAGGGACTAAGTGGGTTTAAGCCTAAAAGAGACCTAGTGAGATAGGCCAGAGAAGTAAAGGGTATCTGTGTGAGGAGTGAGATTGAAAAAAGAGTTGATTAAGTTGGATGAGGATAATGGGTGCCCAAAATTTTTAGTATTTTTACTTTTATGAACGTAATTTGCTCAAACCCAGGAGGTTTGCCTATTTGGAGGGTTAATTAGGGAGTCATGTAAGTCTACAAGTACATAAATTTGTAAATGAAACTCACCTAAAAATGTTTGTGTAGCATAATTTTTATAAATGGTAATAAAAAATATATTTGGTTTTCCATGAAGAGTTTTTTTACAGAATAGAATAGAGGATTTGTACTAAAATTGGGATAGTGGCATGTGGAAACAAGAGAATGACTCTTAAGTGAAAATAAAGGAAATATGTGATAAAGGTGGTATGATATGATTTGAAATAGTGTGGTATATTTTTTTAAGTTTTTTTGAAACATTTTTAATATGTTCTTATGTTTTAGTCCTTTTGGACAAGATTGGCCTAGTGTTGGCTAAGGGAAGGTTTATAAGTTTGCAAGCAATATGAAGGAGAATTACAGGCTAGTGAAGAAATGTATGCATCAATTACAAAGATATAATATCCCCAACATCTCTAATATATACCCCTCAATAATATAGAATCATCTTCTCATACACCCAGAGCATGATGAGTGAAGGTTGATTGATGAAGAGGTACCCCAATTGCGCAATCTTATAAAGGTTTGCATATGTTCAAATAATGGTGTCTTAATCCCTTGAGTAGTATATACCTCTTTTTGATCCACCAAATAATTATATCCTAACTATATAATAATATACTAGTGACCTTATCTCTCACTAGTTGGGAAGCAAGGATCCCAATGACGATTTTGTGGAGGTTCAAGATCATAGATCCCTCAAGCCTCACTACAAAATTTGTACCCATATTTGGTGCATCCACATATCCAAATTAATTTATTGCATTGTATGCCTCTCCCATATTAGTTCCCTTTCATAATGTCACTATCCAACTTATTTTCTATAATCTCAAAATCTATTAGACATCAACTACAGTGATCATCCATTCTCTACGAACCTCTAGGAACACAAAGGTGTTTTGGTATGCATCCTAGTAAGTAAAGAGATTGCATATAAACCTAATAAATTAGGTCATGATCCCCACCTAATTAATCCTAAGGACCCTAAACCTATCTATAATGTCCAACTCATCGGTTATCAATAATGCCATAATCCATAATAGCCACTCTTGTTCTTTCACCCAATTCCACCTTATGTAGCCCCCTTATATTAGAAGTCAATATAAATCATTCCCTATCCCCTTTTTCTTGCCTCAAAACTAATCAAAAACCTTTTTTTATAACTATGACAAAACCATCACCTTTTACAAATGGTGGTTATGAAACTATCTTGAATCTTGATGGCAGTCTCATCTTCATCATCGACGGTTATGCAGCCACTGCATAGATGGTGATTGCATCACTACCCTCCCTAATAACCATGGTAGTAATGTAACCACTATGTTAATGGTGTAATTTTTAGTTTGTGAATACCAGTGGTTTCATCCTGATGTAATGATTTCACCACATGGTTTCACCCTACCCAAAAACCTCCCTAAAAGCCCAAATTTCAACCAAATGTAACAAAATTTAACATTTTTCTAACCTACCTAACCCCCAATGAAAAATACCCTAAATCAAACCCATTCCACCTCCATATAGTACATATACCATCCTCTCTCTATGCTCATTGATTTGACTACTTTCTTGCTCAATTATGTCATCATAAATCTAGAGCTCAAAAATATCACAAATCAATTTGCAAAAATGTTTTATATTTTTTGAAAGTTTTAAATATATAAACCTTTTATTAGACATTATGTTTTTTAAAAGAAATAATTTTAGTAGTTTTCATTGTAAGCTCATATGTTTACACTTTTAGATATGTTTATTACTCAAAATACACATTTTATGTCTAAAACTAACACTTTTAATTAATTTTCATTTCCCATAGCATGTTTGTATGTCATTTCAATTTCACAAGTTCAAGTCACTTAGCCTTAGATTCAATCCCCTAATAGGATGGTTCAGGTTGTTTATTCACCCCTGCATACATGATAAGTACCCTCATTCATATTTTGATTAGTTAGTGTACTTTTCACTTTTTTTTTAAATAATAATTGACTTTCATCTTTTATATGTATGTGATGATGGAATCTCAGTTGGCTTCATTGTGCCACACAAGTAAGGTAAGTTTTCTAACCCTCATTTTCCATTTTTTACACCAATACTTGGGACCACACCCTCTTCAATTCATGATAAGGCATCATCTCGAGGGGCCAGATGTACACACCCCAAAATTACATGGTGTAACATTTTTAAAATAAATTTGATGATGATGTAAGGATCTCTGCAAATATGCTAAGACCTAGTTATCTCTAACTTTTTTCCTCACTACTTTCTCCTTAACTCCTTTTTAACCTTGGAAATTTTTTCCTTTTGGTCATTTTTCTTTGGGTTTTAAATCTACTCCTTTTATGATGAAATTATCGATAATTATTATGAAACCACCCTCCTCAATGACTAAATATCCCCTTCTGAACACATTATGTTGATCTAGTTTTGTAAGCTGCCATGGTAAAAGTGTCCCTAAGGTAGCAGTATCATCATTAGATATGGTAGTCATGTTAACCTATGTAGCGGTTTTATCATATCAAGTAGCGGTTTTATCCTAGTTACTTGCAAAAAATGATAGATTCACCACAGTATACACATCTTCTAATTTTAATGTTTGAGCCTTGAGTTCTCACATGTTTTACATGTTTTTATCGCATTTATCCCTTGATTTTATTTTTGGTTGCCTTCATGATATCCCAACTCACTCCCAATCTCATTTTGATCAATCTTTATCTCTCCTAAGTTTAACTATTGGTCAACTGACAATAAAACTCACACATATAACCTCCCTTCTTCTTATACAAGTATATTATTTTTAGATAAATATTAGATATGAATTTTGCATTGAATATTGGTGTTTTAAATATCTACATAACTTTATTTTAAATTCTTTCAATTTTGAAAAAAATGGCTCCACCTTTGGTCATCTTCAAGTCAAATCTATATAATTTTGGAGGAGAAGATTCACTAGATTAGCAACACTATCTTTGTTATGAGTGAACCATCCAACCATAACACAACTGTAGTGAACCATCCAACCATAACACAACAGCACTCTTTTCCAATATTTTTTTCTCCTTGTTCTCCTCTTGTTCCTATGACCACATTGAGTAGAGGAGCTAGCTTCCTAAGAATATTTTACACAATAACAATATCTTACCTTTGTTTGTCATAACATTGATCGGGTGGGAGGATTTACTCTTAATTTTTTTATCATTTATTAGATTATAAAAGTTTGGTTTTATTTATTCATTATATTATATACATATGTTAAAAAACAAATAAAATAAACCTTTCTATCTTTCCTCTATTTCACAAAAACATAGTCTAGATTTCATGTTTTGCAATTACATGTTAATTTATTTGAGAGAATGTAGTGTTGCATATCACATAGGGTAGATTAAATCAAGTAAAAATCATAGGTGCATCCAAACATAATAGTTTATTTTTAGTCTTAGACAAGCTTTTATGCACAAAAACCTACACAACCTAGATACTCAAATCTTGCATATTATTTATAATATCCATTCATTTAATTAGTTTAAGAACATTGTTCTTAGGCATAAAACTCAAAAAATAAAAATACTAAACTTTCATTATTTCATTCATATATCATTTCATTTCATACACAAACATCCAAAGCTTTTAAAATCAATTTATAGCATGTGTAGGTGGAGTCAATTTTCTGACTTCTTAGTGAGTGTGTTCGTTAGGGTTTTAAGACTTGATTTCATACTTACATTTTAGGAAATAATATTTTCATAGTATTACTCCATTTTATTTCATAATATAATCCAAAAACAAAGTTAGATCATTTATATTGCATTAGACAAAGCATCTTGTAAAACTAGGAAAAATAAGCACTTGCATATTTCCCTCAGAATTTCAGTTTTAAGTTTACATGCACCTTAAAAACTAAAAAATTAATTTCCTTTCATTTAATTTTATTGTTCATTACTTTATTTATTTCATCAATATTTTTTTATCAAGTAGATTAATTCACTTTCTTTTCTAAACATTGTTAAAACAGATCAAAACATCTAGAAATTTTTTTGTCAAAACAAGCATGAGTACTAAATCTTGTTACAACTTTTTAAAAACCAAGTATCTCATTTCAAATACATTATATAGAAAATATAATATGATTTATACATTCACAAACAACTTTATTTTACTATTTCATGACACTTCTAGAGTGTCCTTACCTTATTAAAGTTAGTATTTACAAACAACTTTAGTTTACTATTTCATGACACTTCCAGAGTGCCCTTACCTTATTAAAGTTAGTATTTTCCCTAGGGTCAAAGTTATTTTCCATACTAGTAAATTACAAGGTGACATTAACGTAGAGCTTAGGTTAAAAATATTTAATTCCACCCCTATTATAAATCTTATTTTTAACTATTTAATGCTCTTTATGAGTAATAACAAATTCCTAACCCTTCCATAGTCATCCCCCTCATTTGCAAGGTCGTCAATTGATTTAACCTTTTAAGGTTTTACACAAGTAATTCCTATGTTTGGTTAAAGGGTTGAGTTGTCTAAATTAGTCAAATAATATTAAATAATTAAGAACTAATTTGTTATGGATTTTGACCTTCTTTTACTTTCTAAAAGTATTAATAAATAGTCTTAAATAGAGACTTATCTAAAAAATGACTATCACGGATGATCTAGGTTCTAAAAATTGAGTTCTAGGCAAGTCTGAGTGTCATCAACAGGGTCCCAAGATATGCTTTCTCATTAGATAGTAGCATCCCACCTAGACAATATTGTCATGTTGTTTTAGTGTCCTCAAAGTGGTGCTAGTGTACTATTTGTAGTACTATTCCTAGTTTATGTGAGTACATGTGCCTATGTTTTTAGGTCTTGTTCCTATGCATACAAAATCTAGAACTATGTGTTGTTTTTATAAAATATGATTTAATGTGAAAATCCTAATCCTCCTTGTAAGTACAGCATGAGCAATAATTGTTCATTCATTAGTAGAATAGACTAGACATCCTCAACACCCCTCTATGAAGAGAGTTGCCTACATATTAATACTCTGATGAGGGATCAAGCTTGATGTAGTTCTCCCACCTAGTGTTTGGTGCAAGTGAAAGTGAATGCTAGAATGAGAGTGGTCTTGAATGCCTTGAGTGTACTTGAGATTTGAAATATTTGAAATCTAAGCTTAGGGATGTTATAGATGATATTATATACAATTAGGGTAGAATAAGGATCAAATAACTTAATTTTTCTCAAATTATCTTTTATTTTAATAGGATTTTGAATCTATTTTCCATATAGTGAATAAATGTTAAATAGACTTATTTATATAGATATTTGTAGCTTGTACGAATAATAAAAAATGCTTAGGCTGACCTTAGTATGGGTACATGTTTGAAAAAGTATCCATTAAGGAGATTTAAGGTAAAGAATGATAGTGCCTAGTTGGGGACACTATCACCATGTGGATATAGTGATCCAAATGTGGTGATAATGTACACTTGGTAGACTATTGGGAAAACTAAGTTGGGATCTGGGAAAGTTATCTTGGGACTATGTTTGAGCTGACTGTAGGTGTTTATGGCTTGAAAAATGACTATAAAAGTGTGTAAAAGGATCTAGGATAGGTTTAGGTCTAGGCTAGGAATAGGTTAACTCAAACAACACTCTTATCATCCAAATAACACTTTTAGGTGATTACATTTACCCCCCCCCCACCCTTTATGATAGAAATGTATCAAAGTGAAATGATTGGTATAAATGAAAAAGAAGTGTACCTAGACTTATTTTAGAAGTGAATCCCATGTATCCAAGTTTGAATATGTGAATCTAGATTTGTGTATGTGGAATATGATCTAAAGAAATGACCTACAATAAAACATGCAAAAATCAATCCTTACTTAAGATATGATCAAAAGCAAAAGACTATGCTGAAATAAAATAACTACGTAAAGATGAGTAAAGAGAGAGGAAAGGAAAGAATACACCTTATTGGTTATGTCAACTAATGCATGAACATGGTGATAACCTATGTGTTTAAGTGTACATAGTGATCATATCATTGAATATCTTTGACTAAGTTGATGGCTTGCTCAATCCTCATATGGGTGGATCAAGAGATCAATCCAATTCTGACTCCATCATTGCCCACCCCTGATTGGTGGATCTTGATCTTTGAATAGCTTGGATAAAATTGTAAGTGTGTCTAACCCTCTCATATGGGTGGCTCAAGAACTCAAGTAGGCCATAACTCCATCATTGCCCACCCATATGAAGTAATCTATAACTAAAATACACAAAGTGTTGAAAGTATCTAACTGAGTATATCTAATTGTGTATGTTGGCTCTATATCCACTTAATTATATTAGGCAGCTTTGGGCCACTTGAGAATTTAAACTAGTGCAGATGGAGTAAGGCATGAATCTAGTGACAACTTGGAATGTGATAGTTGTATACACATAATATTTTCAAACTTTATCAATTACTAATGTTTTCTCTCTTCTAGGAACATGTCAAGTCTCAATCTCTCTGAGTGCGCACCTTAAGGGGTACATTAAGAAAGGGGTGGGAAGACCATTGGTGCTTTTTAGGATTGTTGTCCCTTTATTACCACAGAGCCACTTTAAAATGACTATGTTTTATTTGTGTAGGTATTTAATAATTATAGGTTATTAGATTGATCATTTCAACACTGTATTCTTATTCAGTTCCATATTGGCATGCATAGTCAAACCAACCAACTCTGTCTATTATTTTATTCTATAAAAATATAGGTCTAGAAACATAGTCAAATATTTTGACTCTATTCATTATCTCTTCTTCAATAAATAGGGTTTTGAAAACTTGGTCAAACCAGTCGACCCAGTTGGTAGAAATTTGAAGCAACATTTGAACATCATAGCATAAAAATTTGTAAGCTAAAACATCTTCAAGCCCACCAAGGTTCCTTCCTTTCTCTCTCTATCAATTCTAGTTATTCCCTTAGTACTATTATTAACAAGTTTTTAGACTATAAAATTGTAACCCTATAACTAACTAGGTTGACCTAGTTGGCATAGTTTTGTAGTCTATCTTTTGTCTAGAAGACATAGTCGACCTATTCAACTCTATTCTTATAGACCTTACTTCTGTAGAATGGTAGTGACCCATTCAACTCTATTATATATTGTTCGCATACATTTTCTGTTGAAATGAATATGTACTCTTCTTAATCAAGGAAATAACATCTATTTTCTAGTAATTAATTCACCTTTCATTTTAAGTTGTTTGCATGTTTAGAGTAACTCGCATAGTTTAAATAGGTAGTTTTTCAAATTACCATTTTAGTTACATTTTTTTAATCTTTTTCACACACCACCAAATCACTTTACACACAAACAACATTAAACATTTATCTTTCCAAGGCCTACCTACTTGGATTTCATCACCAAGGGGAAATCTGACTTGGTTTTTTGGCCAAGTATAAACACATGGTTGATGCACCCAATACCCTTATCATTACGGGATTGTGAATTAAGGGGGTAGGCCCCAATACAAAGCTATTATCATTACCAATACATATCCATTTCAACCCAAACATCCTAAAACCAACCTTAGACTACTTTTTAGTTCCCTATTTCTACCAACTTTCCTATCACATTAAAATTAAACTTTCTTATAACTTAATAACACTTAGGATGACCTTTTTTTAGAATTTACTTTACAATTATTTCTTGCTCCTTGATCATTATGTGTTGTATTTTAAAACTTATATTATCTAACATTGTTGCAAGTTGTGTGTTATGTCTTCCAATTGAATCAAGTCACATTTATCTAATTATTTATGTGCTTACTTCTTCTTGCTTCAAATTATATTGCAAAAAAATTTCCCTATTTCAGATTACTATTATTCTAGTTAATACAATATTTTATAGACTATGTTTCACCTCCCTATTTATAATACATAGTCAACCTGCACGACTATGTATCTTTATCTCCCTATTCAGCTCTTTATTCAGTAATACACAATAAACCTACACAACTATGTATCCTTATTTTCCTATTATGTTTCCTAGGTTATAGAACACAGTCGACTAATTTGACTTTATATCCTATTTTTTGATTTCATGTTTGCATCATCCTTTTTGGCCTCCTTCTCTCATCATGAACTTCTTGTTTGAGGATAACACAGAATTGAACTCAATATATATGATGAACTTTACCAATCCCAATAGGTTTTCCCAAAAATAGCTTGTGGTTTCCACTTTAGATGAGAGCAACGTGCATGTGGCCACTTGAAATATAAGTTATGGGACTCCTCCTCATTTATCTTCAATTCATAACCCTCTTTTCTTCTTGGAGGATCATTTAGAATTAGATTACACTATTTAAATACTTTTCTTCATTAATGAATCTCCTCAACATAGGGGAAAAGACCTTTGAGATATTTACAATTGCATGATAAGTGGCCAAGTAGACGAACCCCATTCATCCTCCCCTACATTCTCTCACAAATTTGGGGCTAATACCTTATTTGATTCTCAACCTCTCCCTTATATTTTGACTCCTTCTCATATTTTGACCTCTTCTTCTTTGATTTATCCAACATCCATGCAAAGTATCTCTACTAACATGGTAGGTTCCACATCTAGTGGGCTTTTTCCAAGACCCACCCTTCTCAATCCTTATACTAATGAATCTTTCACTACACATGTTAATCATGATACTAATTCTTCCATTTATACCAATGCCTATCAAACCACTATTTCTACTCACAGTGTAAACCAAGACACTAATACCAATGTTAATACTTTGTATGCCACACAAACTATTCAAAACACCACTCAAACACATCAACTCTTGTTATAAACTCTTAATCAAATGAATTATTTTCAAGATAATAATGCCAATCAAATGATGCAAATTTAGAATCATCTTATTCACCTTCAAAATCAACCTCAACAGGTTCCATATGGAGCATAAAATTAGAATGCCCCTGTAATATCCCCTCCAAACAGGAAATATAGCAACACAAAAAAACTCTGAACAAGATATAACTTATGTTGAATAAATTCAGAATGATCACAATAATATAGTCTCTTAATAAAAAATTACAGATTGTATCACTTGTCCTTCTAAACTATTACAATTTTAGTCCTTTCTTATGCATATAAAAATGAAATACAGTCTTAAAAACCCTGACTTAGCAAAAATGGAAGCGAAAACTGGAAACTGGAAGCGAAAATTGGATTCTGGAAGGTCTCAGCCTGTTGTGTCGAACACACAGTCGCCGACGTCGGTCACTGTAGGTCAGCTTTCTACTGACGTCGGTCTTCAGTCGACCGATGTCGATCACTGGAAACCCTCTGTCTGCCGAGGTCGGTTCCTGAGTTGATCTATACGGCCCTGTACGGACTTTGTACGGCCACCAATTAAGCAAGCTTCCATGTTTTCAACCCCTGATCTAAAAATATACGTTTCTAGCACAGAAGATCTCTAGCTGTATAATTTATTGAATCAAAACAAGAATAAAGAAATATCTGTAATAACTTCTGTGTGAAGTTATCTCTCAAACCTAAAATTTTGTGATAACTTCTGGATGAAGCTATCTCTCACTTTGGCAATAAATCAGCTGATATTCCACAGCCTCTTAATTGCACACACTGAAGAGGGAACGTTCTCCAATGCAAATGGAATCCTTGAACCCTAGGCTCAGTCTTCACAGAAGAAATTCTCAAAATCAATATCAATAATCAATAGCATATCAATAATGGCCTCCATGTGAAACCCTTATACCCTCAAAAGATATGCTTGCCCTAATTAGGGTTTCTTAAATTAGCATTAGGTTTTATAATTTAAAATTAGACCAAATAATTAATAATTAATTATTAATTATTAATGAGACCAAATAATTAATATTTGATTAAATCAATCAAATATTAATATCTCTCTCAATATACGTCAGATCCTCAAACCGATCGAAGCAGGTGAATTAGGGAGTGATTCCACACATGACCAAACCAAAATAAAGGTGCTCTGCTGCATGTCAAATATCCCTAAATAATAGGACCATCAAGCAAACATGTCTGAAAGACCCTGAATGAAAACCAAATGTAGAAATTCTGTGAATCAAAGTCAAGCCAAGCTCCATTATGACCCTCTATCCATCCTATTAGCCTACGAAGGTCGTATAATAGGCTAACCATCAAGTCTGTCAATGTCCACAAAAAAGGGGACATGACAATCCGCCCCTCCATAAATTGCTTGTCCCCAAACAATCTCGGAACAATGAACTACTCGATCCACCTGGATCCCAAATGTATTTATGCTCTGCACTGCTGTGAATCAATGTGAGTACCTGCAACATCAACAGAAGTAGAACAAAGAAAGACTCATAATCAAACTGGCGCATGAAACTCCAACCTCCAAGATTACAAATACCATAGTCAAGAGCACATGAGAAACAAACTCTCAAAACATCATAATCCCAGTAGAATGGACAATTCCAACTGCCAATTCCATCTGTAAGAGATGGTGCCAATCCATCCCATAACTGATCTCTTTGTAAAGGCGGCACAACCAACTGTACCACACTATCATCTGTATGAGAATAATCAATATGGAGATTCAACTCCACTGGTATCCCAAACTCCTCAGAATCAGGTACTCCCAAGTCTTGAATATATGTGTTAGCCTCAACAACATGCTCCTCATCAGTAGCTACAAAAACATACTCATCACCAATACTCAATGTACTAACCTCTGAGTATACCTCCACACTCTGAATGCAAGCATCAGGCTCATCCTCACTGTCTAACACCTATGCTGAACTCACCTGAAGACAAAGCTCACCCACAACATCCTCAACTACCCCTACCTGTGAAGATAATGCAGATAAATCATTACCTGAAGATGTGTTAATATCTCCCTGTACTGGATCAGCATAACTGTCAAACTCATCATGCAAGTGGCTGCATGTCATAGGGAAAGCACTACGATCCTTAGGCCTATTAATTAAACTCTTTAACCACATACAAGCTCTAGGTGAGACATTTTTCCCTTTTGTCCAGACATACCATAAATCTTCTGCCAAAAGTTTAGAGATTTTATCCTCCTCCTCAAACAAGATTGTGAACATGATAGAGTGCATGGATGTTAATACATCACTGGAATGAAACTCATCTAAAATATTCCAAAATATTTTAAACATAGTGCGAATGCCACCAATACAACCTACTAGCATCATAATGTTTTCAAATCCATACCTTGCAAAAGTGTCAAGTAATCTCGCCCTCTTTGAGAAATGAGAATCTCTAATGTCATCCAACTTTTCGAAGCTTTTCACCATGGCATGAAGTACCTCTCTCATAATCTGATCATCATAAAAATTAAAGCCAGCTATTATCCTCATGATTTCACTAATACAAGAGAGAATTGCAAGTCTTACCTCCTCATCATGATGTCTCAATAATCGGGGCTTCACCAAAGAATCAAACGCTGGAGATAACACTGTTTGTATCTCATAAGAATTTGACTGCTCAACCTTGCTTAAATAAATTTCTAACTCCTCCAGAGTTTGTAGAATGTCATCTGCTTGCTGTAATGGATTTTCTAACTTCTCTTTTGCATTGTGCACTCTTTCTTCCAAATCTTTGACACCTGTTAAAGCCATACTGATACCCAAACTACCCAACAGGATGGCAAGACATTAGCTCTGATGTGCCCAACAGGATGGCAGGAATTTGGCTCTGATACCACTGTAATATCCCCTCCAAACAGGAAATATAGCAACACAAAAAAACTCTGAACAAGATATAACTTCTGTTGAATAAATTCAGAATGATCACAATAATATAGTCTCTTAATAAAAAATTACAGATTGTATCACTTGTCCTTCTAAACTATTACAATTATAGTCCTTTCTTATGCATATAAAAATGAAATACAGTCTTAAAAACCCTGACTTAGCAAAATTGGAAGCGAAAACTGGAAACTAGAAGCGAAAATTGGATTCTGGAAGGTCTCGGCCTGCTGTGTCGAACACACAGTCGCCGACGTCGGTCACTACAGGTCAGCTTTTTGCTGACGTCGGTCTTCAGTCGACCGATGTCGGTCACTGGAAACCCTCTGTCTGCCGAGGTCGGTTCCTGAGTTGATCTATACGGCCCTGTACGGACTTTGTACGACCGCCAATTAAGCAAGCTTCCCTGTTTTCAACTCCTGATCTAAAAATATACGTTTCTAGCACAGAAGATCTCTAGCTGTATAATTTATTGAATCAAAACAAGAATAAAGAAATACCTGGAATATCTGTAATAACTTCTGTGTGAAGTTATCTCTCAAACCTGAAATTCTATGATAACTTCTGGATGAAGCTATCTCTCACTTTGGCAATAGATCAGCTGATATTCCACAGCCTCTTAATTGCACACACTGAAGAGGGAACGTTCTCCAATGCAAATGGAATCCTTGAACCCTAGGCTCAGTCTTCACAGAAGAAATTCTCAAAATCAATATCAATAATCAATAGCATATCAATAATGGCCTCCATGTGAAACCCTTATACCCTCAAAAGATATGCTTGCCCTAATTAGGGTTTCTTAAATTAGCATTAGGGTTTCTAATTTAAAATTAGACCAAATAATTAATAATTAATAATTAATTATTAATGAGACCAAATAATTAATATTTGATTAAATCAATCAAATATTAATATCTCCCTCAATATACGTCGGATCCTCAAACCGATCGAAGCAGGTGAATCAGGGAGTGATTCCGCACATGACCAAACCAAAATAAAGGTGCTCCGCTGCATGTCAAATATCCCTAAATAATAGGACCATCAAGCAAACATGTCTGAAAGACCCTGAATGAAAACCAAATGTAGAAATTTTGTGAATCAAAGTCAAGCCAAGCTCCATTATGACCCTCTATCCATCCTATTAGCCTACGAAGGTCGTATAATAGGCTAACCATCAAGTCTGTCAATGTCCACGAAAAAGGGGACATGACAACCCTCACCTCCCCTTAGTGATTCCCATGACAACCTCATTCCTAAATCACCACTTATTCAAAATTAACCTCTTACACCTCAAATTTCCAATATAGAGATAAGAGGTATCACTCCTACCACTAGTTATAATGGATCAACTGATCCTACCTTACACCTCAAAATGTTTGGCAATCTCTACAAAGATTAGGTCAAATTAAACAATTTTTTAGCTACCAAGGTACTAGAAAAAATGATCTATAGAAATGCCTTAGATGGTATAATCAAATCAAGTCTCATTCTATCACTAGCTTATAATATCTAATTAATTACCCTGTACAAGGGTTTTAAACTAGTGCCCTCCTTGAGAATACCTTGGCTCACTTTATCAATTACAAGCAATTTGAAACCAAAAATGTACAAGCTTTCATCAAACGGTGGAAGACCTTTGTTTAATAAGTGTGAGAATAACATGGTGAATGATAATATTTTTCATATATTCACTAACACTCTATGTCCTAAGTTATAATATCAGGTTAGGACTCTCTCTCCAAAAACCTTAGAAGAAGCCCTCGACCAAGCCAAGTGCTAAGATTTTCTCATGCATCAGTTTGAGCCATCCCAACCTCTTACGGACACTCACATGCTCATTAAGAATAAAAATAATCATGATACCAATGATGGTGTCACTAATTCCTATGATACCATTTATAATATTCAATCCATTTCTCCCAACCCTCTTACAGACCAAGCTTCCCCTCTAAACAAAAACCCTAATCCTCAATTTTCTCAAATAAATAACATTAATGGTCATAAGCCATTATCCTTATACAAGATCCAAAATCATCTACCAAGGCCTCTACCACAAGATCTAGATACCACTCACCCTATAAAATCATGGTATGATCCAATAAATCTTGTTGGCTTCATGCCAGTTTAGGCCACTCTCACAAGACTTGTAGGTGATTGCATAATTTAGCTATGTATTTCCTCCTTGGCACAAAATTTAATCACCATTCACTCATTATTAAACACCAACAAACCTATGATATATCATTTAAAACTCACAAAACATAAAATAAAAATCAAGATTTAAATCAGGCTAACACTCATCTTGCCATCTATAAAGACCCTCTTCTTAATCATCAAGACAATAATGACAAGCCTACCCCTTCCATTGATAATGTCAAAAGTCTTATAGATAAAAATCTTGAAGATAATGTGGTAAATATGAATAATCTATAAAAGGTATTTGATTTAATTTATTTTCATCCTATACACAAGCACCAATCATCCCAAACCTTTTGTGTTATCCAAGATTCTTCCCCATCTCACCCAATAGAGTTGGGGTAAGAGGACCTTATCTCTTTTCAAGATCCAATTTCAAAACCTCAATTGGATAACACCTCTCACACTATTTATACAATTTCCTTGACATCTACACCTATCGACAACACTCTTCAACCTCCCAATAACACTTCTTCAAACCAATCAGTAGACAAACCTAAATCGACTACCACATCATCTCAAGACAATCAATTGATTTATCCCCAAACTAAACCAACCATGTTTTATCAACACAAGTTTTAATTCACTTTTCATCCTTATTCTTATAATATCCTCCAACATTATGTGCCTTTATATAACACTCCCCCATGGGTTATGATGAATGGGACCCCATCATGAAACTTACTAATCTCCCATCTCAAATATCCATGCAAACTTCTCTATGTCATGGCATCCACCTTATGAAACTATTATTTAAAATTAACATCCCTTGTCCTCACCTATTAGGATGTGAAGATACCTTATCTGGGTTAGAATATATTATCTTAAAATAATGTAAAGAGATGTCTATACACATTGATCAAATAATGGACACTTTTCTTTCCCTTAAATTTCCTATTATTTCCATGATTCTAGATGATATTTTGCTTCATATGAATGATCCTCCACTCTTTATAAGTGTTCAAATCAGTTATATCCAAGTCAAAAATGATTTTATTGATGAGGGTTTAGGTACTTGTGTCACTTCTCTGGACTTCATTAAAACTCTTGGATATTCTATGTGAATTTTTAAACCCAAATATAGCATGTGTCAAGGTTATGATAAAAGTCAAATGCCTCATTTAGGTTGCATGTTCCTCCATATTACCATCCCTCATGTCACTATTTAGGTGAATTTTATGATATTAAAATTTGCCCTTTCCTATAATATCCTCCTTAACAGACCTTAGACTCATTTCATGAGGGTTGTCACCTCTTCTACTTGCCAATGTGTCAAATTTCCCCATAATGGTGTTATTTATAGGATTCAAGGAGACACCAACCCTTGGAATTTTCAATAATTCCAAGAATGTGATGTATTTAAAATTCCAACCCTTGAACCCTTGCCAAGTGTTCTATTTTGAGAATCTCAACATTTCAGTTTTCTCATCAACTCTAGATGAGGTTATCATGGTCACCCTAAACTCATCGAGAACATGCCACCAAATCTCTTAGACTCTAATGAAAATGAGTTAGATGAAAGTAACCTCAATATTAAAAATTTGGATTTATCTCCTCATCTCATCTCCTAAATTCCACTATCTTTGAATCTGCATTCCTATCAACCACTTATCAATGATATACCCATAGTCTTAACCAAGACTTGACATTATATTCATCATATAACCTTTGATGAAAAGACCGTACTTACCTACACCATCAACCTTCATACACCCAATTATGATGATCATTATATTTTAGATGATCCATTTGTAGGACATCTTATTCAGGATAGATATGTTGAGATCCTTTATTATCATTCTTCTTTGTTGCAGTCTTTATGTTCCTCTTACTATATTCCATCTTAGATAATTCCTAATTCTAGTATTATTCCTTTGATTCATAGGGTAGAGATAGAGCATTTGTATGGCACACCTCTAGTTTCAATAGATCCTCTTAGGATCATGCTATGACCAATCCTCATCATTTTGCTAGATACTAGGATCCCTATAACCTACTTCCCCTAGAGATGATTGTTACTACCCTTAACCCGTATGTACGTCCTGTTTCTCCCTTAGTTGAGCCTAGTCTAGATCCTACTCCTACTCTACCCTTAGCTGAGCCTCATCTTATATCTGATTCTACTTCTCCTCCAGATGAGCCTAGCCTAGTCTCTCTACCATTCCCACCTCCCCTTGTCGATGGCCTTCTTATTTTATTGTAGCTTGATCCCCTACCCACCCAATGAGATGATCACCCTTACTATGATATTTATAGAATTAGTGGTCATTGGATTATATACTGCTAGTTATATAAACCTTCCTTAGCTCCTTCCTCTACTCCTTTCATTAGTAAACCTGTAAAACTATTAATAAGTGTATTTTTTGCTTCTATGGCATAGATAATCATTCCTCTACCCATTGTAAAAAAATTTGACAATATATCAACACCTTGTGTCTTACTCTTCCTTAACCCAAAGACAAGGCTATACCTCCTCCCAAGTTATTACCTAAGTATATTCCCAAATATAGAGAGGTATATTATCTTTGCAACCAATATGGTACCCATCATACCAATCATTGTTGCATCCTCTAGTAACATCTTTATGATCACCTCATGACCATTCATGTTCCCTTTGTTCCCCCTCCCATAGGTCATCCACATAAGAAGGTTCCTCCTTCACCTATGGATCTTGCTACACCTATGGTTCCTTCTTCACCTGTGGATCCCGTGCCACTTTTATCTTCTCCCTCACTCATGGTTCTTTCTCCACTGGTGGTCATATCTCCTCGTCCCTCAGCTATCATTCCTATTCTAGAATATATTCCCCTTATTGAGTGTTCTACACATGAGGGCCCTAATGAGCCTAATATTTTAGCTATACCTACATTTTCTATAGAGGATATTTGATGAGAGGTATTTTCCTAGCTTTCCCTAAGGATCGATGAGACTCTTGCTAAAGTTAGAGTCCAACTTCATAGATATATATTAGATGTTATAGATAATATTTGTGGATAAATTTATCATTCATGGTGTTCCTTCACTTTCATCTTCATTATGATTTTGGATTGAATTTGTGATTCATTTTTATTTTTATCTTATATCATTTGATTGTGTCCATTTTTTCTTCATTTGTCTATCTTACATGGATATTTATATTTCACATTACATGTTTTATATGGTTTCATTTCTTTCATTTTTTTCTTATGGATTATTTTTACATGCTTATATTCATGAGTTCATTTCTTTTTCATGGATGTCTTTGTCTTTTCTCATGATTATTTGCTACCTTGTCTCTGTAACATGGATAATTATTATTATGACTTGGTTATACAAACCTTGCTCCTCTTAGTAAATCCTTCTTTACCATGTGATTAGTTAGAAAACAAGTCATCTCATTATAATTATATTTTACTTATCCACTTTATATCTCCTTTTATTCCCTTCTTTCCTTTCACAAACTATGCATACACATGGTTGAAACTTGAGATAACATACTAGTTCATAAGGTAAGCCTAAGTGTTTAGTTAGTCATGTATTTAGGTATTAAGCTTCCTTTAGACAAATTATAAAGCTCATTCATGTGTATCACTTTTATCCCTCATGTTTGTTATTCCAAATCTCTATGTAAGAGGAATTTTAAAAGTCATAAAAATTTAAAAGCCAAATCATCTAAACAAAAGGTAATGATACAAAAGGCAACATACAAATTTCAAAAGTTAAATCAAATTAAAAGACATGATTCATAACACATCTTATTTTTCTAATCAAAGCACAAACTCCATAGTTGGATTCATCATAGAGTTGAGGTCCATTGGGGTGTGGTAGGCTAGTAGATTAGAAAATGAGAGTAAAAAAATCTTTTAGTGCTACCTATTTTTTCACACAAGTACCCAATCTTTATAGTAGACTGATGGCCTTGTAAGAGGTCATGAGGAATGGGGAACATGTTTTGGGAAGGTAGATATTTTTTTTCATATAACCAAAATGATTCAATCTTAGTATCTCACTTATTTGCATATACTGCTTTTTTTCTTATTGTGAATGGGTATCCTTTGTATATTGATGGTCACTAGCCACTTAGTGTATTTTTTGTCCTTAGTGTGCCTCATATTTCCTAAGGTCTTCTCATATATGCTTACATTATTATTTTTACATTCCCTCTTCAATTTACAACATTCCTAATATTTCCCCTTGAGAAATATTATTTGTTAAATGATCATCCCCCTAGGGATCCCATTTGTGAGCTACATTGTAAGACCATGGGTAGGACTAGGCCTTCCTCAAAAATTACCACATTGAAACATCCTTTTAAAACCATTTCCATAGTTATTTCCACCTCATTTATGTTCTCTTTATGAGTTTTAGTGTAATATCATGGATAGGACTAGGCCTTCCTCAAAAAATATTCCTATAACTAAGTCACAATGAAATTAAATGTGTCAAATTTAAGATAACTAGTGATTGATTATGAGTTACATGTTGTTGACATGCTTATCAAATTGATATAATATGTTTTATGCTTACTTCATTGATCTTTCACTTTTATCTTCTTATTTTCTGATCACATGTATGCTTACAACCATTTTTATTAAATTTTTCATGCTTCCCAGCTTAAATTAGTGTGATCAATTTAAGTTTAGTATTCCAATTTTGTTTCTCTTTATACTTCCCAACATGATTTAGTATGATTGATTGACTTAATTATTTTGTTTTTTTATACCATTTGGCTTTCATGTGCCTTCCGATTTATTACATTATTTTCATACTTCCCAATGTTATATAGTGTGATTTTATTTGTTTTAACTTGGTGCAAATCTTTTGTATAGTTTAAAAACATTTTGTTGTCTCTTTTTACCATCTTTAATTTATTATATTTAGTCATATTTTGTTATTACACATTTTCCATCATGATATAATGTGTAGTACATTTATTTTTTATTGCTTATATTTTTCCAAGTCATTTTTGCCTTTTTTATTTTTAACCATGCATGTGTATCACATAGTGATAGAAAATAAAACACTCAACATATATTTCCTATAACATATATAATAAAATATAAATACATGTGCTATAAAGCAATATATCCATGCGTCAACATCCACAACCAAGTACAAATCATGATATCAAATCCAACTATTATATATATATATATATATATATATATATATATATATATATATATATATATATCATGTGGTTTACACAATACAAAGTACAAAATAAAAAATAGTTCCCACACTAAGGTTAGGATCCATCATGCCTATCATGTGGCCTAGAAATGCTACCCATAGATTCTTATGAGTATCCCCTTTGAATGGTATGTTGTAACAAGGTAGTTCAAGATCTCAAACCAACTATCTATCCTTATAGATTGGTGACCTGAGCCTACACCTATCCAAGTTGGATAGTGGTAGCCATGTGTGTCACTCTCTAAAAGGCCAAGGCCTAACAAGCATGTGCTTATCCCCCTCATACCCCTATTAGTGGGTGTAATCAATCTTTACATGCACGTATTTGCCTTGTAGCCTCGCCACCAGTCTAAACTAGCTTACTTGGGCTGGGGTTGATAGAACCATAGGATCATCCAGCATGGTGGGGTCATATAAAGCTAGCACCCTATCCAAAATTTCATGATGTGAATCCATAATTAGATATCCCATATAATCTCCTTTATCATAGGATATACAAAACCAAAATTAGATAGATATCATATCACATAAATATCTCAAAATCATCTATCTATATACTATAATCAAATGTAACTAGTTTCCTATATCAAAGCTTAAAATCAAAATTACAATGTTTATCACTGGTGTTGGTTGTATACATAATATTTTCAAACTTTTATTGATTATTACACTTTATATCTTATATAACCTCATCGAGTCTCAATCTCTTTAAGTGCACGCCTAAAGGGGTGTACCAGAAAAGGGGTGGGTAGACCATTAGTGATCTATAGGATTGTTGTCCCTTTTTCCACTTGTTATCTACACACTTATATCCTAAAAACCTTATCCCTAATCTTGTTCTTATCTCTTGAACACTCCTTAGTCATTTCCTAACTTTTATTCCCCTTTTTCTAACCTTGACCCCCTTTCAATGGTTCATTATACTTGATCGACCCTGTACAATTTTCAGCCTCAGTTTCCTATACTAAGTCGACTGGGTCGACCCTGTATAGTTTTGGATAAAATTTCACTTAGGGTCTAGGTTAGCTCTTGTCCAACCTATCATGTGACTTAGTGAATTATTATCCAAAATTGTGCCAAGTCGACTAGGTCAACCCTATTGGCTAAAACTTTTAGAAGGGCTTAGGGTTAAATCCTCTAATATATATGATATCATCTCACCAATATTTAGAGAAGATAAGAAGAATTAATAGTTATTACACATTTACTTATCCACCATTACACTTGAGGAGCAAGCTTACGTTTTCATATTTTTTTGGAGATATAGATCTTATCTTGTGGAGAAGTCTTTTGGATGCATTGATAAGTTGTGTAGCCTAGAGTTGATTTATCTTTCTCATCCTTACATAACACAACCTATTACGAATCACCTTGGCCAAGGGAGAGATTGAGGCTTAGTGCATTCATCTTCAAATGTAAGTATTCCTAACTTTGTTCCTCCTTTGTAAGAGTAGATAGAGATGCATTTGTACTTCTCTTCCATACATTAAGATTCTATATACAATGACATGAGTATATGTCTCTTATGCTTGTTTACTTTTATTTTTTATAACCCCAAATTTATGCCACACACTTTGGTGAGCACTAGATTAGATTTGTTTTATTTGTTATTAGTTTAGTGAGATATCAAAACATAGGATTCCCTTAGGGTTATTCCATAATTATGCTTGATTGGAGGCTTTGGAAGCCTCCTTAGCATAGTTTATTATGGTAAGAGATCCCCTAATCAATTCTAGTAGATCCCCATATTGGTCATGTTCATGATTATCTAATGTATCCCCAATCGAAAGTGTATGGTATGATCTATCTTCTCTAAGTTAGGATTGATTTATAGACATGATGCATTTAAAATTGCATATATTCTGGTGAACTTGATGTGAATCTAACCCTAACAGGTTTTATTTCACATTTATTCATTATTATATCATTTTATTTCTCTATATTTGTAATATTGGGTAAACAGTGTCGATATAATTATAACTTTTATGCACAATTTTAACACATAGTCATATCAATACGACTCTATTCTATTTGTGCAAGTTTTTTAGACATCTAGTTCAAACTACTAGGTTGACCTAGTCGACTCTATATATTTTCAGACATCCAAATCATCCTACTAGGTCAACCCAGTCAACTCTATACATTTTTTAGACTTCTAGAAAACATACTAGGTTGACCCTATCGACACAGTACATTTTATAGGTTTTTAGTAAATAGGGAAATGCAAATTTAGATCAACATATTTGGCATAATTTTTAAGTATAAATCAGGGTACTTCAATAGTAATCTTATTTTTATCTACATCCTCCCACCCACCAAGGTTCCTTTTTATCCTTCTCTATCATTTATGTTATTCACTACAATTCTATTTTTCATAGTTTACAAACTTTAAAATTGCCCCTATATAATCAACCAAGTTGACCATGTTGATGTAGTTCTATATTTAGTTTGGAAAAATAGGTTGACATTGTCGATGTAGTTCTTTTTAGACCCTTGTTTCCACATTACAAAAGTGACATTGTCAACTCTTTTTTGTAATCTTTACATACACTATCATCTAAAATGACACTATCCTATGTTTCAAAGTTAGAATTAACACTTATATGCTAGTAATTAGCTTACACATTCATTTTTTGTTACTTGCATGATTAGAATAGATCACATAGTCTAATTAGGTGGTTTTTCAATATACCATTTAGTTACACTATTTTTTGTTTATGTACACACTACTAAATCACATAATTCTAAAATGAATTTTAACAATTTTCTACCTAAGGCCTACCTACTTAAATTTCATCACCAAGGGAGAATCCAACTTGGTTTTTTGGCTAAGTATAAATACATTGTTAATGGTATATGTTGGCTAAGCACATGACACCCTTATCATTGTGGTGTATGAAGTGAGGGGGTAAGCCCCAATACTAAGACAATTCCATTTCCAACATAGATCCCTCTCAGTCTAAACATCCTAAAACCATTCTTATATTATTTTCTATATATTTGATTACATCCAACTTCTTATCACATCTAAAATCATATTCTAATAATCTAACAAAATTTAGGATGACCACTTAGTTAGCTTTTACTTTTCAAGTCAATTGCTTGCTCTTTGCTTAATTATATGTTGTATTGTAAAAACTTGTATTGGCAAGTGTTGGTGCAAGGTTTTCTGTTATGTGCCTCAATTGGATCAACCTCATTTATCCAATGAATTGTGTGTTTCCTTTCATTTATTACTTTTGAAAGTAATTGTAAAAAAATTCCTATTTTAGTACACAATCATTCTGCTCGACACAATCTCTTACAAACTATCTATTTTTCCCCTGCCTATTGTACTAGGTCAACCCTATCATCTCTATACATTTTTCATCCCCTATCTTATATATTAGGTTGACCCTATTGACTGTGTACACTTTTTCAACCTCTATTTCCTATACTAGGTTGACCCTATCGACTCTATACACTTTTTTAGACCATATTTATAATACTAAGTCGACACTGCTGAGTCTACAATTTTTAGCCTCAATTTCTAGTACTAGGTAGACATTATTGACTCTGTACAATTTTTAACCCTCATTTATTAATACTAGGTCAACACTATCGACTCTGTACATTTTTTAACTTATATTTCCAAGTACTAGATTGACACTGTCAACTCTGTATAGTTTTTAACCTCAATTTCCTATACTAGGTTGACTCAGTCGACTCTGTACTCTTATTTATTCCTCCTTGTATTTTTATTTTTACAACTATTTTATGTGTGGTTATCTAGTCTTATCTCATAATGATGACATATTTTTAGCCTACCCTTAGTCAAGAATATTGCATAATCAAGGATTAGATTATAACCTCACTTATTTCATTACTTCAGATGAAACTATTCACTTTTTTCCTTCATCTTCTCCTAATCCAAAACCAATCATTACACAATGTAATGTAGTTGAGGTCCTTCATAACAATCCCCCTCATATCAACACTAATACCCCTCATACAAACACCAACCCACCTATTGATACAACTCAACTTCTTTCATAATTTATACATCAAATGAACATAATGCAAACTTCTAACACCTCTCAAATGATGAAAATGCAACAACATTTATTACACATGACTAGTTAACCACCTCAAGTCATCATGTCTCCACTAAATAAACATTTTGTCCCTCCTCCTCTTAGATATGCCAATGGGAATGTCATCCCTTAACCTCCAATTAATAACAAAATACTTCAACATCTTCAAAATAAACCTTTAGCTTCATTCATTACATCCATAGATATTGGAAACATTCTCCAACTATCACATATAATGGGATTAAGGACCCTACTATATTTCTTAAGTCTTTTGGTAATCTCTATAGGTAATGGGTCTAAACTAACACCTTTGATACCACCAAGATCTTATCCAAAACCTTTATTCATGATGCACTTGAGTGGTATAACCAACTTCCTAGACATTCCATCTAACAACTAGAGGATTTAGTCAATACTCTAGTGAAGGAATTCCAACATGATGACCTTCTTTAAAATTACCTTATCCATTTCATCAATGCCAAGCAACTTCTTAATGAGTTTACTCATACTTTCATTAAATGATGAATTATCTCACTCATAAACTAGACCATAACATGAATGATGATACTCTTTTAAAACTATTTTTTACGGCTCTTAAAGCTCCCCTTCAATACAAAGTTTGAATATGTTCACCTAAAACTTTAGAAAAAGCCTTAGACCAAGAAAAAAGGCAAGACTTCCTTATGACTCAATTTGAAACACTTCAAATAACTAATAAATAATATTTTCAATCATTTTCTCATAACATTGATTCATCCAAGCCTCCTCAACCTTAAAATGGTGCATTCAATTCAACCAGTTTTAACCCCCAACCCACCCTCCCTTAAGTCTAGAATAACTTAAGAAAAAATTGCCACCCTCTAAACCCATGATCTTTGATCCTTCCAAACCTCCTCCAAAATGGTACAATCTTGATTAAAAAAAAATTGTTGGCATGCTACTATAGGTCATTCTCATGAGACTTGTTGTGATCTTCACCAATTCTTCTTTCTTCTTTGTCTGGTCCACATTTCAATCTTGATACTCTCACAAGACAAAATTATCAAGACTATCTCCAAGCTTCCCAAATTCAATCTCAAAAACCATAATCACATCAACATCAACTACCTAATGATCAACAAAAATTATCCCATACCTACACCTCATCCACTAATTTTATTCAAACCACAATTGACCCTTCTTCCTACACCAATAGGTAAATGATAACTAATATAAAAAAAATTAAACATATCATTTCATCCATTTAACCTCAACCTCTTAGGTCACATGAACCAAAGGAGTACCTAATGAAAATGCCTACTCTAATTCATATCATACATGGTCTTCCTTTACCTCATTTTTCTCCTCATACCTCTCCTACACATCTTATGTCACATTAAACATCCCTAAAATCTAACAAACCAACACATTTACCTATCTCCACATGCACCTACCAACCAAATACAAATCATTTTAATGGTTCAATGTTACCTCACTCCACCTCACATGTTGGGGCATATTGAGATGCCCATCCACATGTCCCTTCAGACTTTATGGCATCTTGTGACTCCCATACCTACATATGCCTAACTCTTAGTCTAAAATGCATAATAACAAACACATTTAGCTTAAGAAACATTTTGAGACTTATAAACTTATATTTCACATGCTCACATTTGATACAAATGTTAGCATATATCTTATTTGTTATTTTTTACCTCATGTTTCTTTATTTTATGCACTTTACCTCTTTTAGTCACACTTTACTACGAATCATTATTTTCCTTTACATTCTTTGGTTTTCTTACATATTACATTTGGCATTTTATTTTATTTTATTTCTTATGTCTCTCTTTTATTTTTATCTTTTTAAGTCATTCTTTAACTTAGTAGCTTTATGATTATTATTTTCCCTTATTTACCATTCACCTCATTGGTGTTCACCTTGTGAGTTGTAGTGTAAGACCATGGATAAGACCTAGCCTTCTTCAAAAATTACCACATATAAACATCTTTAAGCCACTTTTGGATGACTACTACTTTCATTGGTGTTTTTGTTAGATCCATTGTAGGTTAGCATGGCTTCTCTAGTGGTATGACTATCATAAGCATAGCCCCATCTCTTTCATAGCACTAATTTACCACCTTATGATCAAATACAATCATATTCATCATTATATCATTTATTACATAGATAGATCTCTCATGATCCCCATATTTCCTTTTATTTTAGGCTCACATCAGTCAATTTTGAGATTACACACTTACTTGTGGGCAAGTCTTGGAGTCTTTAGACACCTTGGTCTTTAGGTAATTTTCTCTAGTAACCAAACGTAAGCTCACTTGTGTTTGTCATATTTAACACCCATGTTTGGTTCTCTGAATCCATATGGAGGAGGATGAATAAAAAAATCCAAAACAAGTTAAAATTCAAATAATAAAATCCAAAAAAAAGCCAATTATCCAAAAGACAACTTTAAAAATTCCAAAATTCAAATCACAATAAAAGATATAATTATAATCACATCTCTTTCTTCCAGTTGAAGCTCAAACTCCATAATTGGACTCACAATAAATTCAAGGTCCATTGGGGTGTGGTAGGCTAGTAGATTAAAAAAAGAGAATAAAAAAATATTTTAGTGCTACCTACTTTCTCATGCAAGTACCCAATCTTCACAAAAGACTGATGACTCTGTAAGGGGTTCTAAGGAATGGAGAAAACATTGTGGGAAGGTAGGTCCATTTTAATTTTCATACATAGATCATTGATGGGATGATCTATATACTTCACTTGTTAGCCCAAGATTTGTGTTCATTAGTTAAAATATCATAAGTCCTTGGTGTTGATAGTTATTATCCTTTCTCACTTGCCTAGTGTGTCTCATTTTTTCTAAGGATGTTCACATCACCCATATGGTGCCTCACATTTCTTATTTACATCACATTTTCCTTATATTCCCCTTGTTGGATATTGTTTTTAACTGATCACATCTACCTTATTACACCTCTTGGTTTATAGTGTATAATTTTTATTGTAAGACCTTGGATATGACCAAGCCTTCCTCATAAACACCCTTACACCATTTTCTTACCACACCATCTCATTATCATACTAGTCATGTCATTTGGTGGTTGTGTTTTCTTACATTGTATCTCAGAACAAGCAGTAATTTTAAGTTTTCATCCATTAGAGCTTTTGATTTTCATTTCTCCATCATGTTATTATTTGATTTTTGTGGACTTCACTTATCCTACATATGACTTTTGGCATTCTTACATATTTCTCTTTATGTATGACTTCTTCATGTTTGTCTCACATCTTGAATTAAATTTCATTCTCAGTCACTCATGTTTTTCTTTATGTTTGATTTGACATGCTTATCTTACATGGGGTTACTTGTCACTTACATATATTTGTTATATTTGTCTTGTATTGACATTCCTTTTTGCCATTTATGTTTTACATGATTTCTAACATAATTTAGTATGTTTTACATTCCTTTTTTCCATTGATGTTTTCTATGCTTTCCAATGTGACTTAGTGTGTTCTATAATAATTTATCATTTATTTTCCCTCATTTTGTCATTTATTTGCCCTCAATATTTTGGTTCTAACCTTGACTTAAATCTTAATTTTCCAATTTTCCTAAGTCCCTCATATCTTTGTCTCTACTAAACTACTTTTTTAAACCAAAAATGTTTTGGAATCGTAATGACATAGAGAATATTTTCCACTACTATATGCATATCTTCCAAAAAATTTGATTTTTGGCTTTTTTGCACTAATTTCTATAGGTTCACATAATATTATACACATTGGACACCTTCACTTCTCTTTCATTATACTTCTAGCACATTTATCTTATTTTCTTTTTACTACATTTTACTTAGTATCAACGTTATGTGTTATCATGTTCTATTCCTGAAGCACCATCCTATGTTGCACTCATATGACATGTGATGAGCTTTGAGTGGCACATATGTATACACATAATATGTTTGAACTTTTATCAATTACTGACACTTCATATCTTTTAGGAACCCATCGAGTCTCAATCTCTCTGAGTACATGCCTTAAGGGGTATACCAGAAAAGGGATGGGTAGACCATTAGTGCTTCATAAGATTGTTGTCCCTTTTACCACTTGTTATCTACACACATGTCTCCTAAAAATCTTATCCCTAAGCTTTTTCTTCTCTATTTCACACTCCTAAGTAATTTCCTACCTTTTATCCCCCTTTTTTAACCTTGACCCCCTTTCGACTATTCACTATACTAGGTTAACCGTGTATAATTTTTTTCCTCAGTTTCCTATACTAAGTCAATTACATTGACCTTATAAAATTTAGGGTAAATTTTCACTTAGGGTCTAGGTCAGCTCTTGGCTGGCCTAGCTCGTGACTTGGTGAATTATTGTCCAAAACTATGATAGGTCGACTAGGTTAACCCTATCAGCCGAAACTTTCAAAAGGGATTAGGGTTAAATCTGACTATATATACAAGATCATTTCATAATTACTTAGAGAAGAGAAGAAAAAGTAAGAGCTATTATGCATTTTCTTATCTAGCATTCTAATTAAGGAACAAGCTTAAGGTTTCATACTTTCTTTGGAGATATAGATCTTATCTTGTGGAGAATTCTTTTGGATCTATTGATAGGTTGTGTATCCTAGAGATAATTTATCTTTGTCATCCTTACATACCATAAAAACCACTTGAAAATCACCTTAGACAAGGGAGATATTGAGGCTTAGTGGGTTCATCTTCAAAGGTAAGTATTGCTAACTTTGTTCCTCATTTTTAAGAGTAGATAGATATGCATTTGTACTTCTCTTCCATGTTTTAGGATTTTATATACATTGATGTGAGTATATGTATATTATGCATGTTTACTTTTTATTATTTCTAACCCCTACTTTGTGACACAAGATTTGATGAGCACTAGATTAGATTTGTTTTACTTGTTATTAGTTTAGTGAGATATCAAAACATAGGACTCACTTAGGGTTATTACATGATTGTGCTTGACTGGAGGCTTTGGAACCCTCCCTAGCATAGTGTATTATGGTAAGAGATCCCCTAATTGGGTCTAGTAGATCCTAGTATTAGAAATGTTTTTGATTATCTAATGTATCCCTAATTATAAGTGTATGGTTTGATCTATCTTCTCTAAGTTAGGATATATTTATAGACATGATGCATTTTTGATTGCATACACTGGTGTAACCAATCACTATCTCCCTATCTACTCACACACTGAGCATGGTATTTCCATCTACTCATCTTTTCAAGTACCTCTTCCATACGTCACCTCTACACTAGTACAAATCTAAGAGTCACCACTTAATCAACATCATGATCCTCTTTTCAAAGGTGCCTCTATGGACTAGCTATGTCTTGGAGCAACTTTTGGGTCCTCTTGTGTTGTATCCCTCACCTATGCTTGATCTTATCGATAGTGCCTCTATCTATAGTGTGGTTATGGTGGTAATTATTGTTATGGTGCCTATTATGGTACCTACTATGGGCCTACATCCATGTCCATGTCATCTCCCCCTACTAGACTTATTATTTCTTATTATCACGCTTGACCAATCCATGGTCTACCACATCATAGCCTGATCATAGGTATCTCTATTGTTTCTCCTCTTCATCTCCCCCTTAGATCTCTAACATGTCATTACCAATACATAGACACTACTAGAGGGGCCACTAGGTGTGGGAGTCTAAACTACCTAGGTAAGTATGCAACTAGATATGACTCTACCCATGAGGAGTAGTGGCCTATGATTTACACCTGGGTTAACCTTATAACAATGGCTAACCAACTAGGCCATACATTAATGATGTGCATGTAGGGATACAACATGATCTACCCTCATGTGATAGTTTACAATGATGGCATATGGGGCATGACCAAAGCTACATGGTCATGTCTCCATCTCATGACTCCATGTAACTTGTCATCAACCACATGGGGCAACCCACCTAGCTGATACATGGGGAAACTCTCATATATCCATGCACTCAGTAAAACAACAGGTCTCATGGTCTTCTTTCCTCTATCAAACATCCCATACATGTCATGCATGAGCTATACCTATATGATAACCCCAAAATTATAAAGTACTCCCTAATCTAATATTGATTAGCATAATGCTATTGTGTATAGTGGTGCCTTACCATCCAACTTATGACACAACACTCATGCTATCATAAGTTTTATCATGGAATTATAGATATCCAAAATGTTTGTAATATAAACATAAAACAAACTCACCCTCAATCAAGGTTATATCATATCTAAGCATGTTGCCCATTGGGTTAGTGTTAATATTTCCTCCATATCATCTAGTGTGTTAGTGATCACTGATGTCCCTCTTATTTATAGTCCAATCAACATGTGGATATCCTCTAGTGTGATACCCATCTTAATGGTATCCATATCCACCACCCATCAAAAAGTGTTACTCAACCATTCCCATGCTCAAAGGAACATGACAATGAGATCAACACTGAGCAGGATCTACCTCATCTGCATAATGCTTCAAAAGTCCAATATAACCATTTGTGCTCTATCCACATCAGTCAATTGATCTAGCAAATCTAGAATCTATAATGCATCTATCAAGCACTAATACCTCTAAGTTGTCTGCAAAATATCAAACAACAAAGAATATACCAGACCTCCATGTCATCAATAATCAAAATACATTCTCAAAAAATCATAAATTAACTACCTAACTCAGTTGGTTTGATTTATTTTCTCATGTCTCACAATTTCCTATAGAATCATCCTATTCAATACTAAATGAACCCTATTATTTATTTTTGATAATAAATTATCCATTATCATTTTTAACTAGATCAACCCATTTAATACTAAATCAACCATCCTCTTACTTCAACATACTAAATCAGCCCTATCCAACAAACTAAGTCAGCCATCTTGTATGAAGTTGGTTGTGTCCTCATTACAAACTAAGTTAGCCCATTGTTATGTAGTCATCCACCCATTAGAATACTAAACTGGCCCATTGCTATGCAATTGGCCCTATATTGTTGTCTTGCCTTATGGACTAAGTTGACCAAGTCAAATCTATTATTCCATAGCGGTGCCTTTTTGACCATTTACCATAAATGTTGTAGGCATTTATTAGTTTGACTTCTTCCTACCTAGTATCATGTTTTACCCCTAGTTTAATTTAAAAAATTCTAGGGTTCATTAAGGTTCCTATATTTTGCCTACCACTTATTTTTCTATAGCTAACTCAATTTCAAATAAAAATACTCAAAACTTTGAAATTCACAATTGCTTACTTATGTTATACTCGCTACGACCACTATGCATCCTTCCCATCTCAATTGTTATCTCCTCACCATGATGGCTCTCTAGTCTCAAACTAGGTATTTTAGATCTCTATTTTCTTAAAATAGTAAAAATAACAAATGAATTATTTTTTAACCTATTTATATTTACTATTCAAAATTATTTACCTTTCAAACATTTATTGCTAGATTCTATATTTTGACTATATCTTTGTTTTTAATAGCTCTTTTTCCAAACCATAAAATGTTCTATAATCCTGACATCGTAAAGAATCTTTTCACATGTTACATGTATATTTATTTTTCTTTTCACCAATTTCTATAGGTTTTCCTAATGTTTCCTACATTGGACACCTTCAAATTTCTTACATCTTCTTCTTTATCTACATAACTAAGGTAATTAAAGATATGTGTTTTTCAATTATGTCCATTCATTTATCTTATTTTCTCCTTACTTCAATTTATTTAGCTTTAGCATTGTGTGTTGTTATGTTCTTTTCCCTAAGTACCATCATGTGTTGTACCTAAATGACATGTGATGAGCTTCAAGTGGGGCATATGTATACGAATAATATTTTCAAACTTTATCAATTACTGATGCTTTATCTCTTGTAAAACCTATCAAATTTCAATCTCTTTGAGTGCACACCTTAAGGGGTACACCAGGAAAGGGGTGGCTAGACCACTAGTGCTTTTCAAGATTGTTGCCCCTTTACTACCACATGTTATCTACACAATCATCTCCTAAAAACATTCCCCTAATATTTGCCTCTTATTTTACACCCTCCTCTAGTCATTTGCCACTTTCATTAGCCCTTCCCTAGCCTAAAATCCTTTTTGTTTTATTTAAATACACTATCATCCCCATAGACTCTGTACTCTAATTGATAAAACTCATTTAGGGTTTATGTCAACCCTTGACTAACCTAGACTAAAACCTAATTTATTTTTATCAATAATGGCATAGATTTGATTGGACTAAAACTTTTGGAAATGATTAGGTTTATATTATCTATGTATACACATTCATTTTATCATTTATTTGGGAAGAGAAGAAGAAAAACATATATTGCACATCTATTTATCTATCATTCTACTTGACGAACATAACTTACGGTTTTAATAATTTTCTTTGAAGATATAAACCTTGTCTTATGGAGAATTCTTTTGGATGAATAGATAGGATATGTATCCTAGAGCTGACTTATCCTTGTTATCCTTACATACCACAACAACCACTTCTGAAACACCTTGGCCAAAAGAGAGATTGAGGCTCGATGGATTTGTCTTTAAAGGTAAGTATTTCTAATTTTGTTCCTCCTTTGTAAGAGTAGATATATTTTCATTTTACTTCTCTCCCATGCATTAGGATTTCATATACCTTGACATGAGTATATATATTTTATGCATGTTTATTACCCTCACTTTATGCCAAAAGCTTTGGTGAGCACTAGATTAGATTTTACTTTACTTGTCACTTACTTTTGTGAATATGAAAACATAAGACCTAGTTAGGGTTATTGCATAGTTTTGTTTGAATAGAGGCTTTGGAACCCTCCCTAGTGATATTATTGTGGTAAATTATCCTTTGGATAGGTCTAATGGATCTATATTGGTCATGAACCTGAATATCTAATGTATCAACAATCAAAAGTGTAAGTATGATTTATGTTCTCTTAAATAGGATTGATTTATAGATCAGTTGCATTTCCATTTGCATAAAATAGCAAGTGTATACAGCTTAGATAATGGCATGGAATTTTCCATTCTATCTGATCAACCTATGTGTAGCTAATTATATGGAAACTATATGCCATGCACATGCCCCCAATCTAGTATCTAATTATACTAAATCTGAATTATGTATGTAATAATTGAATCTATGTAATTGAATTAAATGTGGAAGTGATCATACCATGCATGATGCCCCCAAGTTTGAGAAAATAGTATAAATATGAGTTGTAATGAATATATCTACATAAAATTTGAACATAACTATCAAACCTATGACTATATCTGTGTAAATATGTACTATACTTAGTGTACTAGTCTAGCTAATATGGATTGTCCTGAAGTAGGGGCTATTGAATAGTAGCTCCCTATAGTGGACAGTGGTGCCTTGTGGTGTTAGCGTCCCAATCTAGGTGCTAATGTCTATCTGGTCTAAAATTTGGGTGATTTGAACTATTTTTTGAGTCTCTATTTTTTTATGTGTTTGATTTCTAAAATTGAGTCTGTGTGCTAAAATTTATTTATGAATAGAAAAATAGGAGCCTGATCTTTATGTTGAACCCCTATGAATGCCCCCTCTTTTGAGGGTAGTTTTGAAACCTATGTAATAATTGTCCTTAAAAGAAGTATCTCTACAAAATGTGTTAGCTAGAGCATATATATGATATTCAAAAATAATGTACAAATATATCATCAAAATATAAATGAATCTGAGCATATGTAGGTAACATAAGATGTATGTTATAATCTAACATTACACAAGGGTATCAATATATATGTAATCAATGTATATAGTATTAAATCTAAGTAGCTACTTAAGGGAATGGGGCATGATGTCCATCATGGCATCCAAGTAGGAAGGGTAGATGCATGAGGTCCCTCATTGCATCAAAAATTGGTGTGTGTGTGTGTGTGTGTGTGTGTGTGTGTGTGTGTGTGTGTGTGTGTGTGTGTGTGTGTGTGTGTGTGTGTGTGTGTGTGTGTGTGTGTGTGTAATAAATAAATACAAGTTTCATGGTGAATAAGCATACATATAAGCACATGAGGCACATAAAGTTAGGCCAAGGGCCACAATATAATGGACATAGTCATGTCACTAAATCTGAGAATGAAGACATATAAGGTCATGTTCAAATGTGCAATCAATAAGCAATTTGACTTAGAGCCACATAGAAGGACATGTTCAAATGTCTACATATACGATCAAGAAAGTACACACATGGGACACGAGCACATGTCCAAGGCATATAAATAGAGAAGTGGTGTAGATCTAAAGAACAATGGAATATTCAAATTCCCTCAAAATAGAAGAAGTATATGAAACATAATCAAGTCTAATCTATGAAAACTAGAAACGAAAACATGTATAAGTGTGTAGTACAAATATATGAAATACTAGGATGTACATATGCTAAGTCTAACTAGTGATAGTTGGAAAAAAATATGAGAAATGAGTAGCAATGATTCATATCAAGATATAACAATGTATAAACTAAAATGTGTAGAATGTAAGGATAAAACTTGGTAGTAAAAATTATCTATGAGATGCCCCCAGGTGGGTAGATGTATCAAATGAATAAACCTAGATTGGTGTATATGCCCCTAGTTGGTATATGATAGAAAGTTTGGATTAGTGTTGTGGATTAGGGTCATGTATGTAATGTACAAGCACTTGATAAGAATAAGTGAAGCATATGTTTATGATAAAACTAACTATACTAAGATAGCTAGCAATATGCAATATGTGGCAAGTAGTATAAATCAAAACATGGTGATGCATATAATCTATAAATTTTGTGTTTTTTGAGTAATATTAGATTACATTTGTATTTTGACATGTTATAATTTTTTCATGTTTTTTCTACATAAGCTATATACAAACAAATGAAAATAAACTATATGCAAAGAATGAGAGAGAAAAGGAAATATGTTAAAGGGTAGGAACCATACTAACTAATTAGTGTCATGGGAGACTTGCTATCACTATGGCTTGTGTCAAAAATAGGAATGATAATCTCTTGTGTAGTGTGATTGCTACATTTTAGTTGAATGCTATTGCAGTAAGAATTTGAGTATTGTTCATCATCAAAATCATAATAACCTAGAGTGTTAGAGGCAATTACCTCATGTTATGGAGTTAACCTTTCTAAATTATGTTTCAAAATATTGATTGTGATTTTTCCCTTTGAAATTGTGCTTATTATAGACATATAGTGTTGTGGAGGCTCTTTTGCTAGAAACCTTTGTTTGAGAATGTTTATTGGTTGAGCATGATTTTGAATCTACAACATAAGATCTTGCTCTTATTGTAACATGGCTTGTGTATTTAGATGTTTTACCTTGATAAAATGTAACTATGATAGATGTGCCTTAGGATGTTCAATAAACCCCAAACCTTGTTGACCAATATTATCAACTGCTAGAATAGGAGAAGTGATGACTTGGGCCTCTTTGCCCAAACCTTGACCATGGTAATCATATCATTGTATATACTTTTGACCAAACCCATACCATATTGAATGTTTAGCCTCATTTTAGAGAGGTAACATTACTTTATTTATCTATGCTTTTTGTACTATTTCTTACTGTGATTGTGCTTTTAGAACCTTTTGTTGTTTTGAGTTATGTTTTGGTTAAATTTGACCTTTTTTAATTGGTAAATGTGTCAGTGTATGTTTTTTGGATGAAGTGTCACTATGTGAGTTATCTATATCCATTATCTATTTTATTGTCCTTTTCAATGCTAAACATGAATCAGTGTGGTGCCCATGCATTCTATGATATGCACAAAAATATTTGGATCTCCTCATTGGGTATAGAGGAGGTAGGTTGATCATTTCCCTTAGTGTCTCATTTGAACTCTTATTTGACCTTTGAATGATTTTTGAATCACTAGTTGTAGATGTACTTTTTTGTGATTTCATGTTCTAATATATGACATTATTTGCCACAAATTGACTAGTTAAAGATGCATATACATGGTTTACACTATTGTTCCCTAGAGGCCTTTGTCTTGTAAACTAATTTTTCAATGTTATAATATTTTCATGTAATAGTCAATCCTAATTTTTTAAACTTATAATTATCTTGTTCCTAATGATAATTTGATCACATAGAGTCTCACAAGTACAAAACTTAGTTGTTTATAATTGAACATGTAAATGCATATCCTATAGGGAAAAGGTGTGAATAGCCTGAGTATGGGTAATAATGGCATTGGTATAGGTTCATTCATATCATGGATGAATGATAGCATGGACTTGGTTAGATGGAAAGTAGCTATCACCCTCATGGATATTAGGAGGAGAAGGAGATTCTTTCTTGTACATATGATATGACATTGAAACTTAAAACATAGTTGTTAGCTTATGTACTAAATCCTCTATGTGTATGGGTTTGCTTGTTAATGCAATTCCACATAGGATAAATATAATATGCTATGAGATATTATGTATATTCAATTTATATAAAGCATCATCTATACATGTGTTTGTGTCTTTTTTGACTTCATTCCAAATTAAAGGGAACAAATATGTATATGAAACTATCAAACTTTACAGCAAAAAATGGTTAATTTAATCTATCATTATGATCATGATTGTATGAAATATAAATTAGAAGATATATGGATCTAAAATCTGAGTATAAATATAAAAAAGAGATAAACCCTAAGTGTGTCTAAGGTTAGGGTTTTATTAAACTAAGGTTTTTTTGTAAAAAATTAAATTAGGTTTAAATAAATGAAACCCTAATGTGAAATTGTTTTAATTAGATAGGTTGTCTAAAAACCATAAAATCAGAAGTATGCAGCCCTAATTTATTGCATAAAAATTTGGATTAATTCAAACTAGGGTTTGAAGCAATATTCAAAGTAAGTTGTGTTCACCAAATGATTTTACCTTTTAGGGTTTTACACAAGTAATTCATATGTTTGGTTAAAGGGGTGAGATGTCTAAATTAGTCTAATATATAATAGTAAAGCACTAGTTTGTTATGTATTTTGACCTCCTTTAACTTTTTAAAAATATTAATAAATAGTCTTAAATATAAACTTATCTAGAAAGTGACTCATAAATGACCTGGGATCTAAAAATTAAGTTTTGGATAGGTCTGACTGTCATCAATAGGGTCCTATGATCTATTTTCTCACTAGATAGTAATGTCATATTGTTGAGTGTCCTTAAAGTGGTGCTAGTGTCTTATTTATAGGATTGTTCCTATGTTTTAGGAGCACTTGTGCCTATTTTTTTAGGTCTTGTTCCAACGTGTATGAAATTTGGAACTTTGTGTTGTGCCTAAAAAACCTAATTTAGTATGTAAACCCTAATCCTCCTTCAAATTATGGCATGATAAATAATTATTTGATCATTAGTAGGATAGGCTAAACATTCTCAACACCTTGTTATGAAGAGAGTTGCCTACATACCAATACTCTGAGGATGGATCAAGCTCAATGTAGTTATCCCACCTAGTGCTTGGTGCAAGTGCAACTGAATGCTAGAATAAGAGTAGTCTTTAATGCCTTGAGTGTGTTTGAGTTTTAAAATATTTCAAATTTGGGTTTAAGGTTATTGTAGATGGTAATATGCATAATTAGGGAAGAATAGGGATCAAATACCTTAATTTTTCACAACTTGTCTTTGGTTTGAAAAGGCTTTTGCATCTATTTTTCATCGATGAATAAAGGTCAAATAGACTTGTATTTATAGAGATGTGTAACTTGTGTAGATAATAAAATACATTTAAGTCGACCTTAGGAAGGGTACACATTTGAAAAAGTATTTTTTTAGGAGAGTTAGGGCAAAGGATAATAGTGCCTAATTGGGGACACTAGTTCCATGTGGGTGTAGTGTCCCAAATGTGGCATTAATGTCCACATGGCAGACTATTGGGAAAACTAGGTTATGATCTAGGAAAGCTATTTTGGGACTATGTTTGAGATGATTTTAAGTGTATACAATATACACAATGACTTTAAAAGTGTGGAAAAGGCTCTAGGATAGGTCTAGGACTAATCTAGGAATAGGCTAACTCAAGTAACATTCTTAGCTTCTAAAATCCACTTTTTGGTGATTACACCAATACACCATCATCTAAGCTTAGACATTCACTTTTTCCTTTTATTTCCTCCTCAATACTATCCTCATCACATTATCATTCACTTTTGATATTACATTGACTAGGCATAGCCAACCTAATAATATTTATCAAATCCCTTGAGTCATCCAACTTAATCATACCATTTCATTATTCCTAGCATTGATCAAGAACTGTGTTCCCTTATCAGCACTGATACAGAGAGACCTTGGAGTTTCATCTCTTCTTAATTATACATGTTCAATGAAAATTATGGCATGGTAGATATATTTTGGTACCATTACGAGCATCCCTTACCACCCATCATCTAGAATTCCATTCCACAACTTAATCATCCCAATCCATAGATTCACCCATCCATTTATCCATTACATCAATAGTCTCAACTAGACCTCAAGAATTTAAGTGCACAAATTAGTGAGTCGATTTTTATGTGTATATTCTCCTTAATAATATGCATACTTAGAGATAATACATACTAAAATATATAGACTTCATATAGATGACTTTTTGGTTCATGTAAAACCAAATGTATTTTATCACATTTTTTATTTCATATAATTTATTATAATAGTTTCATGATTATTAATTTAAATATACTATGATATAATTACAAATATTTCCTTAAATTTTTAGGTACGTAGGTTCAAGAGCATGGATGTTTGTTCAAGGGTCTTCACAGATTTTCATAGTGGCACTTAAGATGCGTGTACCAGTTTTTGAGGATTAAAATGTTTCTTTTATTTTGTAGGTCATATAAGCTAGACTCTAAGATAAAGAAACCTTTCTCCTCATTTTTAATTTTAGATTATTATTAATTGCCTTTATTGAATTTGAAAATTTTTATAGGTTTTGGTCACAAAATATTCATCAATCCCTCCTAGGTACACATATTTATTTTGCCTTGATATGTAACTACACACACATTAAATTAAGGTATTAGGAAGATAACTAATTTTTGTCTATGGGTAGTTATAGATGTTTGTTTGCATTTATTTTGGGCACTTGTGCATTTTTCAATTATTGGTTCATATTTAGCTCTTATTGGCATGTGTTTATATGATTTTTGGGCCTGATTTTCCTCCCTTATTATTGGTTTTTCTTCTCCTCCTCATTTCCCTTTGTTCCATTGAATTTCCTAAGTTTTTCCATGAGCATACTAGTATGGTCCTAGTCCTTTCATTTTGTGAGTCTTTTTACCCCTTCCTCCTATTTATATAGTTTTTGTGCCTCATTTTTTTAACATTCCTTATTTTTGTCTACTAATGTGCACAAAATAGGGCTACGATTTGAATATGAGAAGTCTACATATACAAACGTGCATTAGTGCATATAGGACAAACAAATCCTAAAATGAAAGAAAGCGCTTAATAAAATGTATAGAGAGATAAATAAAAAACAAAGTTCAAGGATTCCATCAAATTTATATTACAAGACTTCATATTACATCATTGATTTTGATTGTGTAGTGAAAGAACATATCAATATTAGGGTTTATATCACTATGATTTATTGTTGAGCTTCATATAGTGATGGTTTTCAAGTTTTGTAAGGATATGGATCTAACTATGGTAGGCCCCAATAACTACACCCTTTTTAAATATTTTTCAAGGTCTTGAGAGTGATCAAGGTTTTCAGAAAGGAGAAAGAATTTTGGGTGATCTTAGAAATTTATAGAAAACCAAGTGAGGTTTTTGGATTACCTAAGTAGAGGAATGCATCCATAAAATTAATTTAGAAATTTCACATATTTGTTAGGAGTGTACCATCCCACTCTCAATCAAATTTATAAAGTGATCATATTCTTCCAATTTTTCTAGGTTATCTCCACATTGGTTTTTGGACCTATTTACATCTGATAGTACACAAGTTTAATACAATTTTGTTTTTATCTTAAATTCATAACTTTCCATTTAAATTATTTAAATACATTCCTTTATTATAATTAGGTATGCTTTTACTAGCATATTCATGTAATTTACTTGGATCTAAATTGCACACATATTTATGGTTTCATGTAGTGAATTATTTACATATACCACTTTACCATGTTACAAGAATATGTGAAACAAATTTAAACCAAAGAAATTTGATAAGATAATTTAAAATAGAGTGAAAACATCACACAAGGGTTTAAATCAAGCACTGATAAATTAGGGATATAGATATTGAAACATGACACAACATAATCCCTAAAAAAATGTGACACTAAGAACAAGCAAGAGAACCCTAGGAGGATTACACAACACATCAAGGGTTTATGAAACCCTATAAAAACCTAGATCCCCCTTAATGTAATAAAAATTCAATCCTAAGGGGTGTAAGAGAGCATGTGTTCACAAAAAAAATTATGGATAAAATGAGCATAGGTCAATTTGCATCACAATATAACACATCTACCCATAAAACATACGAATAAGATTAATCATATCTAAAATAGTAAAATTAGACTTAATTAAAATAAATAATATTATATAATGTATAAATTCATGATAAAGAGGATTTAAAAATAATATGTTATGCCCCTAACCTATAACATGTTTAGGAAATGTTTATTTGATCTATGGTTTACATAACCTTTCACCTTATCTTGTCATTGTCTAATGTTATCATATAATTAGTAGGGTCATCCTATCGAGTAACCATAACCTAAGTAGGGTGTATATAGAATGTGGTAGTTATTACTTGATCATCATATTTTGAATGTTTTTCTTATTGCATTGTTGTGGAGGTTTCCCCCTCAAAGTGGCTCAATCTTATATTTCCAATATTTTGTTCTACTATTAACTCTTCATATGGATGTGTTGTATTTTAATCTTAAGTTTTATGATCCATTATTATTTATCTATTTTTATTATTATATTTACATCCATTGTTGGCCACTAACTTTATATATCTAAAATAATTTCATTTCAAGTGGTATCATAGCTTTGATTTGGGTAAGGTTCTACGGTATAGTTTTCTCAAATCTAGCATAGTGATTATTTTGTGGGTTAAATGATCAAAAAATAACTTGTAATCCAAAATGAATTTATTTATATCATTATCACAATATTTCTTAAATTTTTTTTAAAGTATATAATTTTTTCACACCCATGCGTAAAATAATAGTCATTATATTCATCTCAACAAGATGATTACAATGGTATAATTCTTGGGTCAACTTTATGTGACCCCAAAACACAAAAACCTAGATTCTAAGCTTGAATTTTCAAAACCTACACCTTATATTTTTTGCATGGTTATTTCAAACACTAGAGGCAAGTGAAAATGGAAATCTACTCTAGGAAAAATTCTTAGCAAAGAAGAAATGGAGTCCAAAAGTTTTTGATACAAGGGTTTTTGGATTGGTTAACCAACTCTAGGTCAATGTGTAAAACATGGTAAAGAAGAAGATATAGATGGGATCAAAGGTGAAATGGACTTAGCGAAATTAATTTTGACCACTCTCAATGTGATAGGGGAAAGTCTCATGTCAACTTTGACTAATATGCATGCAATGAAACCATCCTATGATTCTTCATCAGGCCACTCAAGTTCTCCCAGCTAAAACAATCCAAGTCTAAATACAAGTTCATAGAACATGATACCAAAAGTGTAAGTGCAAAATCTACCAAAATTAGAAGTATAAAAGTTTAGTGGTAAGGATCTAGTCACCTAGATCAATCAAATGGAAGATTTATTTGACTTACATTAGATCCCATGTGCACAGAAGGTGGTCATGACATATTTGTATTTAGAATCAAAATATTTTATTTGGTATATATGGTTATGCACTTAAACTAAAAAGGTATCCCTTACTATTACTTATCTAGTGCTCACTAATGAGTTGTATATGCATTACAAAATAGTGTAATGGAGAACTAATTCAGTCAGTTAGTAAATTTGTAAAAAATAAGGACCTTCAAGGATTATATTTATAAATTTTGGATATTTTCCTTAAGCATAGATGGAATCACAAAGTACAACCTAAATGACATGTTCTTGGGTGGGATCAAGGATATCATCTAACTTAATGTCCATGTGTTTAATCCAAGTTTGATACCAGAGTCCACAGTTTGTGCATGCAAGGCAAATGAAAGAGATATGGTCAAAAAATGGGCATTAACTACTAGAAGAGAATGCATTACTTTGACATAATCATTACCTCAACTTATAATATTGACTCCTCAATAAATTGAAGAAAAATAAGCCAAAGTGTTATGTTTCAATTATGACAACAAAGGACATAAATGTGTCAATAATAAATTTCTTTACATTGAATATTACAATGAATAATAAGAGAATGAGGGAGTAGTAGGTGACGATGAGGATGAGTTAAATGACTAATTAAAATATAAAAAACCAACTATCTTGTGCCATGCACTTTCAGGTATTATAATTCCACAAACCCTCAAGGTCATGGATTTCCTAAATAAATAGAAGGTAACAATGTTGATTGAATTACAAAGTACACATAACCTCATCAATATTAAGTCAGCAGCATGTTTGAATTATTTTATTTACCTAGATCTAAAATTTTTGGTCATGATTACAAATGATGACATCGTCAATTATCCCAAGAAATGCCATAATATCAAAATTTCAATGGGAGACCACAAATCTCAACTCTCCCATGTTTGCTATTTATATGGGTGGGGTAGACATTATTTTGGGAATCTAATGGATCATAACTAGGAAAAATAGGGATGAATTTCTAGGATTTATTCATCCATTTTCAATTTGAAGTTAGGAAATTTAAATTGTGTGGATTTTGGGCAAAGTCTCCACACCTAGTCAATTCTCATCATATACAAAATATTATCAAAATGGGGCAAGAAGGGTTTTATTATAGTTATTTTCCTTAGATATACAACTACCAAAGATGTCTACATAGTCTAACTATAGAATATTATTGATAACCACTCAATTACTTTTGGAACAGTGACAAAAAGACTATAACCAACAAGGGAACATGATCATGCCATTCAATTACTACCAAGTATTCAACCACCAAATAGTAGACCATATAGGTACCCATATGTCTAAAAGAGTGAGATTGAAAATAGGTATAATATATTTTTGATGTAGGTATTATTAGACATAGCCAATATACATATTTTCCCCTATGGTAATGGTGCATAAGAAGGATGAAACATGGAGGATGTACCTAGATTATAGATAACTCAAAAATTCCACTATCAAAGATAAGTTCCCTATTCTAATAATTTATTATTTTTTAGATGAGTTACATGGTGTTGTATACTGTATAAAATTGGATCTTTGTTTAGGTTACCATCAAATTCAAATCACATATGAGAATATACATAAGATAGCTATCATAAATCATGAAGGCTATTATGAGAGGTGTTTATTTATACCATGAATTTTATTTTGAGGTGTTTATTTTTATTGTTTTAAAAATTATAGAGAGAGAGAGGTATCTATAAATATTATTTGATTCCATTTCTAATCTATCATTTTTAGAATTATGTTTGTTTCTATATTTTCCTATCAGTTAATGATCACAGTCGAGTGGGATAAGTTTGCAGTTAATAGACATCAGTGAATTGTGATGTCATCCAATTATAGTGGATATATAGATATTATACTCATTAAGAGGTGTCTATAAATATTATTTGGTTCTATTTCTAATCAAAAAAAATTAGAATTATGCTTCTTTCTTAATTTCATGTCAATCAATGATCACAGCTGACTAGGGCAAGTCTAAAGTCAAAGGATACAAGTGAAATGTGATGTTGCCCACTTATAATGGACATATCCAAGAACTCTTTCAAAAAAAATCCTAGTACTGAGCTTTCATAGTCACATTTTTTATTGATTTCCAGTTTCAAACATTTAGAACAATCAACAAAAATCTTGGTTTGAGCCAAGTTATTGTCTTCCTAGTGTTTTCTAAAAATAATAGTTATCCATATTTATTAAGTTATCAAAATCAAAATTTATGATTAGTGTATATCTTTAATATTCTAATTTATTATATTTTTTATTGAAAATCAAACTTTCATTGATAAAACAATCTATAGTATAACGCTCTTCATACTTCCCATTGGCTCCAAACCTTGGATATATTCTAGTTTTAGGTCTATTAGAACACAAGAGTTTTCTAAAAAATATGGTAAAATAAATCCAATCCTATGATGTAAGAGATCATGGGTTCACCAAAAAATTTATAGACGAAACGGATTCATGTCCAATTGTATCACAATATAACACATCTACCCATAAAACATGCAAATAAGACTAATTCGATATAAAACAGTAAAATCATACTTAATTATAATAAAAAAATATTATAAAACATAACAATACATGAAAAAGGGAATTTTAAAATAATATTTTATGCCTTAACCTATAGTGTGTCTACGGATATGTGTAGCTAATATATGGGTTACATAACCTTTTACCTTATCTTGTCACATTTATATATATTCTCATATTTTTAGTAAGGTCGGCCAATGGAGTAACCATAGCCTATGTAGTGTATATATAAGAGGTAGTGATTAGTTCTTGATCATCATATTGAAAATTTTATTTGTATTCCATGGTTGTGGAGGTTTCCCAATCAAAGTAGCTCAATCTTGTATTTTGAATATTTTATTTTGTTGTCAACTCTTAGTTCATGTGTACATTAATCTACTCTTAATTATTCCAATTTATTATTGTTCCTTAGTTTTTTATTTTTATATTTTTATCCAATTTTGTAAACTAGCTTGATATATCCAAGTCATTTCATTACAACTGGTATCAGAGCTTCTATTTGGGAAAGGTTTTGCAACATATTTTTTTTCATATCTATCATACTAGTTGTTCTATACAATGAAATATTAAAAAACATAACTTGTGATCCATAAATAATTTATTTTTTCTATCAGTGTAATATTACTTTCTTTTAAATTTGGGGTTTTTTTCATACCCTTGTGTAAAATAATATTCATTGGATTAATCTCGATGAGATGATCACAATGGTGTAATTATTCAATAGACTTTTTGTGATCTCAAAACCCTTACGCCTAACCCTAAATTCCAACCCCTTCATCTTAGATTTCATGAATGATTGGTCTAAACACTAGAGGCTGGGGAAAATGGAAATCCATTATAGGGAAAAATCATAGCAAGGAAGAATTGGAATCCAAAACTTTTGATACATATATTTTTAGATTGATTTACCAACTCTAGGTTGATGTGTAAAACATGGCTAAAAAATAAGATTTAGATGGGCTTAAGGGTGAAATGGAACCAATTAAAAGAATATAGACAACTCTTAATGTGATAGTGGAAAGTTTCCCATTGACCTTGACTCATATACACACAATGACACCATCCAATAATTCTCTATTAAGGCTTTCAGGTTCACCAAGCCAAAATAATCTAAGTTCAAATAAAGGTTTGTAGAACATCCTACCAAAAATGAAAGTACATAAGTTTTATGGTAATGATATATCACTTGAATCAATAAAATGGATTTTTATTTTATTTATATTAGACTACATGTGCACAAAATTCATTCATGACATCTTTATTTTTGGAACTAGAGAATTTCATTTAGTATAGATGGTTATGTGCTCAAAAGGAAAATAAGGGCCTTACTCTTACCTAGTCAGGGTTCATTGATGAGCTACAGATACACAACTACATTAGTGTAACATAGAAATACTTTAGCTAGTTATCAAAGTTGTGAAAAATAGGGAATATCAAGGATTATATTCAATAATAATTGATATTATCCTCGTACGTGGAAGACATCACAAAGGACAACCTGAATGACATGTTCTTGGGTGGGCTCAAGGATGTCATCCAACTTGATGTTCTCATGTGTAATTCAAGTTCAATATTAGAATATATGGAATTCACATGTATGGTAAATGAAAGTGATATGGTCAAATGATGGCCTTTCACTATTGGCATAAAACACATTATTCCAACACAATCATTCCCTCAGCCTACTAGATTGCCTCTTAAACAAAGAGAAAATAAACAATCCAAATGGTTATGTTTAAACTATGAAAATAAATATAACAAAGTACATAAATGTGTTGAAGGTTCCAATTAATAATAATAAGATAAGAGAGTATCAGGTGAGGGTGAAGATGAGCCAAAGGAAGAATCAAAATGTACCTAACCAACTATCTAATGACATGCACTTTTACTTATTAAAACTCCACAAACTCTCAAGGTTGTGGGTTTCCTAAAGAAATAAAATATAATAGTGTTTATTGACTTGGGGAATACACATAACATCATAAACAATATGTTGGTGGCACACTTGAACTGCTTTGTTTAGTTAACTCCAAAATTTTAGGGTGTGATTGTAGATGGTAGCATGATTAATTATTCTAGGGAATGCCATAGTATAAAAAATTCCATGGGAGACAACAGGCTAGACTCTCCTATGTTTTCTATTCCCATAGGTGGGATAAAAAACATTTTAAGAATCTAATGAATCATAAATTTTGGAAAGATAGACATGAATTTCCAATATATTCATGCATTTTCATCCTCAAGGCATGAAATTTGAATTATGTGGATTATGGGAAAAGTCTCCACAGCTCTTTAGTTCTCATCAAATGCAAAATATTATCAAAAAGTGGGTGGAAGGGTTTGTAACATGGTTTTTTTTCATGTGTGTACAACTACAAAAGTGTTATATCTATTTTTTCAAAATAAAGGCTAATTATCTAAATGAGATAAACTATTATGTAAAATTAGAATGCTAAAGATATACAATAAATGACGCAAACTAATTTGAAACTTGCTAAATTTTTAAATATGTTAAAAGGGGAAATAACAAATACAAATTACTCAGCTATAAATTTGACAATGCATGACTGAGACATGAACTATAAAATTTGACTGAGAGGCTTTGTGGTGGCACTGTGAATAAGGAATACTGATTCACTTACTTTATGGACAAGTCTGATGTAATCATATAGATGCATGGTGTGATGTGTTATTTTTATATCTTAAATTATCACCCTTGAGAGGGTGTTTCAAGTACTCTCACTTAATCTATACAATGAAAACAATCATAGGTTGTGGGTGACCTACTAAGTGGATTAAACCTTTGGATTTGGGCTAGCTCCCTTGATGTTTCACCCAGACTATTACTAAACTATTCAATTACTAAGAAAAGGGAAAATAATGTTTTTATAAATCCTATATGAGGTGATGCACCAATAATATTATTCCTCTAGTTGATTGAATATACACTATTTGAGTCAAGGAAGCCATCTCTTTCACATAACCTACATCTTTGACATGACTATGACATGAGTATTTCATTTAAAGGTTCAAGAATACATTGCAATACTTAAGAGGGTAATTTTTGACCTTGTGAAAGTATAAATAATGAAATTACACTTCTAAATCATGCATGTATAAAATTATAACACTAACAATGACATGTAATAGTAGTCTTTTTTGCACAATGGTGAACAAATATGAACAAGTTAGGAAAGTAAAACATTCACTATACAAGATCAATACAATTTAATAGTTCACACATGACACAACATATAAGCATGGAAAATTAGTCATATTTATTTCTTAAAGAGGTTTTTAAGTATAATTTTGGTCAAGGTTTCACCATAACCAGTAGAGATTGCTTCCAAATTCCATTCAAGGCTTGTCTTATAGCAAGAATAAAGAAAGAGAGAATGTGGGTATAGAAGAAGTTAATTATGACACTCTCATCATCAAATTAGTTACAAGGAAGAATAAAATTGACATCAAGTCTACCAGGAGTGTGTTATCAACCTACCTCTTGAACTTCTTGACCAAGTGTTGATGTGATTCCTTATGAGGAGTGGCATAGGAGGTTACTTTGGTAGACCTGAGCTTCTTGAATCTAACTCATTTACTAGAGAGTTACACTTTGGCATATTTGAGAGTAGTTACAAGTTCTCCAATTTACACTTGGAACCCTTGAAGGTTTCCTACACCAACCTTGATCTCTTGTAATGCTTCTTCTTCTTTGTGAGATTGGTATTGAGCTTCTTGTCTCTTTATCTCTTTATGATCAAGGAATAAATTTCAAAGGAAGGTATAATTGTTTTTCACTAGAGGCCTATATTATACCTTGTTTCTTTAATGAATATTTTATTTCAATTCATGAGGCTTTAACAATTCAATGAAAGCCATCTTGCAACTGGTTTATGCTTTAGTTAGGCAATGGAGTGGAGAGAGAGCTTCTTTGCCATTAAGATTCCAAGTAGCCTTGAGAGCTAAGTTTGATCTTTGTCTTTACTTCATGACTCCAATCTCTATTTGGATGATTTTTAGATGCTTTTCAAGGTGTTTTGATACACTTTTAGTTCTATGGACCTTGAGATAGGCCTGCACTTGATCTTCTTGAATCCATATAGGTCACCTTTCTTCACTTAAGCCTATTTGGCCACTTTTAGCCTATAAAAATACTATGGAACCTTAACTAAATTTAAAATGGTAAAAACATCTTTATATTGGCTCGGGTAACCTTTAAAACTATTTAGGAGAGCTCATCTATCTCAAAATTTTGAAAATTAGCTCAAGAAAGAGTTTTGTAGGCCAACTTGTGTACATATCTAACTCATATATGTTAGTAAACTGATTTATAAAGTTTCTAGTAGAGGCATGGAGGTAATACAATTTAATTTTTATATGAACTAATCTACTTGAGGTACTTAGAAGGTCCATATTATCCATCGGGTCTCTTTAGGGGTTTAAGCAAGGTTTAAGAGCACTTGGAGTCTTAAAGATGATTCATAAATTTAAGGGTCATAACCCAATAAAAAATACAAATTATATTTATTATACAACCCTTTCCTCCTCCCATGAAATTATTATTATCCCATTCATCTCCTCATGTGAGTTCACACATACAAAAAATTGACTTTCTGAGCCATACCAGCATGATTGTGTAGTCAAAAAAGGTGGTTTGGAAATAAGATGCTTCAAAACATTTAGTTTGGATTTGAAACTCCATTTTAAGGTCTATGAATCATAATATGAATTATCCCCATGTTTTCATTAGTGTATTTATCCTTCATACCATTAGACTCTGCCCTAAGCCCCATGTAAGGGTTTATACACATTCCTACTTAATTGACCCTAACATGCCTTTTCCCATACTATCCTTATTTATCAATGGTTATAAACTTAAATAAGTTGTACTAAAACTTATAATTCATCCCTTTAGGTTTATTAATTGACCAAACACCTTATAAGATTCAATTTTTCTTCATACTTCACACATAAGCCTATGTATGTTCATTTAGGCCTTTTAAACCTAATTAACCCTTTTGAGCCCTTCATTACTTTAAATAAATTTTAATAAATTGTAACCTTATGATAATTTATTATTTATATTAAAATTCCTCCTTCACTCTCCTCTACACCTCATGGATTCAAGCAATGATCAACACATTTTCATCAGTTTACCTAAACCTACATGTAGGTGCTTAACTAGGTTTGTCCTAATTGTAGTATGAGTGTTATTTTATCATCAGTACTTTAGTGTTTTTAAATTATGATAACATCTGTCTCATACTTATATTTACTCCTTTAATACCTCTCAAAAAAAAAATCATCATTCACATCCCCTTTTCCCCATTTTCTTATGATAGACCTATAGGATTTGATTAGGACTCCCTGACTGTAAGTTTCACTAAAATGAATATTTTTATAATAGTATAGTCTCTTGATGATGAAAATAAGGGTAAATAATTTCATATTCACCTTTTTACCCTTTATAATCCCTCAAACTTCCATTCAACATTATACATCTAGTTTCTTCTTTAATTAGGCCTATGGTAGGCTTGTAGATGCACATTAGACCTTTTTTGGTGTTAGGTTTTGAGGTCTAAGTTATTTTTACTTGTGATATATTCCTTCTTAGACTAATTATTATATTATGACCTTGTAATAAATATCTCTCCATGATTCATAATTCACCCACATGCTTCTAGTCATGCAAATAGATTTTCCCAACTCACTTGTTTCTCACCTTAATGCACACAGTCTACTAGTATAGTGCTTGAAGTGGTTGTAGGTCATCATTTGGATAAGAGAGTTTTAATATGTTTTTAAGGATTATTTTTTAAGGTATCACACATTTTTATACTTGACTCATCTATCCATATTCTTGAGGCACTTTGTCGCAATGAAAATAATGATAACCTTGGAATCTAGGCCTGTAACCACTTGTGATGGACTTTTTATGATAGCATACATATGAAAATTTGGACCTTTATGTCATTGAAAATATTATTTATGGATCTATAGTATTCCAAGAATATATTAATGTGGCTTTACAACTTTTCCATGTTCTTCATATGGACTTAGATCTTCATGGAGACACAAAACTTTCTAAACTCAAACCTGCAATCTCACCATTCTTGAATAATGTTACTCATTTGTGACCTGCACAGCCATGAATGTCATTGGGGATAGATTTGGAGGACTGGTGATGACTTTTAATGACTTACACAACCTTCTTCCATTAGAAATGATCTCACAACTTCATTAGAAATGCCCAAAATGACTTTGTAGGGTTTAGTTAAGGTTTTAAACCTGCTAAACTTGTTAGCATTCATTCATAAATCATATCCCTTTTAAATCTTGACTACATATAAAATTGATGTAATTATGTCCCACATATATTATGTGTTGACTCTCTCTCTCTCCTATATAGATTAAGCATCTTAAAATGGCCATTGTGAATCTGCCAAAGGCTCAATGGAGTATCTGATGTAATTTTTGGCTTGAAATGACTTTTTCAATCTTGTCTAAGCATGGTTAAACCTTATTAAATCCAATTAAACATGTATTTTTCTATTTATCTCCTTTAAATGCATTTTATCTTCCCTACTTGGCCAATAACTTTCATTTACAACTATTTACAAGAGCAATGATTACATTTTCTAATTCAAACTATCATTTTGAATTTACTTCCTACTTCTTTGCATGTTATAAACCTTCTCATAGGTCTTGTCACATGCATATGTACGTACCATTACCTTAGACAACCTTCACATTCGCTCATAACTAGCAATTATCATCTCAATATTGGAATGTACAATAAGACTAAAGTATTGAAATACCTTAAACTTGTCGAAACTACCTTAATCTTTCCAAATTGCTTGAAAAACAATATGATCAAATTTTTAGCTTTGTTCTTTGGTCAATTTAGTTAGCTTTAGACCATGGTTGTCCTGGAAGGGTCACCACCTTGTCTCTTTGGGCATAGTTCTCCATCAACTTGATTTCATACTTAACCTTGACTTTGTCAAACCAACCGTAAACAATACTAAACACAAACTGAAGACCATAACTAATGACCATTTGATGACAAGATAATATTACTTGAATCAGCTACCAATTAAAACATCCTAAATGACCTTAGGGATGCCAAGAAAGACATATTACCTATCATTCTATATCATTAATGACCAATACAAGACCTTCATAATCTCTATCAATAGATTTAAGGTCAAATTCATCAATGTTTTGAATGACTCCCACTCATGGTGGCCAAATTTTGGCTAAAAATCCTTATAGTGCATTAGCATCCTATATATTTTTATGCTCTGTGATGTATATGATATTTACCTCACCTATGTGTTTCATCTGAATTGTGTGATATCTCAATTTATTGTGTAAACTATTATGTCATATTCTTCACTTGTAACCCTAGCTCAATAGATCGTAATTGATAAATGGAATAAAATAGAAAAAGGGGTTAGTAGTTGAATCTATGATAGATGTCAACACCCCTTGTGTTGAACATTGCCTACATACTAATACTCTAAAATGAGATCAAACTCCATGTAATTCACCCATGATAAAGTGTTGTGTGTGAAATATTGGTGTAATACTAGATGCCTATGTAGTTATAGTGTGATTAAGTGTTTCACCAGTCACTTACGACCTTAGAGGTGAAGTCAAATTTTAGCTTATGGATATTAAAGTTGTATATATCTAAGATTTGGAAAAATAAATAATTTGCTCTCATTATGCAATTATAATTTTAGTCTTTTTCAATGTATGAGCCTCTTGTGTGCAAAATGACCTATAATTATGGATTTATAGTGATCAATTAGGGATTCCTTTGAATGGGGCTTGATAAACATGTAGATGACTAATTACATGAGTTTGAAATTAAGCAACTAGCCATTATTTGGTAGGAGGAGGCGACTAATGAAACTAGATAGGATCAAGGAGTGGGATATTCTAATTGATGCATTATTATCTAAGTCTAACTAAGATATGAGTATATATCAATAAATAGATAAGCTTGAGCTATTTTGTGATGAATAGGGACATTTTTGGATCATTAGTTTCTTGTAAGAATGTGTCTTCTACATCAAAATTGAAAGAAGGGAGGTTAAAAGACCATAGAATGAGGCATGAACTGAGTATGCATATAGATTAGTCATAAGTACATGGTTTAAACTTAAACATTAATTTATGTGTCTACATTTTCCCATTTTATTCTAATAATTCAAAAAAATTGAAAGTACTAGAGTAAAAGGAAAATACATACCTAAACTTAAATATGAAGAATAATCTTGAATATAAGGTGCAATGTTAAATTGTACTTCATGCAGAACCTGCAATGAAACATGTATAAAATCAACCCTTACTTAAGATAAAAATCAATAAGTACAAACAAGAAAACTTATAGATATATTAATAAGGAACAAACACACCTCATTAGGTACATGAACCATTGTGTTTTCTATTGCGAAAGTTGGTGACTATAGAGGGTAAGATCCTTGGAGATTTATTCTTCATTAAATATCTTATATTATATTATGTGTACCCTAATCCTCATTGATAGGTGAGTGTGCTTAAGAACTCAAAGTGTATTTGACTCCATCATTGCATAGCTAAAGTGGTGAAGTAGTTTGAAAACCATATATGAATTTTAATAAATTACTCTAGTGTAAAAACTAGTGAAAAGGGTGAACCAACTGCTATAAATAGAGTAAGGCTCATTTCTAGTCTAAAATTAGTACAAACATGATGAAAAATTGGTGCAAAATATAGTATGATCTAATTCTAGTATATAGAGTGTATAGAATAATAAGTATTTCCACTCCATCTACAAAAACTAGTGCAAAACTTAACAATGAGGTGGTCGTGTATCATGCACATGTCCCCAATCTGATATCTAGGTGTATATGGTCTTTAAAATTGAGTAATATCATGTGATTTTATGAGCAAAACATTTGTGTGTTAACTTGGAACACATATTGCACATGATACCCCCAAACTAAGTAAATCCAAGATAAACATGAGTATTTTTCTAAAAATTGTGATTGGGTACATGTTGAAAACTACCTTTTACTATCTTTAATTCTAATAATTTCTAAAAATGATTGCTTCCATATTGGGACAACAATGCATTATTTTTTACATGGTTACATGTGCCCTTATCCAAATAAAGCATTATTGTTTAAAACTACTTTTTGGGTCATTTGTGGGTATGGATTATGGTTAATTATGTAAAACCTACAAAATTATGTATGTGTATTGTAATGTAGGAGTTTAGTCTCTAAGACAAGCTAGTGTGCATGCCCCCTCTTTTGAGGTGAGTGTGAAGCTTGTGCAATAACTTAGCTCAAAATAAGAACTCATGTGAGAGATGTTATGAAAAATGTAAATCTGAGTAGTAATGATAACGTGTTGGAGCATAGTATCATAATATATAAAGTAATAAAAGATAATGATATAATATACATGTGGAAACAAAGATACATAGTGACATTGTCAAGTTAAATGTTAGCAATTAGGCACATAGATAAGTGATCAAAATTGAGTACTGAAATCATAATAGAACTACTTGGGTAGGGATGCATGATATTTATAATGGCATCAATAATGGTTAATATGCATCATGTCCATCATGGCATCAAAAACTAAGCAAATTGGAGCAAACAGGTGTCATTGCCATGATGCACACACATAAAGAGTACATGAAAAACACATAAAACACATAATATAATGCCAAGGGGCCACAAATAAGGGACATATTCAATGTCACTCATGCAAACATAGAAACATATAATAGGATTATACTCACCCATAAGGACATGTTCAAATGTTCATAAGCCAAAATAGAGAATACATCAAGACATGAAGCAGGAAAACATACATGAAAAACATGCATGAATATGTGTAATTTATTAACATTAGAAATTCATAACATAAGTATATTTAGTAACTCAAGTATCTAGTAATATATAAATGTAAATGTAAGTGACCAATATCAATATCTATTAATCAATGTAAATAATTGAGGTATGAACAATAAGGGATAACCAAAGAATGAGAGAACATGTGTGTGAGATGCCCATAGTGAAATTTTTGAAGTGTAAATAAGTTGTAGTGTGCTTGTAGCTTGTTTAATTTTGAGAATTTTTAGCTTATGCTCACTATGATGATACCCATGGAATTAGAAAACAATATAGTGCATGGTTTTCTAGGTAAAATACTTCTATTTGTTTGAAATTTCTAAGTCTAAGATAATTAAATGATCTAAAACTATGTCTGTAAAAGGAAACATGTATGTTTTGCATCACTCATGTATAATTTGTGAATAATTTTTTATAAAAAAAATATATAGAGAGATAAATATTGAGTATATTAGGCACAAATTAATTGATGCAAATAAACTACACGAATCATGCATAGGTCCTAATTTTTTTAATTTTTTGGATTTTTGTTTTGTATTTTTGTATATATGAACTGAGACATAATTAAAAAATACTAGCCATTGTGTCCAACAAGGGATTCACAATAAATAGGTCATGTCTCTAGGATATGAAGGGTAACCTTTCACAAACAAAAAGTGTCATACTAATGTGACTAAACTAAGCTAAATTTGGAATCTAAATACTAGTTTCCCTTTGTACCATAGGATCCACTATCATAATGAACTTTGTGTTGGTGCCTTATGTGAAACACCCTTAGTTATTTATAATATTATTCTTGTAAATGTAAGATTAGAGAGAGGTTCTTTGTAATTTGTGAAAAATATATGTTGAAGTGTTCTTTGAAGGGTACGCCTCCTTGGAAGGGTAGGCACTTGTTTTTTTACTTTTTGAGTAGGTTAAACCCTTTTAGGTGGCTCAATTGAAACCTGTTGTGTAGGAACTATATCTATCTATGGTAGGGTGCATTCATATGGGATACCTCAAACTATGATGACCTCATTAGAATTTATATACTTTAAATAAATTGAATAGTTAAAGGGACTACATGAATACATTGAATCCAAGGGCATAACAATAACATATCAAACACCCCTGCACTTGGTACTACTATAAACCTAGTGGCCATATGTGTTGGACTAACCTATAAAGTTAAGGTAATCTCACCAATGGAACTCTGAGTGTGACCTTTAAATATATTTATTATGATTATTGAGGGAATTAAATCCCCATTTATATATCTAAGATGACATATAAGCATGATTGTTCACATATTTATTGATGTGGGTTTTATACACACCATAAAATCTTATTAGGTAGCCTCTAATTTTTTAGAATCAGTGAAAACATTCACTCTAAGGCATGAGTTATGAGTTATTTGGTTTTTTAAATAGCTTCATGGTGGAATAGAAGTGAGGGGAGTAATTGTTTACCTCAAATGGTTCAAATATTATGCGAGTTTGAGATCTACTTGTGATGGATGGGTGGATCTAACCTAAGGTGGACAAGATAAAAATAAACTCAAAAATAAAGGATAGGTCAAAAAATAAGGTTTGTGAATAGAATATATATGAAACCCTTCCAAAATGGACCCTACAATATGGGTTAGGCAAGTGATTGGGGAACTAATGCTTGTTGCAAGTTACTATCAACACACAAAACAAACAAATGTAGTTAGGAGTCTAAGGAAACAAAATACAATAAAATTTAGTGCTCATAATCAAAGATTATTGTAGATGTATGATTTCAGTTACACATCTTCAAAGGGAGATTATGATTATTAAACATAAATCATTTAAATTAGCTATTGCACAATATGAATAATTGTTTCAATAATATTTCTACACAACCCAAAGATTGATAATTCTAGAATGATTGAATTTACTCAATGAATCACATGTTTAGAAAAGAATAAAGAATGCACTTCAAGTTAAACTTGAGAAATAATTCATATAATTATTTATTCACCTTAATAGTAAAAATTATCCTCCTTTGGAATTAGGATAATACAAAAAATATAGGCTTGAGGAGGGGTTGCCTCATCCTCCAAGCAATGTTTAATTATACATTTTGAATTATAGACTCAAGAGCTACTAGAAGAGTAAAACAGTTGCATGCTTGATGTAGTTGTAAAATAGACTGAGTCTTTGCATGTGAATATTTAATAAAAATGGGCCCAATAGTGATATGCACCACTATATAAACTATCACTTAAGGCTGAATGCCTAAAGGAAGAACTGGTAATGTACTATACGTTATAATAACAATCTCCTTAGTAACCTTGAGTTGTTCATATAGTGCATATGCAATGTCAAACTCAACATTGATGATGTCATGTTTTAGCATGGATGGATTTAATATCCATGTGATTTCATCCATTAGCCTCTTGTGTTTATCTTTTGAGGCTCTAAATTCAGCTCTGATGGCCTTTTCGTTAATTACCTTGTCCTTTGAAAAATTGATTATCTTTAAAATCTCTTCACTAGTCTTATATATTGTGCCTTCTACCTCAACCTTGAATCTTTTTACAGTGGCTTTGAGTAACCCTTAAAAATTGGGCTGATTTACTAATTTCCTTATAGAGGTAATTACACCTATAACCCTCATATCCTTCAAAATTTCTATGGACTTTCTTTATCAACTCAAAAATTGGGCTATCAAAGCCTTTATCTACGAGTGCCAATTAAAGGCACTATCTCTTTTATAAAACATATAATTTAAGGCCCACATAGCTTCCTAGGTGGTCATTAGATTCAAATGATTATAGGCACTATTTATTTCATAGGATATCAAAAATTTAAGCTTCTTTTTTTATTCCTTCAATTGGTTCTATAAGGTTGATACCCTTCCCCAATTAGGTTGGGACTCACCCCTTAAAGTCCTTATTATGTTTAGGATAATAAATAGTTTCTTTGTTGTACTCTAAACATTCTACATTATTTCTCTTAGATCTTGAATAATCTCTATCTATAGAAGCCTTTGTCTAGCTAGGTCTTGGATCCTATATATTTTCTTCATAGCCTCCCCTGTCGAGTCTACAAAAGCACATAAATCTTCTTCATATTCATCAGGGTCATTAGGGATCTTTTTCTATCTCTTTAACAAGGGGATAAAATTCTCCCTTTGCTCCAGTATTATTTCCTCCCATCTCATGTCTACTGCCTTCCTTTTCCTCACCCTCTAAATAATGTTATTTTGCATGTCAAAATGGGTGCCTATTATTAAAAAATTTGTGAGGACCAATCCCATTATATCCTTCTTTCATTCTTGGAACTCTTTGACCCAATAAGGGATAATGAGTTCCCATTATTCTTAAAATTGAGTGGTTTTTATAGAGGTGGAATATGGGATGGATCTTAGTGGAAGAATTGAAACACTTATTGGATAGGCAGTTAAAGAGGTGGTTGCCTAACCCTGATCCATCTCGATATATCTCTCTATGGTATAGTCTCTACCACATACCTTGTCTATCGTAGACTCTTTGAGATGGTTATAATAGAAGAATCAGTCTAAGTGGACTGAGGAACATACATGTCTAATTGGGTATATGGCCTTGAGGGTACAAGTGGTGCTTAGGGATCAAAAATAGAAACAATCACCAAGTTCTCAAATGAACCTTCCTACTAAGGGCTTAGGGATTTAACCATTATTGAAGTAGTGGTTGAAAGAATTAAAGAATCAATGAAACTATAATTTTTTGGCTCAGTTCCGTCAATATTTTCCAAGTCATACAATGGCATAGTTTTTAAACAATATTTTTGTAATAACTCATATGGAGATAGGGGTACAACAGTTAGACTAGTAGATGTCAAATTAACAACACTAGTATTTAAAATTATAAGGGGGGTGAAAGAAGACACTACCTTATTAAGGGATTGATTTTCTTCTTCAGTGAGAATATTTTATCCTTGTGTAAATGTTGATATGTCTTATTCATTCCCAATTTCATCTTGCTTTGGATCCTCTATTATATCAATTATTTCAATTTTAACCCTTTGTCCTTATTCCACCATGGTCTCTGGTTCCTCCTATTCCTCATCACTAGCATAATCTACCAATGAGACTACCTCTTCATGTTCATATTCTAATTCCTCACAAAGAGGACCTCCACAAATATATAACCCCTATGTATTTATTTCTTCTACTTGAGCAGTCTCAGGAGAGATTGGAAGAGTTATAAGCTTCCTTTAGTAAGTAGCAATGGGTGGCTAAGTAGAAGTGGATGAAATGGAATATTAAGGGCTTGGGTAGATGGAGGTGGAGTGGAAATGGAAGAGGTGGTACAAGATAAATTATATGGGATATTATAATTTATGGAGGTGAAGGCATTGAATGTTGAGTATTGTCACTGATGTCAAAGGTGCATCTTGTGAAGGTTGATGTCAAAGGTGACTAAGCCTAGTTGGTAGTGTGTGATGTGACAAGTTGCATTGACAGAGTGATGTCATGAGTGAGTAATGTCATATGAGAAAGATAAATAGATAATGTTAAGGTAGATAATGCCTTATGGTTACATAAGGTACACATCATTGATGACAAAGTGCATAGGAAGCCTAGTCATGACATGAAGATGTATGTGCATGGAAATGGAATAATGTAAGCATGTGAATATTTTTTGGAATTTTTTGAGCATATATGTGATGCATTAAATTATTCATGAGAGTTTTAGGGTGAGCCTATAGGGGTAGGACCTTCAGACTAATCATATACCTAAACCTCTCTTAGACCCTACCTAGCCCAATGAGGTATGAAGATCATATTTCAAGGAAAATATGCATATGTGAGCATGGATAGAGGTGATATAAGTTATTTTAGGCATTTTCACAAAGTTTAAGTTTATGGTTTGAATAAAATTACATGAATCAATGTTTTAGGCCTTATGAGTTCACAGAATGAGGTCTCAAGACCTAAGATGCACGTTTTGATGTTCGTTGGCATGTGTAACCTCTACATGGAAATATAAGTTGTTAAGTAGAGATTTGTAATGGTCCTAGATAATATATTTAGGCATTAGTTTAGGATTTAAGGGGTAGTCCTTTATAAACAATTGTTAACACCAAAACTTGTGTTAAACCTCCCTAAAACCCTAATAAGGACCTAATATGAAAGATATTATTCAAAAAATCTAAATATGGATTAAAATTTAAATATAAATATTTTATCATGTATTAAACTCTCCCAAGTACCTCCAGGTGGTATTTTCTAGTCATATAAAAGAGAAAATGCACAGATATAGGGTTATTTATCAAGAAGTTGTAGCTCTCAAAAATTGTATTGGTCAAGAAAATAAAATGGATGCAAGAATAATTAATAAACTTATATCACATTCCCATAATGGTTTATATATATGTTTCACCCTTCAAGTGTGTTAAATTTTTCATCCAAGTAAGCCAGTCGCAGACAGACCTAATGGGGCAAATAGTGCAAAACCTAGGTAAAGATGAGAAGATGGATTTGAGGGTTTGAGCATATCAGATTGATGAAAAAAAGTGCATGAAGAGTTTATTTATGAATTTTAATTTATGTTCATGCTTTTAATAATTTTTTGAGTTCAATGAATATGGTGAAAATATTGCTCACAAAATGGCATGTCTAGTTCAAATAAGACTATGTGATATAAGGTCAAGAAATTGGTCTGCAAGATCAATATTTTTCATTAGACCATATGATATTTATATTTAAGGATAATTTTATATATCATATTATTATTTAAATTCATAAATATTCATGAAAAGTGTCTACTTAGGTGTTGGAGGTCTAAGTCACCATGACTAGTTTTTGAGGTAAATTGGCAGTTCTGAATGAGTGAGTTTCAAAGATGTTCCTGAGCCTTTATCTCATGAGTGAAAGTGTTCCAATAATTTTTTTATGAACTTAATGTCATTTATAATATTTATACATATTTAATTTCTCGTATTTTAGTATCTTAAGGGTGTTTAAGCTTCATTTTTGCAAGATAGACTTTTAAGGTATAGCAGTTTATCCTAAAAGAGATTTTATGGTATGAGCAAAGGATATAGGTCTAACCAAGTATGGAAAAGGTCAGTATATGTCATTAGATAAGTTATTTAATTGTTTTCTATTTTTTATAATTCCATATTATCCCAAGAGGATAAATATTTTATGTTAAGAGGACAAACTGACTGATATTAGGTCTCCATGAGACCTAAAAGAGAAATGAGGCCTAATTGAGTTGTTGCAAACCAAAAGGGGTCCAAAGTTCATTTTAATCATGTTAATAATATGTTATAAGACCTATTATTTGGATGACATAATATTTTTAAGGTGTGTGGCTGACTAAGTGGTGTGTGACCATGAGAATAGTATATATACAAGGTAATTTAGGCCTATTTGAAAGTAAGCAATAGAAGCGAATGAAATATTACTTGGAAGAGTAGAAGGAGGTCTTGAATGAGACCCAAATAGTAGATCAAATTTGTGGTGATCAAAATTCATAGGGTGGATGATTTGGTGTTGATTTACTTAGGTCATTAGTGTTTTCTTCTAAGTAGGTGCTTGTTAAAGCCTAGTCAAGTAGGTGTTTCACTTATTTGGGGTTGGTGTTCCAAGTTGAGTTGGTGATTAATAGAATTTAATATATTTTTTATAGGACTGTGGTCCATTTTCATATATCATATTGGTTTTTATTCTCCTTTAAGTTTTCCCGCTCATATTTGTGTTTTCTTGTGTTGTGCACATGTGAATGGTTCTTTATATATTGTTATATCTCAATGTTGTTTTCATAGTTCATAAATGATTGGATATAATAGAAATAATTTTTTTGGTACATTGACTCACCCCTACCCCTTATAAGTGATTGTGATTCCAATAATTGGTATCATATATTGGTCTTTTGAAGTAGTCATAATATCTTAAAAGAGATCCTAGAAGCACAAGCATGTATAGTCATCAAATACAAGGAGGTTTCTTAACCAATAAGGCTCCTCTCTTCAGTGGGACTAACTATGCATTTTGGAGCATCATAATGAAGACATATCTAATGTCCTTAGGCTATTACATATGGAAATATATTGTTTATGGATTAACTCCACCCTCTACACCACCAATTGATTTAGTAGGAAAGAAGGCAAGTGAGAACAACTTCAAGGCAATGAATGCCATCCTATGTGGTCTTTCAGAGGTAGAATTTGTAAAGGTCATGCATTGTGATACATCCAAATTGATTTGGTAAAATTTATAGACTATCTATGAAGGAGATACCAAAGTCAATTTGGAAAAGTTACAAACCCACCAAAGGTAGTTTGAAAGTTTGAGAATGAAGAAGGATGAAAACATTGCATCTTATCTGTTAAGAGTAGATGAAGTGATAATGTCATCAGAGGTCTAGGAGAGAAGTTGGAAGAATCAATAGTAGTAAAAAAGGTATTAAGATCCCTGACATCTAAGTTTGATTCAAAGGTGTCTACTGTGGAAGAGATGAAACATCTTAACATACTATAGATGGATAAGCTTCATGGCATCTTGACTACCTATGAAATAAGAACAAGTGATGGAAGACCTTTCAAGAAGGAAACTACATTCAAATATGAGAAAAAGTCATAAGGTAAAAAGGCCAAGGATGATGTTGACATAGACATTGATGATGACAAGATAGAAGCCATGTTTGTTGGAAAACTAAGAAAATGAATAGGTAAATATAAGGTCAAGTTACCATTTAAATTATTTAATTATGGTAATATTGGTCACTTTGTATCTAAATGTCCTAACAAGGATAAAAATGAGCTTGATAGAGAACATGATGAACATCATGGTGATGATAAGAAGGTCCATAATCCTGATAACAATAAAAAGAGTTTTAGGAAGTATGAAGGCAAGAAAGGGTCATTCAATAACAAGAGAAGTTTCTATACCAAAGAAGATAGTAAATCATTTGACGTAAGTGACACAAGTACATATGATAGTGATGATGATAGTAAAAATCATGATAAAAATGAAACCTTATTCATGGCTATAGAAATAGACAATGAGGGTTGTTCAAAAGTGAAAAGTCTTATGGATGATAAAGAATCAATGAAGAAGAGGTTGAAGTTAACCTTGAGGTAGAATTGGTGAGTGCTCTAGAGGAGTTGAAGTTCCATAAAAGGAAGAATCAAAAACTAAGATCCTTGGTTAAAAATTATGAGGATAAAATCAATATATTTAAAGAGAGACTAAGAAACAACACCAATGAACATGAGGAGATCATTAAACATTTAGAAACTCATATTGAAATTTTCATTGCAAGTCTTAAGACCAAGGAGGAAGAATGCACCATGTTTGGAATAGAAATGGAGTCCTTGAAGGTAGAATTGGATCAAGCAATAGTCAAGTTGAAGACACATCAAAATTTTGAAAAGAGTACTAAATTCCTTGGTGATATTTTGAATAATCAAAGGTCTCCACATGAAAAGATAGGTGTTGGGTTCAAATAAGACCAAAAGGAAAGTAGGGAGAGTCAGACCTCAAAGACCTATGTAGAAACTCTCAACTATGAGACTCAAATTGATCATCAATAAGTTAAGAAGATTTTGACTCCTTCAAGAGATAACAAAGGTAGAGGTGCATCATTCAACATCAAACAAACAAGGTATGTGAATTCATTCAATGTTTATTATTTTTCATGCAATCAATATGGTCATAGAGCTATGGATTATAGATATTATGCAAGAATCAATTCCTCATGGAGGAATAGGGTGAATGTCCATTACAATAGTAGAAGTAGAATACTATGTTATAATTGTGATCAGAGAGGACATATTATAATGGATTTTAATATAAGGCATATGAGGAAGATCAGTCAAGACAAAAGGCTAAATGGTCATACCAATAAGAAATGCATCAAGAAGTCAGAACCTGTGGACAAGGTGAAGGAGAAGCAGAAGACTAAAGGAGATGAATATATGCTAGCTCAAACTAACTTTCACATTCAAGATGAAGGCATGAAATGATATATAGATAGTGCTTTCTCAAGACACATGATAGGAGACAAGAGTAAGTTCATCTCATTAAATAAGAATGTTATATAAATAGTGAGATTTGGAGATAACACAACTACCAATATAGTTGGCAAGGGTATCTTGAGTTTGGATAATGGGAAGATCCAAATTGAGAATGTGTTGTCTATGGAAGGTTTGAAACATAACTTGCTTAGTGTAAGTTAGATGTGTAACCAAGGACACACACTAACCTTTCATGATAGAAGGTGTGATATAAGAAGAGGTAAATTAAGAAGACTAATTGTCAATGCAAAGAGGATTGAGAACAATATGTATATATTAAATGAGATCAATAAGGAGAGATGATTTATGAGAAATATGGATGAATTTTGGTTATGGAATAGAAGGTTAGGTCACCTAAACTTTGACAATCTGGTCAAGATAAGCTCTAAGAAGTATGTGAAGAACATGCCTAAAATCATCAAACCTACAAACACACTTTTCAAGGCATGTCAACATGGTAAGAAGATTAGAAAAAGGTTTGAGTCTAAGTAATACTCTACTACAATACCTTTAGATTTAATACACACTAATCTCTATGGGCCTATAATAATCTAAATTATTTAACCAAATAGCTACTTCATATTACTCATAGATGACAACACAAGAATGATTTGGGTAATATTTTTGAAAGAAAAGTTAGAAGCCCTTGATAATTTCAAGGCATTCAAGGATCTTGTTAAGAATGATAAGAATGGAAAGATCAAATGCTTAATATATAATATATGGGGGGAGTTTTGGTCCAATGAGTTTGATGAATTTTATGAGGTCCATGGGATAAGGAGACAGTTCTCAGTAGTTAGAACTCCTCAGCAAAATGGGGTAGTGGAAAGAAATAATATGACAGTTCAAGCGATGGCAAAAACTATGGTAAATTATTCAAGGTTACTGGATGGATACTAGATAGAGGAAGTGAGCATTGCAGTCTAAATTTTGAATAGAGGAAGATAAGGATTAATAATAACAAGACCCCTTATGAACTATGGAAAGGTAGACCTTCTAATGTGGAACACTTTAGAGTGTTTAGAAGCAAATGCTTCATCAATATAGATGAGGAAGACTTAGGTAAGTTTGATTCTAGGTTTGATGAAGGTATATTCTTTGGATACTCATCAGTGATCTCAACCTATAGATGTTATAATAAGAGGTTACGAAAGATAGTGGAAAGCACCAATGTGAAGATTGATGAGACAAAGAAATCACACTCATATTTAAAGGATACATCAGAGAATTTGAACTTCAAGAATGAAGAATAAATAATAGAGATTAATGAGGAAGAATGATAAGTTGAGGAAATATAAGACCTAAAATTCCCCTCAAGATAGATTCAGAGAGATCATCCTGAATCTCAAATCATTGGCAAAAAGGATGTAGGTATGCAAACAAGAAGAAGGTTGGTAAGTAACCTAAATCAACGTAATGTTTTTCTATTGTCTAATATTAAACCTAAGAACCTTATATAAGTAAGTAAAGATAAGTTTTGGATAGGTGTTATGAATGAGGAGTTAGACCAAATAGAAAATAATGAGACTTGGGAACTAGTTCCTAGGCCTAAATACAAGAATGTTATTGGCACAAAATGGGTGTTTAGGAACAAGTTGAATTTAGATGGAGAAGTCACTAGGAACAAGGCTAGATTAGTATGCAAGGGGTATGCATAAGTTGAAGGGGTAGATTTTGAGGAGATCTTTGCTCTAGTATTAATATTGGAGGCTATCAGACTATTTCTAACATATGCAAGATTCAAAGGGTTCAAGGTGTATCATATGGATGTCAAATTAGCTTTTCTAAATGGGAAATTGGAAGAGGAGGTGTACATAGAGTGACCTAAGGGTTTCTCATTATCAGGTAACAAGGACTATGTTTGTGTTGTCACTTATATTTTCACCCTTTGAGGAGATGGTAAATATATTCTCATCCAAGTGGAAATGGAAACACCTCTAGGCTTGTGGGTAGCCTAAGGATGAGGTGAATCTCTAGATAGGACTTGATGTACCACTTTGGATTACAACTAAAACTAAACTTGGGGGGTGAAAAGGGAGAGAGATAACTGAAAACAAACTATCCTAAGAGAGGTGATACACCAAATATATTTGTAACTTCCAACCATATTCATATTACACTTGAAACCATGGGACAAACTAAATAAACACTTCTCCAATCTGCATCTTCTCACATCAATGTTAAATTATGAGGTCATGGATGAATGTGTAAAGATAGGATGATAATACAAGAGGCCTTGAATTTTATTAATTAAAATACTAACTCACTCAATCTTTGACATTTCCTAGAACACTTCACATGCCCTGCAAGAAGAAGCTTTCCAGCTACAAATAGATGATAGAATGAAATAATCATGCTAAGAAAACAAGAGTTATCACTTATGAAAAATCAATCATTTCATGAACACATTAATAATAGTCATCAAATAGGTATTAATAAGTATTTTTATTGATCAAAAGGTATAAAAATGAGTAGGCCTTCACCATACTCAGGTGGAGCATCGATTACAATGCCAAAATGGCTAGTTCTTATAGAACTTGAGAGAGATAGGAGAAGAGAAAAGTCCAAGAGTAACAAGAAAACTTGTCAAGATAATAAAATAAGTTAATTTTGCATGATAATATGATATTATATTAACCATGCACGTTTAGGAATCACAAGTGTCAATTCAAGGCATAAACTTCATGAAAAGTGGCAAGAAACTCCTTGTGTTGGCTCAGAAAAACTACCTTCATGATTAGTCTTATTTGAATGCCTCATAACTAATTATTACAAGGTATTATGAATTTTTTTTAATTTTAAGTACATTATACATGCCTTTCCATGCATTTTTTGTAGGCCTGGTCCTTTAGAATCATCTGGAAAGGAGCTATCATCATCTGTAATCCAGAAAACTCCTCTTTCATGTACCCTACACACTTGGCCTTAAATTTGGAATCATTTGATCATTAAAATACATGTAATGGAGTGTATTAAAATTTTAAATACCCTCCATGTCCTTATAATCATCATGCACACCTTAAATTCACCCCACTTAAAGTTTTCCACTTTCTTCACTAGCTTGTCTAATGTGCCAGTTTTGACTAGTTGAGATGAAGCTATTTTTTTAATATTTATAAGATTTTATAAGGAATAAAATAAATATAGTGAGTTATTAAAATTATAAACCTTCCTCTTAAATTTTATGTCATCCTTTGACTCCTTCTAGAACCTTCAAAACACAAAAAATGGTTAAAATACCCTCTTTTTCCTTGTCTGTATAATTTCATTTAGCCAAAAAACATGGGATGGATACTTAATTATTATTATTCAATTTAAAATAATTTTCATGGTCAAAATATTCCATTATAATTCATCTCTAGCTTCATTTCTCTAGACTGGTCCTTAATCAGGGTTTGCAAGGGTTTCTGACAGTTTGGAATCTTAAGGTTATTTCATAAAGTTATGACATCCAATTCTAAAAATAATTCCAAAAATTAATATTTAAATGCCTCTAATAACATCCTTGAACTTATTTTTTTCCCATTCAAATTATTAATAAATATGCGAGTATTGAAACTTCTCCTATCGAGCTCCTTCTTCCATTTCAACAAGCATAAATGACCTTAAAGCCTAAAATTGGCCTTTTCATGTCTTCCTCTATATACAAATGGCTAAAAAACATATAATATTATCCCATAAACATTATAAATTGTATTTTAAATCATATACAAAGATATAAATTTGAATTACCCCCCCCCCATTTGGCCTTGGCCTAAACCTTGTTCTATAGGCCTACCTACAACCTAAGGCTCAAAATAATATCCTGATGTTTTATTTGAATGCTAATATATTTTAAATGTATATTGTGTCCTCATAAACATTTATAAACAAGGTATAAATCATATTTATTTTTGTAAGTGAAAATGATCTCACACTTGGTCTTTATGCCTAAAACTACCATATAGGCTTGTTTGCAGCTTTGAAGGTTTTGAGCATTCTATTTGGTTTATCCACTCCTTTAAAGTATTTTAATTTTGGTATGGATTATTTCCAACCTATCCTACCTTATTTAATGTTTATTTTTCTTTTTTTCCACCATCTTACTCCTTATCTTCTAAAAACTACCACTTTTGTCCTCAAGGGAGTGCCCTCTGTTTGAGACAAAACAGAGGGCACTCCCCTATATTCCCAAACAAAATTGAAAATTTTATGGACCTCCTCAAATCATAAAATTTCTTTACACAAATATTTATATTTTTTTTAGGTCATTTTCCCTTTCAAAACATCAAAGACTCAAGACAGACTTTTTGTATATAGACTATACAGGTTCATTATGAGGACTGTGTTTTGCACTTGGAAGTGCCTTCCCCTTACTTGATTTATAATTAAAAGAGCCTATATAGGTTTTCATGACAATTTTTAATATATTATTAAGTTTATATCATCTCTATTTATTACTATATCCACCAACATATTCCTTAAACCCCTTACTCAGTCAAAACTAAATTTCAATTGATTGTGTTTTCTTTGGAATAGGGCTCACCTGTAGGTCATCATACATAGTTTTAGCTTGAAATCAATTCTTATAGTCCTATTTTTATCTCTTTATATCATTATAAATTGGATTATATATTTCACTTCATCCTTATTCACTTTCACATCAAGCAACTTGCTCACTGTATGTCCCAGTCACCTTCAGTTGGTTGTGTGAGAGCTTTTTTAGGGTCCTGTAGGTTTGTATGTATGATTTAGGCTTAAAATAAAGTTTGAAACCATTATTTAAGCTTTAATAATAATAAAATATTTATGGGACCCATTTTTAAATCTAATATTATCCTAAAACATCTTTCTAACCCATTATCTCAACTAACTATCTACCTACAGGTGACTGTAAGAGACCCTATAAGTAGCTTTTCTCTCCAAAACCTATGCTATACATTCTTTGAATACTCTCTTAGACATTTAAAATAATTTGTATTTATCCTTAAACTATCAATATGATGTTTTTATGCTTTTAATTTCACTTCATGAATGGGCTATAAATAGGGTCTGTTATAGGTGAACATTTTGGGCAAGAGGAAACTTGTAGGTGGGCATAAAACCCAAACATAGTATTCCATCCTCCCCAGATGATCATTATAACATGAACGTTTAAATTAATCCTTTGTAATCATATTCATGTGTTGGCATGGTCTAATCTTATAACTCTTGGATGGGGAAATACCCTTTTAGACTCAGACTTGTAGATGATAAACCCTGAGTTCAGTGTATTTCTATGCAACTTTAAGCTTCCTAAAAACAACTCTCCATTGATATTCTACCCTTTAAACTCTACACTACTCTTATTTATGCTATATTATACTATTAAATATCATTATAATGCATCAAAATATCATATATCCATGTCATATTCCATTCACAAAATGCTCATGAGCCTCTATTTTGCTCTTTTTGGGAAAAGAGGCCTGAAAACACAATCACATGATAATCATGATTCCTCACTCAATTTTGTCACTAAACCCTCTAAAAAAGGGATGTCATTCTCTCAACATCATCTCAATACTTCAATTATGGCTTCAACTCATGTACAACCTCTCTTAAATGACTTTTTAGACTCTCTAACTAGGCCACATGTAGGTAGTCATTTTCCACACATGTAGTAAGTCCAAGTTTGGGACATGAGCATGTTTTATGACATCTTATAAGTATTAAAGTCTTCTAAAAACTTTCCAATTGAATCCTTTAAATTTCAAGGACCTTGCATAGCTTCTTTCCAACATGAAATTCCTCATGATGATACCTATAGATGCACATTAATGGTTGACTATGTAATTATGAGGATGTAATGGATAATAGGCATTATCTTGACCTCATGACCAACATCCATGATATCTCAAAGGCCAAAAAAATAAATCATGGTCTGAATAACTTTATTAAAGCTTATATATCACATTCTAATGATTGAAAACTCTTGTAGGCACCTTGAAAGGTATGCAAGCAAGCTATGTGCAAGTGTGTACAATGAGTACAACTCATGGAATGTTGCTTTGGAGGATAAGAGTGAAATGTGATGGGATATATATGACATTAATAACATGATATTTAACCTATCCTCACCTTATTAAACCATTACCAAAGCATGAAGGTACTACAAATAATAGAACCTACCCACCACATAGAATGATGCTTATCTTGTAACCTTGATGCACTTGACCTATCAAAACACCACGAAACATGAAAATAAGTATGGAAACCATATAAAAAGGTATAAAACATCCTCTAGAGTCAACATCACTATTTTTTTCATATTAATTTGACCAAAATGGAGCAAAACCCATAGGGTACATGAAATAGTAGGTAGAAAAGTACAGTTAACTTCATGAGGATGGTTCATGAAGCATAGGCCACCATTATATGAACTAATTTTATGTAAATTAATATATCTAAGCGTAATAAAAACTCCCTAAGGAATTTTTTCTGAAACCTTTTGAGCTATTTATACTAAGCACAAACCTGAAGGTCACTTCTACTTTCCAAGAGGACTGAAAAAAGAGTAGAATGGTTTTGGGTCAAAATGGCACTTTTAAAACAAACCAAATGTGTAAATGAGATTGGAGAATATTAAGAGACATACCATGATCCTTTCCCACATGGCACACTTCTTGAGGATCCATTCAAGTTCCAAACTTCTTTTTTTCTCAAGAAAACTACCCTTTTTCTGAAGAACCTATAACTTTTTAGTTGGTTTTAGTTACTTAAGACCTCTTATGACACATGGGATGTGGCATCATCTATTAACACCTTCACACTTCCTAATTAATCTATACATGTCATTAAATGCACCTTATTTTACCTTAAAATGACTCAAAATGACTAAAGGGACTAAAATGACAAAGGACCAAGGCTAGTATAACATCAAATGACATCAATTAGCTTAAAACACTTTGTGATAAAATATTAAACCCCATATAGACCTTTAAAGTCAATTTTTTGCCTACAAGTGCCCCAATTTGACTTAAAAGTCAAATTTTGTCAACAAATTGGTGACTCATAGGGGTAATATGCCTACTATACTAACTAGACTAGTAGCCTTATAAGTCCATTAGGCTTAGGGAATCATATGAAGTCTAAGATAAACAAGGAAACCTTTGATCATTGACCATCAAGACAAGACCACTTGATTACCTCAAACACAAAAAGTAAATAAAACACACATGTACTCAAAGCACTTAGGGAAATCAAAAAACAACCTATTATGCATAATTATCAACTAAGCATTCCTCCTTTCTAGGATCAAAAGGAAAAATTATTGAAACATATTCTTTATGAGAATAATCATAGTGACAAGCATTCTTATCCTTGAAATGGATGCTTTGTAGATTAGACCTATTCCTTGGCACTTTAATTGACCTTCTCTCAAGTAGATCATCTTCAAAGAGGTCTTCAATGTAGATATATTCCTATTGAACATGTTCACATACTTCATACTATTTTCCACTCTTCATGTCATGATCATCTTGTGTCTCTTCAGTAGGCATGGCTTCAAGAGAATTAGTTTCATGCTCTTTGGAAGATTGAGGCCAATAGGATCTTGTTTCATCCTTCAATACCTGATGTATTTCTCCCAACTAGTTGAGAGGATTATAGTCCATCTTGATGACCTCAAACATGTCATCATGAGATGTATATGCTTCTTGAAAGGATAGATTTGAAAGGTTACTTTTCCTTTATATACTTACTTGAGTACCAAAGTTGCCTTCTCCATATTTGATCATATTATAGCCTCCTTAAAGAGGAGTATATCCTTCTCCAATGACTTTAAAAAAATCATCCAAAGGCTTATTAAGACCTTGTTCTTGCTCATCATCACTTGTAGTCAGCTCTAAAGAAGTAGTAGACCCCTTGAGAGACTCAAACTCATTTCAAATGTTTTCAAAATTTTGACACAAGCCCTCATATTCCTCTTGATCAGCATCATGAAGGGTAGAAACAAGAGAAGATCCTTCATCTTCTTCCTTAGAATCCAAAAGGACTTCATCCAAGATTTCCTATTCAACACAACAAAAGCATTCTTCACTATCAACCAAACCAGAAAAATCAACACCACTCACCTCTTCTTAAACACTTAAGACCTATTAAGTCATTTCAAGTTGTGTCTTAGTTTTCACACCATGAATTTGATTCTCAAGGGCTGAAAGATCTTCTATTTCCTTCTTTGTGGTCCCAAGACTAGGCATGAAGTCATGTGACTTAGTCCAATGAGGCTGTCAAAGAACTAGGCTTTCCTCAAGCAAGAGTTATGATTTTTTATCAACCAACTTCTCCTCTTTAGGTTCCCATACCATAGGTATATCAAGGCAAATGATGATGGGGTGAGGACAAGATGAAATAGTTGGTGGAGGTGACAAATAGAACTCAAAATTAGATTGGGAGTGAGATGTAGGGAGTTATTTTGGAAGCTCTTGAGGAAGGGGAGGTAGACCTTGGTCTAAAACCACTTGATTTTCTTCCTTATACTTGACAAAAAATTCATTCACATCTGATTTAGCTTGAAAGATCTCTTGAGGAAGGGTAAATGGGGTGTGTTTAGGCATAGGATCTTTTTTTGGGTCTACATCTTATATCTCATCTTGACTTAGCAATTTCATCTTTGCCTGTCAGTCTTCAATTTTCTTGGCTAGATTCTCTTGGAAAAGTCTCTTGAATTTCATAGGCATCATCATGAGGAAAAGGAGTAAAAAATGGCTCATATTGTGGATAATAAGTTTTTGAGGAAGGGTGGGATGGGTTTGTATAGAATCAAGCACCTTCTCAACTTCACACTCTTTATCAAGACTTTTCTCCTCTTTCTTTCCCCATGACTCCACTATCTTATTCCAAATTAGGATATTGGAATTATGAGTCTCTTTTTGAGGTGGTGATCCAACTTGAGGGGTAGATGAGGTATTCAAAGAACTTGGAATCTCCTTAAGCTTGGAATTTCCACCTTGTCTCCAACTTGAAATGGCATATCTACAAGTCTCTCTTTGAGATGGGGATGTAATGTGAGAGGAAAAATAGGACTTGAAATCCACTTCCTTTGCTTATAACATGGAATGTTGCATATGCATATTATCCAACTCAATTTACCTCTCAATATTAGCTTTAAAAACAAGGGTTCTCCTTTTAACTCTCTCCTCCAACTGATTGGGAGAAGGATGACTTTGATATCCTTGATTAGAATCATGAGTAGGGATCAAATATGGCTGAAAATAAACTTGGGGAAGTGGATATGAAGACTGATAGGTTTGGCTAGGTTGCCTTTCATGAACTTCTAGCCTATTCTCTAAGGAAGAAACTAGGCCACTCACATCAAGCATCTCACTTATGAGCCTTTGCCAATTGGCTCTCTTAATAGGTACCCACTCTCTTTTGACCAACTCTAATGCATCTCTCACCTTATGAATATGATGCCTAGTAACATTTTTACCACATCCTCTTAGAGTATCAAGCTCCAACATGTACCTCTCATATCCCAAAAGTGTTTGTTTGAAGGTAAAAATGGATGGACTTGAGAAGTGACTAGGTTGACTAGGAGGAACATAACATTGAGAGGGATGGCTATAAGACTAATACACTTCATGACAAGGATGGTAAACTTCATGATAAGGTTGGTACACTTCATTACAAGGCTGATTAATAAATTGTTCATATTGATAGGGAATGGCACAAGCTTGAAAGGTCTCACCAAATTGGGTAAAATAGTGCTCAACACCAAAATTAGCCATGAAACTTCATTTAAAGAAAGAACATAAAGGAAACTATTACCAAAAATCTTCAAAGGATAACTTGGGATACTTGACCAGTAGATATATCTTCAGAGTCACCATTGATACTTTGATAGATGCCTCTAAAGGATGATTATTTAAAGACAACACCAAAAATCTTTGAACCTCTTAGACAAAGAGTCCCACTAGGTATGCCAAAAACTATTATCACTTGGATTTACACCCTTTGAGAAGATGGCAAAGCTCTCCCCATCCAAGTGTAATAACAGAAACACCTCTAGACTTATGGGTTGCATAAGGATGAGGTGAATCTCTAGATAGGGCTAGCTCCCTTGATGTACCACTTTAGATTACAACTATAACTAAACTTGGGGGGTGAAAAGGGAGAGAGATAATTGAAAAAAAACTATCCTAAGGGAGGTGATACACCAAATATATTGATAAATTCCAACCATATGCATGTTAGACTTGAAATCAAGGGACAAACTGAACATACACTTCTCCAATCTACATCTTCTCACATCAATGTTTCATTATGAGGTCATGGATGAATATGCAAAGCTAGGAGGACTAGACAAGAGGCCTTAAGTGTCACTAATGAAAATAATAACTCTATCAATCTTTGATATTTCCTAGAACACTTCACATGCCCTATAAGAAGAAGCTTTCCAACTACAAATAGATGATAGAATGAAACAATCATGCTAAGCAAATAAGAGTTATCACTTATGCAAAATCAAACATTCCAAATGAACACACTAAGAAGAGTCATGGAAGAGGTAATAATTAGTATTATTATTTATCAAAATTTATAAAAATGAGCAAGGATTCACCATACTCAAGTGTAGCATCGATTAGAATGCTAAAATTGCTAGTTCTTATAGAACTTGAGAGAGAGAGGAGAAGAGAGAAGTCCAAGGGTCACAAAGATACTTGTCAAGTAGAGAGAATAAGTTAATTGTGCATGAAAAGAGGATATGGGATGAACCATGCAAGTTAAATAATCAAAAGTGTCAATTCAAAGCATAAACTTCATGAAAAGTGGTAAAAAATTCCTTGTGTTGGCTCAGAAAATTTGCCTTCATGATCGGTCCTATTTGAACAACATATAATTGATTAAGACCAAGTATTATTATTATGATTAATTTTAAGGACATCATACATGCCTCTCCATGAATTGGTTTTAGGCTTGGCCTTATGGAATCATCTAGAAAGGAGTTATCATCATCTGCAATCTAGAAAAGTCCTCTTTCATGTACCCTACACACTTGGCCTCAAATTTGGCATAATTTTCTCATTAAAATCCATAATATGGAGTTTATGACATGTTTCAATACCCTTAATGTCCTTATAATCATTGGGCACACCTTAAAATCACCCCACTTGAAGTTTTCCACTTTCTTCACTAGCTTGACCAATGTGCCAGTTTTGACTGGTTGAGATGAAGTTATGTATTTGAACACTTAAAAGATTTTATAAGGAATAAAATTAAAATTGGGAGTTATCACAAGTATAAATCTTCCTCTTAAAGTTGATCTCATTTTTTTACTCTTTATATAACCTAAAAAACATAAAAAATTGTCAAAAATACCCTATTTTGGCCCATGTCTATACAATTTCATATATCCAAAAAGCATGAAAGGAAGCCTGAGTGAGTCCTATTAAATTTCAAATAGGTTTAATGGTCAAATTATTCCATTAGAATGCATCTCCAACTTCATTTCTATAGACTGGTCCTTAATCAGGGTTTGTAAGGGTTTCTGATAGTTTTGACTCTTAAGGTTGTTTCATAAAGGTCTGACATCCAATTCTAAAAATAATTCCAAAAATTCATAGTTTAATACCTCTTATAACATCCCTAAACTTCTTTGGTTCCCATGCAAAGCATCAAGAAATATGTGAGTATTCAAACTTATCCTATCGAGCTCCTTCTTCCATTTCATGAGATTTTTTTAGATATTATTAAGGTGATATCATCTCCATTTATGACTACAACCACCAACATATTCCTTATACCCCTTACTCAGTCAAAACTGAGTTTCAACTATGATTGTGTTTTCTTTGGAATAAGGCTCACCTGTACGTCATCATACATAGTTTAAGCTTTAAATAAATGATTAGAGGCCAATTGGGATATATTTATATCATTATAAATTGGCTTATGTCTTTCATGTCATCCTTATTCACTTTCACATCAAGAAACTTGCTCACTATCTATCCCAGTCACCTTTAGCTGACTATTTGAGAGCTTTTTTAGGGTCCTGTAGGTTTATATGTATGATTTAAGCTTAAAATAATATTTGAAACCCTTCTTGAATATTTCATAATCATAAAACATTTATGGGACCCATTTTTCAATCTGATCATAGCCTAAAACATCTTTCTAACCCACTGTCTCAATTAACTGTCTACCTACAGTCACCTATAGGTGACTGTAGGAGATCCTATAGGTAGTTTTTCTCTCTAAAACCTATTATATACATTCTTTGAAAACTCTCTTGGACATTTAAAATAATTTGGAGTTCTCCTTAAACTATCAATATGATTTGTCTATGATTTTAATTTCATTTCATGAATGGGCTAGAAACATGGTCTATTGTAGGTGAACATTTTGAGCAAGAGGAAACCTGTAGGTGGGCATAAAACCTAAACACAGTATTTCATCTTCCCTAGATGATCATTAGAACATGAATTTTTAATTTAATCCTTTGGAATCATCTTAATGTGTTGGCATGGTCTAATCTTCTAACTCTTGGATGGGGAAAGGCCCTTTTAGACTCAGACTTGTAGATGATAATCCCTTAGATCAATGTATTTCTAGGCAACTTTAAGCTTCCTAAAAACCACTCTCCATTGATTTTATACCCTTTAAAATATGAAATGCTCTTGTATATACTAGATGATACTATTAACGATCATTATAATGCATCAAAATCTCATATAGCCATGTCATATGCCATTCACAAAATGTTCATGGGCTTTTATTTTGCTTTTTTTGGGAAAAGGGGCTTGAAAACATAGTCACCTTATAATCATGATTCTTCACTCAATTTTTTCAATTAATCCTCTCAAAAATGGCTGCCATGCTCTCAACGTCATCTCAAAACTTTAATTATGGCTTCAAATCATGTACAACCTCTCTTAAATGGATCTTTAGACTCTTTGACCAGGCCACCTATAGGTAGGCATTTTCCACACAGGCAGTTAGTCTGAGTTTGGGAAATGAGCATGTTTTATGACCTATTATGAGTATTAAAATATTCTATAAACTTTCTAGTGGACTCCTTTTGCTATCAAGGACCTTATAGATCTTCTTTCCAACATGAGATTCCTCATGATGATACCTGTAGATGCACATTAATGGTTGATTATGTAATTATGAGGATGTGATGGACAATAGGCATTGTATTGACCTCATGACCAAAATATATGCTCTCTCAAAGGCCCAAATAATAAATCATTATCTGAATAACATTAGGAAAACTTATATATCACATTTCAATGCTTGAAAACTCTTGTATGCACCTTGAAAGGTATGCAGTCAGACTATGTGCAAGTGTGTACAATGAGTGAAATTCATAGAATGTTGCTTTGGAGGATAAAAGTGAAATGTGAGGGGATTGAGATGAATTTAATAACATTATATTTAACTTATACCCACCTTATTAAACCATTATTACCAAAGCATGAAGGTACTGCAAACAGTAGAAACTTGTGCACCACACAAAATGATGTGTATCTTGAAACCTTGATGCACTTGACATATAAAAACACCATGAAACATGAAAATAAATATGTATATAATATAATAAGGTATAAAACATCCTATAGAGTCAACATCACTAACTATTTCATATAGATTCGACCAAAATGGGTCAAAACCCATAAGGTATGTGAAATAGTAGGTAGAAAAGTATAGTCAACTTCATGGGGATGGTTCATGAAGGACAAGCCACCATTATTCAAAATATTTATATGGAAAAGAAATTATATAATTTTAATACAACCTGCCCAAGTCATTTTATTTGAAACCCCCTAAGTTATCTGTACTAAGCACAAACCTAAAGGTCACTTCTACTTGCCAAGAGGATAGAAAAAGAGTAGAATGGTTTTAGGCCAAAAATGGAACTTCCAGAGCAAAATAAATGTGGAGTTGAGCTTGGAGAATATGAAGAGACATACCATGATCATTTCCCATGTGTAACACTTCCTAATGAGTTGTACAAGTGCCAAACATCCTCTTTTCCTTAAGAAAATTACCCTTTTTCTGAGGAACCTACCACTTTTCAGTTGGTTTTAATTGCTTAAGACCTCTTATGACACATGGGATGTGAAATCATCTATTGACACATTCAAACTTCGTAATAAATCTATACAAGTCATTAAATGCATCTTTTTTAACCTCAAAATGACCTAAAATGATTAAGGACCAAGGCTAGTATAACATCAAATGACATTAATTAGCCTATAAAAAACCTTGTGACAAAATATTAAACCCCATATAAACCTTTAAAGTCAATTTTTTACCTATAGGTGCCCCAATTTGACTTAAAAGTCAAATTTTGTCAACAATTTGTAAATTGAAAAGGGCTCTTTATGGTCTAACAAGCTCCTAGAGTTTGGTATGCTAGATTAGACAGGTATCTATTGGACCAAAGATTCAAAAGAGGAGTTGAAGATAGTAATATATACATAAAAATAGAATATGACCATCAATTTTAGTAGTTGTATATATGGATGACATCATATTTGGTGAAAATAGTGAGAATATGACTAAGGCCTTTACAGATGTGATGAAGGAGTTTGAGATGTCCATGTTAGGAGAACTATCATTCTTTCTTGTGTTAAAAATCAATCAATCAAAAAAATGTATATTCATTTCACAAACTAAGTACATAAGATAGATGTTGAATAAATTTGAGATGGAGGATTACAAGGTTGTTAGTGCACCTATGATCACAGTATGTAAGTTTAGCAAGGAAGATGAGTCTCCAAAGGTCAATTAAACATCATATAGGTCAATGATTGGAAGTTTTCTATACACTAATACCTCTAAACTTGACATCATGCAAGTAGTAGGCCTTTTGGGAATATTTCAAGGAGACCCAAAGGAAAATCATTTGCAAGCAGTCAAAAGGATACTTAGGTATCTCAAGGAAACCACTGAGTTTGGGTTGTAGTATCCAAGAGCAAGGAGTTCAACTTAATAGCCTATACAGATGCATATTGGGAAAGGAGTCTAGATGATAGGAAGAACACTGGTGGAGGAATATTTTACTTAGGAGAGTGCCTTGTATCATAGATAAGCAAGAATCAACCATCAATGGCATTATCTACTTGTGAAGTTGAGTGCATTACAACATCTTCATTTGCACTCAAGTCCTATGGATGAGATAGAACTTAAAATACTACAAGGTGGAGTATGATAGTCCTAGTCCTATCGATTATGATAATACAAGTTCCATAAGCATCTCAAAAAATCCTATCATGCACTCAAGGACTAAACACATTCCCATTAGGTACCATTTTCAAAGAGAATAGATAAGTAAACAAAGTGTTAAACTTTAATATGTTTCTACAAAGGATCAAATTGTAGACATTTTGATGAAGGCACTTCCAAAGGAAATATTTGAACATCTAAGACAAGAATTGGGTGTAGTTCATACCCCTAGAAGTCATTAAGGAAGTCAAGTGCCTAAGGAGAGCTAGTAAGGGAGTTCATTAGCTCCAAGAATAGGTGAGTAGTTCCATGAAGGTATGCATGGAAATAGTGGGAACATGTGTGTATGATGTTTTATAAACTCATAATCCTATGTGTTGAGTGTTTTGATTGCAAGAGGTGTGATCTAAGAAGTTGTAGGCATCTCTTTTTCATTTATGTCAAAGGGGGAGAAAGTTTAGAATGAGGGAGAAGTTGCCTATTGAGAGAAGTTTTTGAGAGTGTTTTCCATCAATGACAAAGGGTGAGATTCTGAAGTATTGTCATTGATGTCAAAGGTGACTAAGGTTAGTTGGTAGTGTGTGATGTGACAAGGTGTATTGAGAGAGTGTTGTCATAAGTGATTGATGTCAAGTGAGAAAGAAAAAGAGAGAATTTGAAGGAAACTAATGCCTTTTGGTTGCATAAAGCTATAGGTTATTGATAACAAAGTGCATAGGAAGCCTATTCATGAGCCTAGTCATGACATGAAGAGGTATGTGCATGAAAATGAATAAACATAGGCATGTGAAGGTTTCTTGGCACTATTTTAGAATGAATGTGATGCATTAAATCATTCATGAGAGTTTTAGGGTGAGCCTATAAGGGTAGGTCATCGGACTAAGCCTACACATAGACCTCTCTTAGACCCTGATTGGCCTAATGAGGTATGAAGATAAATTTCAAGGCAAGAATGAACATTTGAGCATGGATAAAGGTGAGATAAGTTGTTTTAGGCATGTTCACAAAGTTTGAGGTCATGGGTTGAAGGAAATTGCATGAATCAATGTTTTAGGCCTTCTTAAGTTTATAGAATGAGGTCTCAAGACTGGGGAAGCACTTTCTAACATTCATTGGCACATGTAATCTATGCATGGTAATATAATATATTAAGGAGAGATTTTTAAGGGTCCTAACTAAGATCTCCAGGCATTATTTTTGGATTTTTGGGGCAGTCCTTTATGAACAATCATTAACACCAAAACCTATGTTAAACCTCTATAAAAATCTAATAAGGACCCAATATGAAATATCTTGTTTAAAAAATATTAGTATGGATTAAAATGTCTATATAAAATATTTTAACATATATTCAACTCTCCCAAGTACCTCCAGGTGGTGGTGGTTAGTTAGATAAAAAAGAAAATGCACAAATACAAGCTTATTTGTCAAGAAGTTATTATAGCTCTCAAAATTTGTATTGGTTAAGAAAATAAAATGGATTAAATAAGAAGATACAGACTCATATAACATTCCCATAATGGTTTATTTATAGGTTTCACCCTTAAAGTGTGATAAATTGGTTGTCCAAGTAAGCCAGTCACAGACAGACCTAATGGTACAAATAGTGTAAAAGTTAGGCAAAGATGAGAAGATGAATTTGAAGGTATGAGCATGTCATATTGATGAAAAAAATTAAATTAAGAGTTTATTTATGAATTTTAATTAATTTTCATGCTTGGAATAAGTTTTATATGTTAGTGAATATGGTGAAAAAGTTTCTCACAAAATGACTTATCTAGTTCAAATAAGACTGTGATATAAGGTCAAGAAATTGGTCTGCAAGACCAACAGTTGTCATTAGACCATATGATATTTATATATAATAATGTTCTATATATCTCATAGGATAATTTACATGCATCATGATTCATTACAAGTGTCTACACAGGTGTTGGAGGTCTAAGTCACCATGGCTGGTTTTTGAGGTAAATTGGCAGTTCTGAGTGAGTGAATTGCAGAGATGTTCTTGAGAATTTATCTCATGATTGAAAGTGTTATAATAATTTTTTGATGACCCTAAGGTCATGTATATTATTTATACATGTTTTTTTTATATTTTAATAGCTTAAGGGTGTTTAATCTTCATTTTTTCAAGATAGACTTTTGAGGTGCACAGGCCTAATAGGACAGTTTGTTCTAAAAGAGCTTTCATGCCATGAACAAAGGATATAGATCTAACCAATTATGGATAATTTCACTATAGGTCATTATCTAAGTGATTGAATGGTTTTTTATTGTTTTATAAGGCCATTTTGGCCCAAGAGATCAATATTTGACGTTAAGAGGATAAACCTAATGCAATTAGGTCTCCATGAGACCTAAAAGAGAAATAAGGCCTAATTGAGTTGTTGTAGACCAAAACAAGTCCAAAATTCATTTGAATCATATTCATAATATGATAAAAGACCTATTATATCACTTATCTAAGAGGTTAAAGGTGTGTGGTTGACTAAGTGGTGTGTGACCATGATAATAGTATATATACAAGGCAGTTTAGGCCTATCTAAATGTAACCAATAAAAGTAAATAAAATATTGCTTGGTAAAGTAGAAGGAGGTATTGAAATGAGACCATAACAGAAAAAAATAAGTTTGGTGATAAAAATTCATGAGGTGGATGAGTTGGTGTTGAGTAACTTAGTACTTCCTTACAAGTAGGTGCTTGTTAAATCCTAGTCAAGTGGGTGTTTGACTTCATTGAGGTTGGTGCTCCAAGTTGAGTTAGTGCTCAATAGAATTTGATCTTTTGTTTTATAGGAATGTATTCCATTTGTAGAGATCATAGTATTTTTTCTTCCCCTTGAGGTTTTCCCACTCATTTGTGTGTTTTCTTGTGTTATGCTCATGTGAATAGTTCTTTATGCATTACTAGATCTCAATGTTGCTTTCATAGTTCATGAATGATTGGATATAATAGAAAGAAATTTTTTGGTACACTGATTCATCCCCCCTCTAATTTATTGTGCTTAAAACATTGAAACTACAAGTGCCACTGGTGGACATGTTGTAGGTGATAGGGATACTACTATAGATGGCATTGCTACAAAAGAACTATGCAATAAATTTAGGAATACTTACTTGTTAAACTATGGTTAGAGGATGTAAAGGTGTCAAACAAATTTCTCCTACTTGCCCATCTATAAGAGATGGTAACCTTGTATTTTTTATATAAGGTTGTGATGTAGCTATTAGTTGAGGCTTTAGGAGTCCCTTAAGAATATTATTTTGATTTGGGGATCTATCTTCCTTTGAGTGGAATATTCTTCCACTAAGCCAACTTATTCTTGTTTAGTAGAGGGAAGAGGCTAATGTTTTGGAGGTGATTGAGTCTAATTTTGAGGCCATTATAGCTTGAAACTCTATTCACCTCCTCTACAATTTTGCTTGTCTCCTCTATGGTGATTAAAGGATCATATTAGATCTTTTATATCATCATCATTGACATATTGTACTTGTTCATCCAAATATAGACCTCAAAGTCATCCTAACCATTGATGATGATTTCATCATGCTCAAAGCTTTTGTTTCCATAGGTAATTTAGACTCCCTTCTTCCTGAGGTCATTTAGAACTGCTTGAATCTCCCCCTATGGTCTCAGTCTCTATATCTTGATTCCTCTAAGCCATAGTGGGTCATGACCTTGCCAATTGCATTGAGGTGCCTCCTCATTGAATATTTAATTTGACTTATGATAAGAGGGGTTTTATGGTGGTAGCCTTGGTGTTTATCACTAAGGTCTTCATCCACACTGTCATATATTTGATGTGAAATTTATTTCTCTACCACCTTATCAAAGATATAGTAGGGAAAACATAGGGGATGAACCATAGTTCCCTCTATCTTGATTATGGTACAATCATGATAGTACCAATAGTTCTCTCTTTTCTCCATGCTCCTCATGTTCTCAAAAGGCCTAGGCATATACTTCCCATAGATGGCATGGTATACCTATGGATAAATATCTTTTGAAATACTTTTGTTTTCACATATAAACCTATATACATTTAGCATGGAGTAAACATCACAAACCATATTCTTTATATATTCATTAGAGGGTTGCCCATGAGTCTTTTATAATGTTTACATGACCATGTCCACAACATAAGACATCATATAAAAATTTCCATCTAAGGATCTTTGATCAAATTTGAACATTTATGTCCTCAACCTTACAATGATAACTTCATCAAGTGAAATATTTTTTTTAACAGTCAAAATGATGTTTAACAAGGGCACCTATTCCTTGTACACATAGGTGATGCTGAGAAAACCATAAATTATTTTCATTAATGCCATGGCTATTCATATCCCTAGCCTAAATTTAACTATGGATATTGAGGAGATACACCCTATATATTTAATTTATCTCATTTCTCAAGCCATTGTTTAAGTTTACCCTCAACTGTGTTCTACTCTAACCAAGCATTGGCAGACACCTGATTATAAGACACTTATGGCATTGAGAGTTGCAAATATTTCTCAAATGCTTCTCCATAAATGTATTATATTGCATTTTTATGAAGTCTAAATTGTAGTAAATCCCTAGTAACAACACCATTATATTTTTGGAAGCGGCTATGCGGAAACCCTTTCCTCCGTGGCTACTTCCTCGTCCATTGGAGACCAGTTCTCAGTCTGGGGACGATGGGATCTGAGTTGTTGGGGCACGACGTAGCAAGCTTTATCTTTTTTTACGTGAAACTATATTTTTTCCTCGAATTTCCATTTTGTGGCCGATGTGCTGACCATTACCCTATTCTGAGTGGATCGGTGTTTTTATCAGAGATATTTTGAATGCCATGGCGGCGATTCCTCTGTGTAGAGGGGGTGATCTCGCAGACGTTTGGGTGGATGGAATGGACAGTGGTGGTGACGGATCCGAGGGGTTTCTTGTTGGTGGTGCTATCTAGTTTGGGTAGTGTGTTGGGATGCGAAGCTGAAACGCAGAGATCTTTCTTTTTGTGTGTTTTTTATTTTTCTTCAGTTTGCCGTATTGCAGATGGAACCTGGGTTGGTTCTCTAGCCCGAGTTGGACTGCCATCCTGATTTGGTTAGTGAAGAAAATAGTGAATGAATGGGGGAAACTTTGTTTCCTCTGTGGTTAGTGAATGAGCCATGGCACCCTGTTCAGGGAAAAATGGAGAAACCCTAAGCCGTGGAGGAGCCATACTCATTAAATTGATGGGTATGATGGTTCTGACTATGCTATGTAGGCACTTAGGGAGGAAGGTGGTCCATGCAATGGAAAATATCGATGGATGTCGTTTGTGAGTAGTCCCCTTGACATTGTGTTTTTGGGGTTATTGGTTTGTACCTGGGAGCCCACTCTAGTCTTTTTGGAGTTGGGCATTGGTGTCTCTATTTTTGAGGTTTCAAGTCCTTGAAAAACCTAGTTTTCAGGTTGTTTTGCTTGGTTTTGTTTAGGTTTCAGGTCCTTGTAAAACCTGGGGAGCTTTTACTGGTTTATTTTGTTGGTTTCAGGTCCCTGTAAAACCTGGTTTAGTTACTATTTTCAGTGGGTTTGCCTTTCTGGCAGTTTGTAATGCTTTATCTTTCTTGATCTGTAAAGGGTTTTGGGGCCCCTTCAAAACCTGCTTTTACCTTAATCTAAAACAACACCATTAATAAATAACTCACATAGTATATCAATACAAAGCATTACCTTAGATTTTGTCACTATAATATGGAATCTCATGGATTTTATTGCCAATAAGTCATTAATTTACCTTCAAGTATCCTCAAATAATTTATCATGTGTCAAATATGGTTGTGTCATGCACCTCATCCCAAATGATTGAGTAATGAGGGAATAGGAATTCTAATGCTCCCTTATCAAAAATTGTGTCTAAATATTTAGATTTGCCTATGATGGTGTATGCAGAAGGAGGTTGACGTGATCATGACAAAGAAACCATTATTCTATTGTAAAGCACTAAAAATCTCTCTTAAGGTGATTAAAAGTATTCATAGATTTTCTAGGAGAAAAGCTAGGGATTTTGATGACAAGATAGCTCAAATTCATAATTTTCTTGTAATTGATTGATGGAAATGGCTACTTGATGTCATTCATAACTATGTATATATTACCAAAGTCTCAAGATTTGAATGCTTAGTTCATGCAAATTTAATTCAACAATCACTTTTAGTTTTATGTCTCATTTCAATTTGAATTTACCAGTCAACTTTGGTGGGTGCCTTTTTCCATGTGGTAACTTTTTATTCACCATGAGTGCTTAGTCATCACCTTAAGACAGGTTTCCATTTCCCATGCATTGGATTTTTCTCTAGATTTCAAATTTTACATTTGTATTTCAGCTATGTATCTCCATGATTATGATATTTATCATTTATTAGGGTCCTTTATTTTATAGTCTTTCTTTGTAGCCCTTATAGACGACAAGTTAACGATATTTTTCCACTTGGCATGATCTCATGGTTCTAGAGTTTATTTGACTATTAATTGTGTACACCTTCCCGACAAATAGCAAGTGAATATGATCCTTCTATGTGTTTCAATCTCAAGGTTTTATAGGTTCTTTGAAAACTAACTATGTACTTTACTTAATAGTCTCTATGATAGGTTGTTTTTATACTTTTCATTTAACCAATCAATGGATTGGTGTCATTTTATATTAGGGCCAGCATCCAAGGCTATATGTAATGAGATGTTAAATATTTGAGTTAATAGTTCATTGTTTTGGGGGTGTTTACTTTTTTGTTGATGTCTAAATCCTAAGGACAATAAACAAGATTCTAATCATATGTTTTAAAAAAGGTAAATCTAGAAAGTTTTGATAATTTAATATCCTCTATGGCATTCCTTGTTAACAAGATTCTTCGGTTCACACCATCAACATCCAAAACTTAAACATATGGCATAAGACACTAAAGTTTCCTCACTCAACTTCCTCAGCTAGGTAGGATAGTGTTGTATTTTAGCATGTGAGAATGTTGATTACCTATTATCACCTAGACTACTTCCTAACAGATTTTGAATATGAAAATGAGTCTTTTTAGTCAATAAACTTTCCTATTAATTTTACTCTTATGAAAATTAAAATACACACTTTGCATAAACAAAACTCACTTGCATTAAACTGAAATAAACTTTGCATTTAATAAAATCACACTTGCATTAGAAGAAACACACTTTGTATTAAAAGGGAAATCACACTTTGTATTGAAAGAGAAATCACACTTGTAGTAAAATTAAATATACATGTATCAAAATAAATACACTTTTAAATTATAAATTAGAAACACCAATTGTCTTGATCTTTAAATATAAGTGGGCCCTTGCTCCTTCCTCAAAATAGGATTAGCTTTAACTCAGTAGTGGAATAGAATGTTTTACTTTATTAATAGCTCATTATCAAAAGGAACATATATAGGTGCTATAAATTCTACTAAAAAATTACACTTAAATGTTTCTTCTCTCTATCACCTATTTTATATTATCCTAGAATGAGAAGGAGACATGTACTTAAGACACATCTCAATGGTTATTATTAGAATACAAAATCTAGTGATATAAATAACAAAATATGTTTATTCTAAATAGAAGATCTAGGAATCAGATCCCATGCTTATAGGAGGCATTGGAACTGATTCAACTAACAATAGATCAAGTATAACTAACATATATTTGATGAGGTTATGTCTGGATTTACAAAATGGAAATACATTTATATTTAGATCATTTTAGACTATTACTATGAATAGTAATGTCTAAAATAAGATATCTAAAGAGGGAAAATCTATATATGTATAATAGATATCTTTGGAGTTTCTATATGAATCTACAGGGTATAGTTAGGCATCTTCAGAGTGAAACTAGGCATCTTTAGAGTGTAACTAAATAGGTCTTTAGAGCTTTATTAGAACATATTTAGAGCTTCCTAGATGGATCTTTGAAGCTTTTATAGAGCATCTTCAGAGCTAGACTAAGGATCTTCATAACTCACTATGTTTTATGTTAAGTCTTCAAAATTATTGCCAAAAAGGTGTTGCCAAAACTATTAATGACTTCTCAAAATAATCCCATCATATAGATGTATTTTTGTATACAAAAATGTACTCATTTCATCTAAGTTAGACACAAATAACAAGATAGAAAATCAACAATGTATCACATACAAACAAAAGACAATTTCACTCATTTCCTACTTAGATGGGACCTTAAATATTAAATGTAATGCAATATATAACTAAGAGGAAACACTTATGAACAATTTATATGAGATAAAATAAGCTATATAGAATGTTCAACACTTCACATTGTCATGATGGTGACACATGGATGACTCTCAGAGTCTTAAGGGTTATTTTTAATTTTACTCTTATACCTTCTTCTGACAAGGTTTTAGGGCTTTTACGATGACGATATGTGGATGATTCTTGGAGTCCTAGAAAATATAATCTTGATAGTGTACCTTTAGCTTATGGTCTGTAAGTTAATGATATTTCACCATGTGGATAGCTCTCAGGGCTTTAGAGGCTTTGGAAAATTTGATGTTATATTTAGACCTTTAAAGTGGTGAGTGTCTGGGATCATGACATGTGGATGAATTTTGTTAATATAAAAACTTAAAACTCTGACAATGTATTTATTCCTGGTAGAGTCTAGGCTTTTGTGATGATGACATGTGGATGCTTCTTAAAGTTCCATAGGAAATTAAATCTTGGTGATGTACCTTTGACTAACAAGTTATAGGCTTCTACGTTGATGTAACAATGTCACTTATCCTAATCTTAGGGAACTAGAGAGTAGGTAAATAAAATAGGCTTGACTGTTGAAGTACATGCTATGGGCAATCAACATGTGGATAACTCTTAGGTTCTTAAGGTTATTTGAAAATTTATTGTGGACCTAAAAACTTAGAAGCAATGTAACGTGAACACAACCATGGAATTTAGCCAAGGACCAAATTTAGAATAAATCTAAGTCTCAAAAGCAATCTTGCACATATACAAAGGTTGAGATGTACCTAAATATGCTCTTATTAGCTCTTTTAGTCAAATAAATTGAAATAATTCAACTTAGAATAAGCACTTAAAATAAAATCAAAATTGATAAATAGAATAATCCCATACAATATCCAAGCTTTGAAATTAATTTTAAAATGTAAAATTAAACTCAAAATAACTTTAGGTTTCATAAATTGATTCAATATTTGGAATTTTAAGGTTCATTTAAACCATGAAGATTTTCTGCTAATAATAGGTCCCTGTTTGAAATTTGAAAATGGGGTGTGTTGGGGCATAACAAATGGTGAATTAGTGGGGAAATTCTCCTGAGTATCTAGGAACCCATAAACTTGGTTAATGCATCATTATAAAACTTTAAATCTTATAAGAAAAAAATAAATAGACTATATACTTGAAAGAGACGCTAACTCCCTCAAGCAACATACTAACTATTTTCATTTTTGGGATATGTGTGTGATTATATGGAACTCATTTACCCCTTATTATGAGAATTTTGACATAGATTTGGATAGACATTGTATGTTTCATTTTGCTTTCTTAATTTTATAAAAAATAATAAGGGAAGCCTAGGCATTATTCTGCTACCAACTAGGCATCCATAGTCCTGACATAGATACCTCTGATTCCACTCTAAGTTTTACTCTATTTCTACCTAGGCATCCATACCCTTGATAGAGTTTACTTGAATCACCTTCCTTCCATTAGTTTATATGATTTTATCAATTGATCTTTTTTATTGAAATGTGTATGGAAGAAGGGTTGAGAACCACCATTGGCTGGATATATGTATAGTAAAACTTATTTTTATCAATACATCCCTATAAACATACATTCATTTCAATATTTATAGTCTCTCATCCAAGTTTTAACATGTAAGAGTGCAGTTAAGTTTTGAAAATTAAAAATATTTATAAAATTTACATGAGTATATTAGATTAACTTTCAAAGACTTTATGAGCTTATTCAATTCAGATAAAAAACTTGATTTCAGCTATAACACGTACCTTAATTTGGGAGCTCATAATTACTATAAAAAAAATCTTAGTAAATACCAATTATGTACTTCTTGAGCTATCCACTTTTCTTTTGAAAGGTTTTTTCATGATTCTAGCATAATAAATTGATAAGACTATTCTAAAAATAAGAAACTAGTCTATGAAACAACAAAACTAAATATGAAAATAAATGTTAAAAATAGAAAATTAATCTAGAAAAGCTTGAAATCTATCTAAGTAAGCAAATGATAGAAAGTATGAAACTACTCTAAAAATTAAGCAATTTAATTTACTCCTACTTCTATGTCTGAACCTACAGTTATTTAGAAGCATCTCTAGCTAGATCAGCCATGAAATAATGTTTCAAAAACTGTTCATTCACTGGAAAAATGAGATCATTACCTTGAAGGTCTTTCAAATAAAAAGCATTGTTACCTAGGATTTTTGATATTTGATATGGCCCAATCAATAAAGGAGTGAACTTGTTTTGTTGTCCTTTATTTTCATGTGCCTTATCCCATAAAAATACTAAGTTTGAAACCATAAAAGCCTTGATTTTGGATCTTTTATCAAACCACCTCTTTAGAATGTCTTGGTGCTTATTGAAGCTACGCAATGACTCTATTTGTGTATCCTCCATCTAGACTATGTCTAACATCATAGACTAGATTCTTTTGTTGGGAGGGTGTACACCGGAAGCACACAATTTGATTACCAATACCAAGCAACTTAATATGCGGAAATTAACCAGATTCACCAAGTAACTAGAATTCAGAATAACACAGCATATGAGAGACAATACCAAATTGTATTAACACTTTATACAGAAAAGAATACAATAAAGAAGATGCCACTTCTTCTCCACCACCTTACAGAGGTTTCCCACACCTCAAGTGAACATTAATTCTTCTCCCCAAAGCTCTCCCTCTCACAGGTCCCAACACCCAACTCAAATACAGAGTTGGTGTTCACCTCCTGTGCTCCACGCACACCACAAGTGCTCCACGCACTCCACAAGCACTCCACGTGCTCCACAAGTACTCAAGGTACTTCAAGTAGATCTCCCATGAATCTGCAACAACCTGCAATTCAACAGACCATACTTATGGAAGGAACTCCCTTGCCTTCCTCTTGCTCTATCCGAGTACACACCTGTACTCCAAGTAGATCCTGCCTGATACTGCTCCCTGTTGTGTTGCTGTCTGTATGACCTTGCACACCTGCAAATCAAGCAATGGTTCTAATCACCTGTGAACCTCGACCTTGCACACACATACACCTGCAGATCAATGATCTTACTTACCATGTAGATCTCCTATATAGGCCATGCAACTGTGACCAAGATCCTACACTCTTGAAGAACCCAGCTGGCTCTCCAATCCAGCACCAACACACCTGGTACTGTGGCACTAGGAGGAACGCACCATAGCTCTACCTCACACACAGAAGGAGCTTATAATTATGCTCTCTTACTCCCTAGCACACTTTTCCAATACAACCATGAGTCTATTATATAGATCTCATCCAAACAGTGATTAGACATCTAATTACAATAATTAGATCCGCAGCTATGAGTCTAAAATTAGCACTCATCATGCAAACTCTTGGTTCGTTAGCTAACTGCCCGTAAATAGCTCACAGTCGAACCACACAGGCGACCGACGCTGGTCCCTGTCCGCCTGGAGGTGACCGACGTCGGCCGATATATGACCGACGTCGGTTGCTTCTCTGTGCTCTCCCGCCGATGTCGGCTGATCAGACCGACCCCAACTTCTTCTGCAACTCAGCAACCTTCAGCAACCTCCTCTCCTGTTTGCATCAGTGAAGCTTTTAGCTCCATAATCCTAACAATCTCCCACTTGGAGATAAACAGCTGCACTGTACCTGTACCTGTACTCTGTCTAATCTGTTTCCTGGTTTGTATCCCTCTTCAAGCTCCCACCTGAAGACAACCCACCACACAACCTGTGGTGTACCACCTGTCATCCGAGTAACCTGCCACATCCGAACCTACAACACCTGTAGTGAAGTCCTGACCCTGCATAGCAACACCTGCTGCCGGTCCCTCTCAGAAAACTTGAGAATCCACTTCCACGAATTGGCTCCTAACTCTCTGACAGCTCCCACTGCATGGGAATACTCAGGTCTATACCAAACCTCATGTGATTTCGGACACTGTACCTGTCCAGCCCTTAGTGTGCTCCGGCTCTGCATCCTGAACCTCGCCAACACCTGATTCACATCAGCTCCCACTCGAGACAAAATCAACCTGTGATCTCCATGCCTCCCATGTCAAAGAATTCCGCTGCTCCAAACTCCTCATGACATGCCACTGAACTAATCTTACCCTTAGCTCAGCAAAACCCTGTATGTACACCCCTGCTAGCTAGCATACTATCCACATACAGCTACAGAATGATGTCGCGACTCATCATCCCCCTGGTAAGACAAAACCACAGTAGTTACCTGACACTGACTGAAGCCATGCTCCGTCCTCCACCTGTCAAAACCTGTACCACTGTCCTGCAGCTCCACAAGACCATATACCTGGTCTTCCGTCTCATGTATCCGTTCTCTCTATTCTTCTACTAAGGTATCCATTCGTCTCTATGCTTTCATACCCTGCTGGCATCTCTACCAAGACACACCTGTCTGGTTTTCCTCCAAGGAATCACATCCTCATCCATGCCAAGCTCACACCTGTTTCCTGGATCCTTCCTGCTCTACAATCAGCAACAAGTATGAAGAAGAGGAACAATGAATTTGAGGGCCTACTTACGCCTTCAGTCCTCCGTATGGGTGTTTGAGACTCCTTGACAGCTTGCTGTCCACCCAAAATTCGTTACAGTGACCGACCTCGGTCACTCCACAGTCTGCATCCGACTGACGTCGGTTCCATGCATCTGTACCTGACTACCAACCTGCCTGCGCTGGTGTCCCTGCTGCCGACGTCGGTCCTGATAACCGACATCGGTCTTACATACTGCCGATGTCGGTCCCATGACCGACATCGGTCTTACCCTGCCCGACATCGCCGGCTTCGGTCTGCACATGACCGACATCGGCATCTGTCTGTTCGACGTCGGTTCCTCCTGACCGACATCGGTACCTGTGTTCACCTGTGAGTGATGACTTTTTACCCGCGAGCTTCTTTGAATCAAAATCCATATCCAAACTGCCCTGCTCAGAAGTATCCAGCCACATCCACTAGGTTCTGTCCGCCATCTCCTCCATAAACACCAAGGCTTTCCAGTTCTTAAGCCTGTCAAATATATCTATCTTCCGCTTAAGAACATGCATCTCCTTCCTGCTCATGTGACCAAGCCTACGAAGCCACGTCTCCGCAACAAAAGAAGAATCAGTAATATAAACAAGTAGATAAAGGATACCTGTTTTCTTACCACCAGCTAATTCAAGTGCATCCGCTGTGAGAGTTCTTGTGCATCTCTCATCACCCAATCTTTCTGAAGAAATTAGCCATATCTCCAAACCTGGGACCTGCATGACCTTCATCAACACCTGTGTGTTGGCCGCCTGCAATTTCAGCTTCACTTCTCCTTTGCCAATCCTTTGGCAAGGCTCACCAGCTCCTCTACCTGGAACTGCATGGAAAGAGGCAACCGAATCTTTTATCCAAGATTCCACTTTATCCAAGAAACCTGAAAACACATCCTGTGCAACAATACCTGCTACATCTGTATCTTCAGTTTCTTCATGTTGATCTGTTACCAACCAACAATAATCTTTTATCTGCTCTTTCTTTCCATAGGACCGTGAGTGACCATCTGTGCTTTTCAACTCCTCCATTCTTAGCTTACTTTGATCTGCTGTTGCTCTACTCCCACTCGATCAGAAACCCCTGAGAGTGACCTGTAACCAAACACAAAACCTGCTTCCTCCAACCTCAGCTCAGATACCACTTGTTGGTATCAAGCTCAAGAACCTACAACCAAGGCTCTGATACCACTTGTTGGGAGGGTGTACACCGGAAGCACACAATTTGATTACCAATACCAAGCAACTTAATATGCGGAAATTAACCAGATTCACCAAGTAACTAGAATTCAGAATAACACAGCATATGAGAGACAATACCAAATTGTATTAACACTTTATACAGAAAAGAATACAATAAAGAAGATGCCACTTCTTCTCCACCACCTTACAGAGGTTTCCCACACCTCAAGTGAACAGTAATTCTTCTCCCCAAAGCTCTCCCTCTCACAGGTCCCAACACCCAACTCAAATACAGAGTTGGTGTTCACCTCCTGTGCTCCACGCACACCACAAGTGCTCCACGCACTCCACAAGCACTCCACGTGCTCCACAAGTACTCAAGGTACTTCAAGTAGATCTCCCATGAATCTGCAACAACCTGCAATTCAACAGACCATACTTATGGAAGGAACTCCCTTGCCTTCCTCTTGCTCTATCCGAGTACACACCTGTACTCCAAGTAGATCCTGCCTGATACTGCTCCCTGTTGTGTTGCTGTCTGTATGACCTTGCACACCTGCAAATCAAGCAATGGTTCTAATCACCTGTGAACCTCGACCTTGCACACACATACACCTGCAGATCAACGATCTTACTTACCATGTAGATCTCCTATATAGGCCATGCAACTGTGACCAAGATCCTACACTCTTGAAGAACCCAGCTGGCTCTCCAATCCAGCACCAACACACCTGGTACTGTGGCACTAGGAGGAACGCACCATAGCTCTACCTCACACACAGAAGGAGCTTATAATTATGCTCTCTTACTCCCTAGCACACTTTTCCAATACAACCATGAGTCTATTATATAGATCTCATCCAAACAGTGATTAGACATCTAATTACAATAATTAGATCCGCAGCTATGAGTCTAAAATTAGCACTCATCATGCAAACTCTTGGTTCGTTAGCTAACTGCCCGTAAATAGCTCGCAGTCGAACCACACAGGTGATCGACGCCGGTCCCTGTCCGCCTGGAGGTGACCGACGTCGGCCGATATATGACCGACGTCGGTTGCTTCTCTGTGCTCTCCCGCCGACGTCGGCTGATCAGACCGACCCCAACTTCTTCTGCAACTCAGCAACCTTCAGCAACCTCCTCTCCTGTTTGCATCAGTGAAGCTTTTAGCTCCACAATCCTAACATCTTTCATCTTCTCCCATGTACCTTGCATGAACTAATACATTAGTAATTTAAGATTAATATGAAAGACTAGTTGTTGTCCATACACTAGTAGAAAAGCTAAAGCTTTAAGGGCTTGTTTATGCCTTATTTTGTCTACCCATAATACATACTTCAATAACAAGTTTCATTCTTTTAGTTTGTCTTATGTTGACTTCTTGATGGAATCCATCAAATTCTTGTCAGTGGACTCAATAAATCCATTCCCTTATGGATAGTAATTCAAATAAAATTTTATGGTAATTTGATTATTGTAAGCCCAATCAGTAAATTATGTAGATTAAAAGGTTGAATCATTGTTATAGACTAAAGAAATTAGATTTCTAAACCTGGTCAATATATTCTCTTCTAAAAATTTAATCACATCTTGGGCTCTAAAATTATTTGTAGCCATGGCCTTCGTCCACCTAGTGTAATAATCAGTGGCTATCAAAATGAATTTGTGTCCTACTGAATAATTTAGATTGATTGCTCTAACAAATTTAAGACCCTATTGAGGAAAAATAAATCCTTCAATCATAAAATGTAATGGCATAGTGACATAATGGCATTTGTGGCATGTTCTAACATGATTATGGGCATCTTTGAAAATGGGGCCAATAGTATCTCATCCTTAAGATCTTGTGAACTGAGACATTTCTAGAAGGGTGTCCACTACCTATCCTCTGATGTAAATTATCTAGGATGTTTGTATCTTCTTCTCTTGAGACACTCCTCAAGTTTATGCCCTTATAATTCTTCTTATACAAGACTCTATTTTTTATCATGTAATGGGTTGAATTGAGATTGAGGGATCATACTTTATCTTTGTTCAACTCAAGGGGACATGTACTTATGAGTAATTAGTGGATGATATGGGCATACCAGTTGCTATCATCTACTTGTGTTTCATCAAGCTGCTCAATGTGAATACATGGTTCCATTTTAATCGTGAGCTAGATGACTATTTTTCCTTGTACGATCTTAGAAGGTATGATTTATAGATAAAATTCTTATAATGTAATAATTTATTTAACTCTTATCTGTTAACTTAATATGGCCAAGTGTGAACTTGACAGTTGGGTTTGGAACTATGGCATACGTCTTGTTTTGAAGAATATAATCCCTGAATTTATTCATTACTTTGATCAAGGCATATATTTACTTATTGATCATCAAATATTTTAGTTCTATATCTTTCATATTAGTACTCATAAAAGTAATTAGATGTTCAATATGATCTACCTTTTGTGTGAGTACTCCATGATAGTGTGCTCTGAATTCAATGAGTATAGAAAAAAATCATTAGTAAAATTAGGACTAGTTAGAATTGGAGCTTGAGTATTAGTAGATTTGATATCCTGGAAAGCTCTCTTAGCTTCAATTGTGAATTTTATTTTAGCATCCTATTTTAGCAGGGTGTTTAGTGGGTTAAAAATATCTAACAATCTATAAATTAATTTTCTCACAAAGTTTATCTTGCCAAAAAAAGACTTTAGTTATTTCCTACTGTTGGGAGTTATTTTTGAAATGGCCTAGATTCATTTTAGGCCAGTGGATATACCATCTTTGGTAATGATAAGACCTAACAATTTTCCCTCTATAACTCCAAAGATGACTTGCTTTAGATTTAGTGACATTTCATATCTTATGCACATGTCAAATACCTTTTGTAGGTGATCTGCATGATCATCTATTTTTTTTAAACATTGTGAGAGCATCCATGTATATGATGATGCATTTGTCAATGAGCCTTTAGAAATAAAAATCCATGGCATACTATGAAGTTTCTCTTGTATTAATTAGGCCAAAATACATCCTTTTATACACAAAAGATCCCCACTTGGTGGTAAAGGTGGTATTCATTTTATCCTTTGCTTCCACCAACATTTGATTTTAGATTGAAAATCCATCCAGAAAACACAGCATTTAAAATCCACTAACCATCTGAATTACTTCATCTAATGAGGGAAAAGGATAATTATCATTTTCTAATGCTTTGTTCAAGTTCCTAAAATCAACACATAGTTTTATTTAACCATTATTCATTATGACTGGTAATAGGTTGGAAACCTAAGTGGAATGCCTAATTGAGAATACAATCTTGGAATTCAATAGCTTCTAAACTTCTATCTAAATGAGGGGTTCTAGAATTGGATTCACTAGTCTCTATCATTGCTTGAAGGGGTTATACACTAGTTTCAAAGGAATAGTATGTGTGATGACCCTGAGATCAAATATTTTTAGATATTCGTATGTCTAAACTATCACATATTTGTATTCTATTAGTAGATCCTTCAATGTCTATTTCTCAAGTTCAGAGCAACTCAACTCAATGTTTACATAATGAGAATGTCAGTTCCTAGGTTCTCTTTGATAAAATTAGATTCATTTGTCTTTGACTAATTCTACTTTTCATCATGTGTATCCGTGTCAAAATATCACTCTAATGTTACCATTCCCATATGTATATAATTATCTTTTATCTATAAGATGACATCTTCTCCTAGGTCTTCTCTATTCATAGGCTCAAAATCCTTTTCATATATTATTTGATATTCAAACGCTCTAGAATTTCTCATAAATTATATGAACTTTTTACCATCAAACATCTAGAAGTTCTCCACATTACCTAAGACTGAGGAGCAAAGAACCAACTCCATAAAAAAAATGCATTTTATATTCCTAGAGCTAGGCTAAGTTGGTCGTTGAAGCTGCTAGTGAATCTATTATCTAATTTTTATTCCCTTAGAATAACTCTGATGTTGAATGTATTGAAATACTCAATTAGATCCCAAGCTATGTGTTTATACTTTCTCAAGTAGATAAGTTTACATTAATATTTTCTTCTGATCTAGTTGATAATATGCTTTGAATCACCAAATATTGATAGCTATTTGATGTTGTGCTTCAGTGCAAATTGTAATCCTAGAATCAAAGCTTCATACTCAGATCAATTATTGGTGTAATGGAATTATAATCTATATGTAGCTAGATATTATATCCCATCTATGTCAATCAAAGTTATGTTGACACTATAACCTTGCTTCAATCTGGCACTATTAAAGTATAAAGTCCATAATTGTGAAGGACCTTCAAATTCTTGTTCATAAGATTTATGCTTTGTAATAAATGTATAAGCACCTACATGTGAGGATGCAAAGTCTACCTTATCATTCACAAAATTATATTATGTATTTGGGTACTTCATATTCGGTTCTTAGTCTACTTTAATATGATTGGTTACTCCTTTCTAAGGTGGCCACATATGTGAGAAATGTATTGACATGTATCCATTCAAAATATTTGACCAGTCTCGACTCTCTAGTAAGCTATAAGCCTCAATAATGTCAACTACTAGAATGTCTATGTGTTTTTGTACACATGGCTTAGAGGAAATTTATATGTGCATATTTGACAACTCCCCAACACATGGTACTAAGGAATTATCCAATGATAAGACCACCCTTTTAGATCTATTCAAACACAATTTCTTACATATAACTATGGGCATCGTACTGGTTGAGGGCCCTAAGTCAACCAAGAAATTATCACATTCTTACCAAACATTATGATGGTTGTTAAAAGGTGGTGCCTCAGGTTTGTCCTTGTAAAATCCCATGTTGGTATGAGCAGCCTTTGATTTGTTAATAGATGGTGTCCTAGTCAAGGCCTTAAATAATAATTATCTTTGTTAATTACTCTGAGCTAACTCATGAAGACTGATATTTGCATTAATTTTCTTTATATTTTTGACTAAATTTTACCCACCTTTGCTTTGTGGCTTTGTACTTTGTTGTTGATCACTTCCTTTTAGAGTAGGTAGATTGTTGTTCACCTTGGGATTTGGAGGAGTAGTAACATTATTATTTGGGGGCATCAAAGTAGTAACAGGTTATTCATTCCTAAAGTTGTAATTGTTCCTATAGAACTACTTAAAGGTATGGATTTACTCTGTATTATTTTCAAGTTCATTATCATCTTTGATTGGAAATGGGAAATTATGTCTCAAATACCATTGTTGTGCTAGAAGGACCTAGAGCAGTGGAAGGAGGTGGATCTGGCTAATTTGAAAACCCTTCAGACCTATCCATTTCCATCTAAAATATTTAAAAATTAGTGCAAAACTTTGTGCATTCCAACACACCATGTTGTGTTGTATTTTAGACTTGACATCAATTAGGTAGTGTTGCTTCCAAACTATTTATTTCAAATACCTTATTAGGTGGTTATTATCTTGTGTTATTTCCAAATATATTTAAAGGCTTATTGTACCTCTAAAATGTGAAATAATGATTATTACTCTGTCCCATAGTGTTTCACATTTGCTTCTACATGCTCAATAACTCATTCCCTAACTTTTATACCATTTGTTGGATAGCATACAATTTTGCTTTTGTAAAATCAGAAGCAATACCTTATGCAGTAGAAACATTAATCGGTATCATAGATTGGTTCTAATTTTGTTGATTAGGTGTAGACACATGATTATTCAAAAATATAAGGTTTTAGTTAGGTGGAACATGGGCCAAAGGTAGTTGTGTATACTTGGTCCTAATTTGAGCCACAACATTATAATTATCATTTGGAATAGGATTAAGGACTAGAAAGTTAAAACCAATATTGGGTGGGGCCAAATCTTATAATTGGAAATTCAATTTTCTGTCAATATTAATAGCTTTAGCATACACCAGTGGTAGTGAAGTAATATTAGGTGCTCTATGGAGAAATATAGTTTTCATAGAATCTAAGGCATTCTTTTACATTTCAAAGGCTGATGTAGCATTGGGTTTATAGTCATTTTCAACTCAGTTATACATATTTTGGAATCTTGTGTTAAAGGTGATTAGCTCATTAAGATCTCTACTCATGATTGTAAAATGCTAGTGTCTAAAACTTGGGTTAGTGACCTATCCGAATTGTGCCAAAAATGTATCTTGACACTAGGTCCAATAGGTAATTGAATCCTCTAGAATATTGAGGAACAATCATAATTAGTGTCTTAAAATGTAAAAGGGAAAAGTATACATGTCACATCTTCATGGTTTACATTTAATATCCCTAAGGTAGTATTGAAATACTTTATGTATTCTTTAATAGTTCTACCTCCTAAGGGAGAAAAGGAAGGAAGATACTTTTAAAGGTTTCTAGGCAAATCATGCACATCTTCAGGCACAACTATAGTAGAACTAGCTAACCAAGGTAGGGTCATCATACATGGAAGATGACCTCTTATGATTAGGGAATAGGATAAGGTCTCAGGTCCCCTTAAGATGCCTTGATTTGACCTAAATTTTCTATGGATATACAAGGATGGGAATGGTATACTTGTAATTGAGGTGGACCTTGTTAATATTCTAGGTATATCTATCACAACTCAAGTGACATTTTTCAAAAATGTAAATGCGGGCCTTCCTTCTAGGGCTAGATAAATTCCTATTGATGTGGGTTTTATGGACACCATGGAATAATATGAGGTAGCGTCTAATATTTTAGTATTGATGAAAATATTCATTGTAAGGAACGAGTTGTGGGGTATTCTATTTTGTAAATAACCTGGTGGTGGAATAGTAGTGAGCAAAGTAGTTGTTTACCTTAGATGGTTTACATATGACGTGAGTTTGAGATATACTTGAGATGGATGGGTGGATCTAGCCTAAGGTTAGTATGATCAAAAGAAACTCAAAAAAGAGGTAAATATAATGCATACAATAAGGTTTGTGAATCAAAGATAGATGAAACCCTTCCAAACTAGATTTTGCATTGTGGGTTAGACAAGTGGTTGGGAAACTAATGATTGTTATAAGTTACTTGTTGTCACTTTGCATTGCACCCTTGAAGAGGCTTGTTTCATGACCTCTTCACCTAATTGACACAATGAGAACTCTTTAAGGTTGTGAGTGGCCTATGGCTAGAGAGAACCTCTAGATAGGGTTGGCTCCCTTGATACAACACCTAAAACTAACACTAATATACTCAATTGGCAAAGAAAAAGAAGAGACAGAAACCTAAAAGTAAAAAGGGGTGATGTACCAAAATCTTGGCCTCCACTTGCCTATGCACTTATGAAGTGCATCAAGACTAATTAAACCACACAACTCCAACTTGAGGTTCTCCTTACATCAGTGTTTCAACATGGAGGTCTTAGGAGATGCATGAATTAGAAGGGAAAACCAAGAGGTGAATTGAATCAACACTAATGGTATATTTCCACATCGAATGCCCTACACAGCCAGCTCTAACACTTCATGTGACTTGAAAATATCCAATTACTTTCAAAGAGGTGAGGGTGAGAGGATAAAAGAGAGGGAGTCAGAACACTACCACTATCAATAATGCATAATCATAAGTATACACTGAAATCAATCTTAAAGAAGGATAAAACTAGATTATTATTCATCTTAAAAAGAAATAACAAGTGTTAACTTGATCAGGGCTTCATCATATTTATATTTAAGATGTTTTTACAAGCCATTCTAGACCACTTATATAGAATAAATGAGAGAGAGATGAAGAGGATGTGGGAAAGTCCGTGATTACTATAATCTTTTAGTTACAATACTCATGAGAGTAAGAAAATATTCTCATAATTCCTTCTTCCCATGCATTGTCTTGGTGTGATAATGGACTCCATGATAAGGTGGCATGGTTATTGAGTGAGGAGTTACAATTCATCTTTTGAGGGGCAGTTACAAATTACTCTCTTGACACATGGCATTCTCTGACCTCCTTGGTGACTTATTATGCCATTATTGGATCTCACAAGGCATATCTCATCTTTATGGGAATTTAAATTAAGGATCAAACTTCTTCACACTTGATATCTACCATTATAACCTTGCAATATCATGTCAAAGCTTGTTTGATTCAAAAGAAAGCAATGAATATAAACTATCTCTCATACCAAATATGGTCATTTTGTTTGAAGGTTCTCATGACAATATTTTCAAATATAGATAGGCATTGTAGAATATCATGCCATCTTTATTCATCCTATATACTACCTACAATTGAGTCTTCATATCTTGTTAATAAGGGGTTTAGAGAGGTTGCAACTTCATGCTTTAGAAATGCCACGTAGACTTTAGGAATATATGGAAAACTTGTTCATGTTTCATGACTTCCACAGTGATTTTGAAGGTGTATTAGGATTACTTAGGATTCTATATGAGTATACTTAACTTGATAATCTTGACAAGTTAATAGAGACATTTATGGTTCTTTGAATGTTCTCAACATCAAAAAGCTAGTGGACTACCTGTGTCTAAGTCTTTCAATTTTATCTATAACCATTGAGATATACCTATGTTTAACTTTAAGAGGATTATAAGTATTATACTATATGATTTTAGGGTCTTCATTAAGTGTCTTTATTCCATTTATGACCTTATTCAAGTCTACAAACTCATTTACCACATGCAAGTAAAGAGACAGTCCTATTTTAGTTTGGTTTAGCACTTGAAAACTTGTCCTATCACCTTTAGACTCTCTTTAAAGGTTTCTATAAGGACATAAGACCTATACCCAATTCTGAGATACCTCCTCAATTTGTCAATAAGTTATATACCCCAAAAAACCTATGAAAATATGATTGAAATGTTGTTGTTTAGGTCATTAATTTGCATTTTTACTTCACATGTGCTAAGATATTGACCCAAGAGTGCTTTAGAGGGGTAAAAACATCATATAAGTTTGTTCAAGGTCATTCAAGTCCATTTTATTCACTTGTATGGCATTTCTTAATCAACAATTTCCATTAGGCTTCTTAAAGGCAGATTTGACGTCTTCATCTTCGTAATGATGATTTATAAAGTACAGGTCCTTAATGAATGAACTGATACCAAGAATTTTGAGGGAATAGAACTTAATAGCATATCATAAGATTTTTATTACCCATGCATCTTCTCATCATACTTCTCACGTGGGAAAAGAGCCTTTCACAAGATGGCAAGCCTATTCCATGATGTGGAGATGAGGTTTTAAGCAAAAAAGGTCATCAAAATGCTTACTTTTGATTGAAATGGTCTTTTTGAGGTATCTTACATATAATTTCATGTCTTTAGATGGTATTATAAGAGATTTTATTCCTCAAATAGTCTTAAAACTTGATTTGTACATCCCTAAGGTTTGTAGGTAGTCTAGCAATTATGACCCTAATGAGCTCTTTTTAGTGTTTCCTCATTTCTGCAAGGAGTAAAATCATTTATAAAACATTTTTATGGTCCCCTATACTCATCACAAGCCTCTAATATTAATTTTAAACTTAAAACTATAATTAATCTTCATGCCTATACCTACGACATGATCTTGATCTCTCCTTTAGGCCTATCATCTTGCAAAAACCTAAGAATGGCTCTTCTTGAGTGATTTTTTCTACTCACAAGGGACCTCAACACTTAAACCACCTCTATATGTTATCCCTAATTTATTACTTACCTGAAAACCTCAAGTTTAATACACAAAGGTAATCATCTCTCTCCATTCTCTTTAATAGGCCTATAGGTAGGCATTTCAGGGTTAAAACCTACTGCAAACCCACTATATAGTTGAACTCCCCTAATCTTATGACCTTGAATGATATTGGGAGATAGGGTGGAGATTTTTTTATCTTGATTGAGGAAATTTTTCAAGGAGGAAACATATAGGGTTTGCCAAAAACCTATCACTCTAGGTTGCTTGCAAGTTTATACAGTCCATCTAAGTGTGCATACGTTAATTATATTCTTACCACCTCTATTCTAAAGATGAATATGGATTGATTTATATATTTATATATTATTTCCTAATATTATATAGTAATTCATATTATTAGGAAACCAATATCCCTATTGGTTTCTTAGAGATTGGTCCTCAAAATGCAGAGTTGTTCTCTTTTAGGCTCAACAGGCCTAATACCTTTTTTAGGAGGTCTTTACCTTCATATAACAACTTATCCTTATGTCAAGGAGTATAATCATATTTGAAATCTTTCCCCATTTTATTCACACTTCGATTCAACCTCCTACCCATTCTCAATGCAAGTTTTTCACCCCTTAGATCAATGGCCTTACTTGTAGCTTGTAGATGCATCTTCCAAGCTTAAACATGGTTGAATCCTTGCTACTATATTGGTATTTATACAAATATATATGATATTAGGTGATCTTAGGTACATTGTATAGTCTATTTGGCTCATTTTAAGACCTCATTTCAAGTAAAAATAATACAATCTTGCCAGAAACTTCATTTTATCCCTGCAGACTTATCACAACCAAGTTGGGCATGCATGTATCAGTTGTCCTCCTTTCCATTTGGACATGGATATTCTTTAATATGTTTGATTAGGATATATGAGGTCTACTAAATTTGATTACAATTTTTTCCATTTAAAAATAACCACTACCATGCTTGAAAGAACATCACACCTTCAAAAACCATCTCAAAATCAACAAAACACTAACACTTTTTGTTATTTGTAGGTTTAATTTATGGTTTCACGCATCAATTTTGAGGTTTTATGGGATTATCATACCCTAAAATAGATCTCACCACCTTTAATTTGTGTCAACAAGCACAAAATTACATCCAAATTCCCTAAAACTAAGATGTTGGGGCCTTTAAAGGGTTTAAAGAACTGCTAACACTCTTAATAATTGTTTATAAAGGAGAGGGGATTGATCTGAGAACCAATTATATAATTTATAAGGCCATTAGGGTCCCTTCTTCCCATTAGGATTTTTTTCTTAACTTTCTCTCTCCTCCATGAATTGAGCATTGGAAGTTGGCCTTAATCTAATTGCCAAAAACTTGATGGAGTTTTTTCATTGAATCTTGCCCTATTTTGACTTGTAGCTTCCACCTAATCATGATTTTGAGCTTTGTGGGGTTAGATGAGGTTTTAGAGAGGCTCCATCACCTTGAACCCTAATTTACTTGGGAGGAGGAGCTTTGATCCAATGTTAAAAACCTACATAGTCTCCATTTTTCCATGAAACTTGTTTGTTTAGAAAGATACCTTACTATAGCTACATATCAGACCTTTCATGGAGTTCTACTTGGTCCGTATAATGATAATATAACATAAAACATTATATTTTGCCTATCTTCCTTGCCACCATGTTATATTTAGAATTGAAGTGATCGACAAAGAGGAGGTTTCAAATGGTCATTCATTCGAAATAAAGTTTTGACACCTTTTAGTTAAGTGTACAGACAACATAATGTAAAACATGACCCTCATTAAGTGTCACATGACTTAAATTGGTCTTTTTCATGATATAAGGTCTTCACCCTTGGTGTTCCCTAAAGGAGTTATATTATGACATTGCAATAAGTAATTAAAAATAAAATAAAGGAAACCTTAACTTCTCCAAAATTACCTTAATTTGTCTAAAGACCTAAAATTACAATGTTTTTATCTTACCAACCTTGATTCTATCTCCATTATCCAATGTAGAGATTATGTCCTCTTGTAAGATAACCATCTCATGGTTTCACCCTACATCACCTATATCTTGACTTGTGCAAAACAACCTTTGTCTTTGGAAAGTAACCTTAACATTTGATATGTTACCTTAACCTCTCCAAAATCTTAAAAATACTTCATGAGTGATCATATTGAGGAGATTGATAATATATCTAGGTGTTTTGACTCACCCTCTTGGTTAAACCACCCTAGGAGACCTTGACAACCACTAGGAACAACATCACACTTCACCATTACAAGGCAAGCCATGACCAAGATAAGACCCCTCAAAAGGCTATCACCAAATATAAGGAGGCCTAGCTAATAAGTTTTGAAATGTAGTGACTTGTGGTGGCCAATTTGGCTAACATTACTATTAGCACATAAAATAGACAAACACAGTTAGGAGTCTAAGGAAATAAAATACAGTAAAATTTAGTGCTCGTAAACAAAGGTTGATGTCGATGTATGAGTGTAATTTCACATATTCAAAGGGAGATTATGATTATTAAACATAAATAATTTAAATTATATACTACATAATATGAATAACTATATCAAAAACACTTCTACACAACCCAAGGATTGATAGTACCGTAATGATGGAACTTCCTCAATGAATCACAGGATTGGAGAATAATAAAAAATGCACATCAAGACAAACATGAAAAATAATCTTTAGAAATATTTATTTTCCTTAATATAAAAAATTATCCTCCCTTTGAAATCAGGAGAATACAAAAATATATATGCTTGGGGAGGGGTTGATTCATCCTTTAAGCAATATCTAATTTTACGTTTCCAATTATAGATTTAAGAGATACAATTTATGCAGAATATGCATGTACAAAATATTCATAAAATAATTGGCCAAAATTGCATGATCATAATATAAATACATACATATGCCTAAAAATAGAATAGAGACCCAAGTCCCATTTCATTATAATAAATGCATACATATATATCTATCTATGGTGCCAATTTAGTACCTCTGGAGAGGAAAACAACTACATGTTTGGCGTAGTTGTAAAAATAAACTAAGGCTTTTCATGTGAAGAGTTAATAAAAATGGGCCCATTAGGGATATGCACCACTACATGAACTAGCACTTAGGAAGAACTAGTAATGTAATATGCATTGTAGTAGTAGTCTCCTCAACAACATTGAGTTGTTTGTATAGTACATAAGCAATGTCAAACTCAACATTGATGATGATAAAATTGATCATGGATGGTGTGAATATCCATGTGATTTCATCCATTAGCCTATTGTGCTCAAATTTTTAGGCTTTGAATTTGGATTTGAGGGCCTATGCTTTAGTTACCATTTCCTTTAAAAATTTAATTAACTATAAAATCTCTTCACTGGTCTTATATACCATGCCTTCTACCTTAACCTTAAATCTTTTCTACAGTGGATTTGATTAACCCTTCAAAATTGGGCCTATTTACTAGTTTCCTTGTAGAGGTAATTACACAGGTAACCCTCATATCCTTCAAATTTCCTATGGCCTCTCTTTTTCTGCTCACAAACTAGGATATTAAAGTCTTTATATGTTGGTGCCAATTAAAGACACTATCTCTTTTATAAATCACATAATTTAAGTCCCACATAGATTCTTAGGTGGTCATTAGATTCAAATGATTATAGGCATTAGTTCTTACATAAGATACCAAAAATTTAAGCCTCTTTTCTGAATCCTTCAATTAGTTCTAGAAGCTTAATACCCTTCCCTAATGAGGTCAGGACTCACCCAGTGAAATCCTTATTATGTTCAGGATATTATACAATTTATTTGCTATGATGTGAATATTATCCACTATTTCTCTTAGAACCTGAATAATATACCTCTATAGAAGCCTTTGTCTAGCAGGTCTTGGCTCGTGTATGTTTATTTCATAACTTCCCCTATCAATTCCATAAAAGCGCATAAATCCTCTTCATATTCAATGAGGTCATTGGTGTTCTTTCTATTTTCCAAGAAGAACATGTTATCCCTTTACTCTAGTATTATTTCCTCCCCTCTCTTATCTAATACCTTCCTTTTCCTCACCTTTTGAATAGTGCCAGTTTGCTTGTCAAAGTGGGTGCTTATTATTGCCAAATCTATGAGGACCAAGCCCATTCTACCCTACTTTCACTTTTAGGACTCTTTAACCCAAGAAGAGATGATGAGTTCCCCTTGTTCTTTAGACTAAGTGATATTTGTAGAGGTGTAAGATGGGATGGATCCTGGTGGAACCATTGAGGAACTTATTTGGATAGTTAGTTGAAGAGGTGGCTAACTAACATTGCTCCATCCTAAGATATCTCTTTGAGGTGTAGTCTCTACCACATACCTTGTCTATCCTAGAGTCTTTGAGATGGTCATAATAAAAGACTTAGTCTAAGTGGAATGAGGAATAGACAAGTCTAATTAGGTTTATGGCCTTAAGGGTGTAGGTGGTGCTTGGGGATCAAAAATAGAAATAGTAAAGTTCTCAAAATTAACCCTCTTACTAGGGGCTTGGGGTTTGGCTGTTATTAAAGCTATGATTGAAAAAATTAAGGAATCAACAGAACTAGAATTTTGTGGCCCAATTCCCTCAATATTGGCATGGGCATACAATGGCTTAGTTTTTAAACAATATTGTTGCAATGACTCGTATGGAGAGAAGGGTACAACAATTGGACTAGTAGATGTAAAATTGACAACACTAATATTTATAAGTGTAAGGAGGGGGGGCAGGGGGGTGGGGTGAAAGAAGTCATAGCCTTATTAAGGGCCTAATTTTCATATTCACTAAGAATATTTTCTCCTTATGTGGAGGCTACTATGTTTTTTCTCCCCAATTTCCTCCTGCTTTGTATCCTCTGTTATATCAATAATTCTGATATCAACCCTTTGTTCTTATTCCTCCATGGTCTTTATTTCCTCCTCTTCCTCATCACTAGCATAATCTACCAAAAATACTACCTCTTCCTATTCCTCTTTTGATTCCTAACAAATAGGGCCTCCACAAACAAATAAACCCTTTGTAGGTCTTTTTTCTACTTGGGTAATTTTAAGAGAGACTAGAAGAGTTATATGTTTCCTTTGGTAAGTATCAATGCGTGGATGAGTAGACGTGGATGGAATGGAAGATGAAGGGGCTTTGGTAGATGGAGGTGGAGTGGAAATGGAAGAGGTGGTAGAAGGTGAAATGGATGGGAAAATTATGTGGAATAGAGAAAAAGGCTCTAAAACTATAAGTGCCTCTAGTGGAACATTAGAGGTGATAATGATGCTACTATGGATGGCATTGATACAAAAGAGCACTACAAAAATCCAGGAAGACTTAATTATTTAACTATAGTTAGAAGAGGTAAAGATGCCAAAGAAATAGCTTCTACTTGCCCATCTATAAGAGGTGGTTCCCTTGCGATTATTATATAAGGTCACACTATAGTTGTTGTAGGAGGCCTTGAGAGTCCCTTAAGAATATTCTTTCTAATTTAGGGATTTGTCTCCATTTAAGTGGCATATTCTTGCATTGATATAACTTCTTATTTTTGAGGAGAGTGAGGAGGTTCTTATTTTGGAGGTGATTGAGCCTGTTATTGAGTCCATTGATATCTTATAGATTTATTCACCTCCTCTATAATTTTATTTGCCTCCTCTCTGGTGATTTAAGGATCATATTGAATATTTTGTGCCACTACCATTAGCATATCATGCTTATTCATCCGAATATAGACCTTAGAGTCATCTTGAAAATTGATGAATATTTCATCATGCTTAAAGCTTTTGTGGTTATATGGAATTGGGGCTCCCTTCTTCCTAAGGTCATTTAAATATTGCCTAACTCTCCCCCTAGGGTCCTAGTCTCCGTATCTTGATTCCTCTAAGCCATAGTCAGGCTGACCTTTCCAACTACATTAAGGTGCCTCCTTATTGAATATTGAATTTGACCTATGCTAAGAGGGTTTTTATGGCAGTACCATTGGTATTTAGCACTAAGGTCTTCTACCACCTTATCAAGGACATAGCAAGGCAAATACAGGGGAGGTACCATAGTTATCTCTATCCTGATTATGGTATAATTGGGATGGTACCAATAATCCCCTCTTTTATTTATACTCCTTATGTTCTCAAAAATCTTAGGCATCTGATGCCCATATATGGCTTGGTAGACCTATGGATAAATATCTTCTAAAATCCTTTTAATTTCACCTCTAAACCTATAGACATGCAACATGCAATAATCATCACAGACCTTGTTCTTTATATATCCATTTGAGGGTTCCTAGGGTTGCCCATGAGTCTTTTATAATGATCCCATGACTTCATCCACAACATAGGACATCATATATAAATTTCAATCAAAGGGCCTTTGATCAAATCTAAACATTTTTTCCCTCAACCTTACACTAATAACTTCACCAAATGCAACAATTTTGTTAGTAGTCAAAATTATGTCTAACAGGGGCACCCATTCCTCATGCACATAGTTGGTGCCAAGAAAACCATAAAGCTTGTTCTTCAATGCCATGGATATTTGAATACCTAGTCTAAATTTAACTATGGGGACTAAGGATATAACACACCAAATATTCAATTTTTATCCTTTCTTAAGCCATTGTTTAAGTTTCCCTCAATTATGTTCTGCTCTAACCAAATATTTGCAAACACCTGGTCATAAGTCACTTCTAGCATTGGGAGTTGCAAATATTTCCCAAATGCTTCTCTAGAATTGTATGCTACTGCATTTTTGTGAAATTTAAAGTATAGTAAATCCCCAATAATAGCACCATTAATAAATAAATCATGCATTAGATCAATACAAGGCATTACCTCATATTTTACAATTATTTGTGTAATCACATTGCCTTGATTACTAACAAGTCATCAATGTACCTTTAATCATCCTTAAATAATTGATCTTGTGTCTAATATGATTCTATATCATTCACCTCATCCCAAATGGATGAGTTATGAGGGAATTGAAATTATAATGATCCCTTATCAAACATTGTGTCCAAATATTTGGGTCCCCCTATGATGGTGTAGGAGGAAAGAGGTTGACTTGCTCATGATGAATAAACTATTTTGATATTTTAATGCACTAAAAATTTATCTTAAGGTGACTAAAAGTATTCTAAATTTTATAGGAGAAAAGCTAGGTATTTTGATAACATGATAGCTCAAATTCACAATTTTCTTGTATTCAATTGATGGCAATGATGGCTTGACATCATTCAGAAATCTAAATATATTTCCAAAATCTCAAGACTTGAATGCTCAATTCATGCAGAATTAATGTAGGATTAAATTTTAATTTTATTTCCCATTTCAATTTGAGTTTTCCATTTAGCTTTAGCAAGTGCCTTTTTCCATGTGTCAGCTTTTCATTCACCATGAGTGCTTAGTCATCACTTTAAGATAGGTGTCCATTTTCCATACAATAGACTTTTGGTTTAGATGTCAAATTTTGTGTTTACATTTCATCTATGCATCTCTATGATTGTGACATTTATCTTAATCTCATTTACCTAAGGTCCTTTATTTTATAATCTTGCTTTGTACCCCTTATAAACTGAGTTAATGTGATTTTATCACTTGGCATGATCTCAGGGTTATGGAGTTCATTTGACTGTTAATTGTGTACATCTTCTCAACATATACCAAGTGAATGTGAAATTTCCATGTGTTTTGATCTCAAGGTTCCAAAGGTTATTTAAAAATTTACTATGTACTTTATTCAACAAGCTCCAGATTACTACGATGGTGACACATGGATAGCTCTTGGAGTCCCAAGGGTTCTTATTTATTTAATTCTTGTACCTTTTTCTAATAAGGTTCTAGGCTTTCATGATGATGACATGTGGATAGTTCTTGAAATCTTGAAAAATATAATCTTGATAGTGTACCTTTGACTGATAGGATCCGAGTTAACGAGATCACACCACATGAATGACTCTTGGGGATATGGAGGCTTTATAAAATCTAAAATTGTACTTATACCTATGAAATACTGAGTGTTCAGGATTGTGACACATGGATGACTGTCATTAATCTGAAAAACTTATAACTTTGATAATATATTTCTTTCTGGTAGGGTCCAGGCTTCTGGGATGATGACACATGAAGGATTCTCATAGTTCTTGAGGAAATAAAATCTTGGTGATGTACATTTGACTGAGAAGTTTTGGGATTCTAAGTTGATGTAATGATGCCACTTATCTAAACCTGAAGAAACTAGAGAGTAGGAAAATAAAAAAGGCATGACTGTTGAACTACATGTTATGGGTAGCTATGATGTCAACATGTGGATGAATCTTGGGGTTCTAGAGGTTATTTAAAAATTGACTATGAGCATGATAACTTAGAATAAATGCAATGTGAGCACATAATCAAGGAATTTATCCAAGGACCAAATGTGAAATAATTCTAAGTCCTAAAATCAATCCTACACATACACTAAAGTTGATATGCACTAGAACATCGTCTCATTAGCTCCATCAGTCAAATAAATCTAAAGAACTCAACTCAGAATAAGCACTTGAAATAAAATCAAAGTTGATAAATAGAATAATCTCATACCATGTCCAAGCTTTTAAATTTATTATGAAATATAATTTTAAACTCAAAAGAACCCTAGGTTGCACAGATCGATTCAATATTTGAAACTCTAAGAGTAATCTAGACCATGAAGATTTTATGATAATAATGGGTCCCTATTTGAAATTTTACATGGGGTGTGTTGAAACACAAAAATATTCACACTCAAATTGTTATCAACCATGACACTTTGAATATGTTGGTGATCAATATGTGCCCAAATGAATAAAGAGTGAAAATTTGAATCATCATCAACTATTTCAAACTCTACAAATGTGATAAGTGGTCTAGGTGGCACTAAAGTATGATAGGTGCCAATAATACCATTCAAAGCATGTTATGACTATGTATAATAATGATAAGAAACTAGTGGAGGATGTGCATTGTATACATAATGCACTCTTGATGTATTTGATGACTCATAAGTTGTATGAGTAGGAAAAGGATCATTGAATATTTTGATTATTTTATTTTCACTTGGTTATGCCTTTGGAACTGTCTATAGGTGTGCCCACATATATGATATTTGTATCTATCAAGTCCTATATCTTGTGCCTTAAACGGATGCACTTGTTAGTAGTGTGCCATGGTGTTATATGAAAGTCATAAAAAAACATTCTGGTCAAATCTCTTAGAAAATCTTATCTCATCAACCTCTTTAATGGGAGGGAGAGATATGAGATTGCATTGAAAGAGTGTTTTGAGGACCTCATATGGAGATTTTGGTAGATTGGTAAAATCTATCCTTGAAGGAGCTAATAATATAATGTGTGTAGTTAGTTCTAAAACTACATTTATTGTTGCCTTCTTATCACACTTATTGTCATTTGGCCTCACCTTGTATTCTAGATTACTCTAATTTCTTGCCTCAGAATTGGAAGTTGGGTTGGTTACATACTTTAATTTATTCATTCCCAATAATTTGACATCTTTTCTTTTACTATGTGGAAAAAAATTGAGAATGAAAGAAACTTCTTAAACATGAAGGAATCCTATAGGGGTGGAAGCAAACTCTGCTTGAAGATATCCTAAAATTCTTTGTCTACCATTGGATTTGTAATTTTAATAGCATGGTATTACACCTCTAGAAATATTCTATGATAATCGCATTGGATCCTTGTTGAGTTTTTCAATTTGAGCATACAAAATACTCTCACTAATATTGATTAGAAAATGTGCAAGAAACAAATCAGCTAAAGGGATAATGCATGCACTTACTAATGTGGCAAATCATATAACCATCTTAGTGCATACTCTTTTAGACTTATTATAAATAACTTAGTCAACAACCAATCATTAGATGCATAGTCCAAGCATGTTGCATGAAAATACCTCAAGTGTTGTTCGAGGTCACCCTTTACATCATATAGTGTAAGCTTGGGTGCCACAAAACCAATTGGTAAATGATATGGTGCAATGTATTTTGCTAATGAGTGTGTAATAGAGTGTGAAAATCAAGCACCTGATTTGGTTTTAAATGCCCTTGTTCCAAATGTAACACGTTAGTTTACAGATATTGAATTTTGTGCACAAGGGATTATATATTGGGAGAAGAGGAATGTGTGTTAATCAAAGGCAATGTGCCCAATAACTTAGTAAGAATTGGCATAATAATCTGTTGAAGCCATTTGGTTTCCCCCATAGTAGATGTGGGTATAAAATTTATATCCACTGGTTCCAAGAAAGGTAAATAATCCACTAGATTAGTGGTGTTAGAGGATTGGCCTTCAGATTTCCTCTTAATTTCCTCTCTAACAATCATTATTAATACATTTACATGTCTTTTCTTTGAAATAAATCCTTGTAACTATCATTTATCCATATCATAAAATCTATTAACATGTTCTACCATTATGGTATTATCAACTAAAATATGAAAATATTCAAATTGAGGACAACTTAACGTTGCATTACATCTAAAACAAGTAGAAATAATTTTATTAAATTGAATAAAATAAGTGATCCAAGCAACATTGCAGGCGACAATTTGGGTGATGGTTCTACCCCAATTGGTGGTAGAACTTCTGGGAGCCATAACTTTTGCACCATAGCTCCGTTTGACTCCCCATTTGAACCGTTAGAAATCTAAGAATGAGGGAAACATCGTGAGATGGCACCAAGATTTTCTCTATGGGTTTTGACCCAAAAAAACAAATTAAAGTTCCCCAAATTTCAACTTTAGTAGTGCAGTCTAAAAATAGTAATTCCTCAAATTTTATATTGTTGTAAATCGTGGAAGTCGAACCACTTAATATCCCTCAATATTGGTGACCTTCCACATCCTCCTACCTTAAAAACATGTATAAATGAAGATGTAACTTGAAATGGAAATTAGACATCTCTTCTCAGAGATAGGCATATGTTTGGGTCTACAAATTTGATTAATAAAACATCTCTTCTCAGAGATAGCATTATTACAATTGTGTTGTTATTGTTTCTTGAATTATATTTCAACCAAAGCTTCTAGGTTTTAGAACAATAAGAAATATAAACTTGGAATATCATTGTTATGGACACTCCAGTTTTGTCACTTTCATGTGAAAATTTTAATCATAATGATTTATAACAATAATGTACAAATCATGTCAAAAATCATGGAAACATCTAAATTCGCTCACACACATTATGTGCATATTCTAAAACATATTGGTGTATCCCTAATTAGGGAAATACACTATTTCCAATCATCAACTTCATCTACTTTGTCCTAAATCAAATTGTTACTTTTCAAGGGACATTCTAGGTCAATTAGTTGAATAATTATTCAAATTTCAAAAATTATAACACTTTGCATTAAGTTAATTAACTCTTGTTAATTGACCTAATCTTCCTCTAGTGGGAAATTCCATAGATTTTTGGAATTACCTATTTTATTAATTTTTTAATTGAATTATTCCTCCATTCATATGGCATGTGCATTCAAATATCTGCACCATGATATCATCACAACATCATGTGGCAAGTGGATTCAAATGGACCCAAAGTCAAGCTTTGTAAAATATCAACATAAATGCAACCCATGCTTGAATAGAAAAAAATCCATCCCACATATGAATTACATTTCTAATTAAGGACTGGACCTCAACCATACATCTCGATTAACATTTAATGATTAGAATCAGTCTGAGAAATCTATAAATAGAGGGATCAACTTCTACTCTTCAAACTTTTTTGTGTAAAATTACTCTACCAAAATACAAGGAAAATATTCACCTATTTCTTCTAATTATTGAACAAATCTCAATAGCATAAGGGGAAATGTTGATGGACTAGCTCTGTGATAATGACGAAGATCTCAAATTCTATATCCATGCTTAATAGGTATGTATGCCGGTTGAAAACAAATATCCATTGAGAAAGGTAATCACTTTGATGTGTCTTATATTTTGTTTATTATTTATAGATCTTTTTCAATCCAAGGATATACGCCTAAAATTTTATTTTCAAATTGGTATATATTTATTTATATTCTAATAAGAAACTAACCTTTTTTTCAATTGTATGAACACATATGGAATGCCTAGTGGGACTCACACCTCACTTTATTCTATCAAACATCTTATTACTCCTCTAATTTATAAATTAGCTCAAATTTAAACTTAATTTCACCTCCTCTTCTTCTAAAATTTAACATAGAAAGATTTTATTGTCATTTATGTTAAATTAATGTTTGGGTTCTCTATATTTTTTATTTTTCTATTTAAACCTCCTTTTTTTTGCAAATAAGTTTACAGTTTTCTTGGAATTGGCATTTTACTTATTTTATTAAATTTAGTATAAGATACTTTTATTGTTGCTCCAATGAAATTAATTTATGGGTTCTCTATATTTTTTTTCTCTACATAAACCTATTTTATTTTTACAAATAGGATTATGAATTTTTCATAATTCATGTTTGAATTTTAATAGGTTTTCAAACATTAACTTGTTTTTCTACAGGTTTGCCTTGCAAAGACCACACATTTCAAACATTAACTTATTTATTGCAAGTTATGCTTGACAAAGATGGGGTTTTAAGAAACAAACCAATTTTTAAACACTTCATTTGGTGCAATTAAAAATAATTAACATTTGTATTTGATGTTATAAAATTTTCCTTGTATCTTTCATTTACTTGTGTGTTTATTTTGATTACTTGTTTGTGAATAATATATCACGTTTATGCTCTCCTCTTTCCCCCTTTATGGATCCTAGGTGACCAAAAACACATAGATTTTTTTTCTAGAAACAAATTGAAGTATGTTGTCTTCTTGTCCACTTGTGGGGTCTTAAGGATAAGGAATAGGGACACTTTATTTTTGTTTTTGACTATGTGGGGTGAATTTCATCTCCTTCTTGCAATTCTATAGGACATTATGATTAGGACTTCATTCCCCAACGTATCTACCAACCCCATGTATCTGATGAGGTATATAAATTGAGGTTGTATTATGTCATTTTAATTAAATGGATGTATATTTTAAGCATATTTATGAAGTGGTAGGGCTTTCACACTCCAACACAAACCTCGTACAATACCCCTTGAGGCCTAATTTTTTCGGTAGCACTCTATTGAAACCTTACAGCTGGAGTGAATGTGAAAAGACTAAACCCTCTCGCATTTCCCATTAATCCTTCCTATTCAATGGATTTTGAGCCCCACATATTGTAAGACATTTTGAGGACCATTTAGATAACTTTGTAAAAATTTAGATTAATACCATCAACCATAAATGATTCATAGTGTGAGGGAAACCAACCTCCCCCAAAATTTCATGGCATACTTTTTAAAGTGAGGGTTAAGTGAAATTAATCTGTCACTACTTCAAGTAAAGTAGTTACATGGACTATGATCACATTGCAAACCCATATTGCCATTAAAAAAAGGCTTATCTTGTATATATGTTATTGGTTATTTGTTGTTATACCCACATGTTACATGTTATGTACTTTACACATCAAACCAATCAACATTATCCTAAGTTCCATTTGTCATTACACATCTACATAATAAGGTGTTTCACTGCCCAACTTTTGGATCATTCTAAACATTATGTTGTCCAATTGAAAATAATTCAAATAAGGTTTATTTAGACCCAAATATAGTTTTAAATCAATTGTCCACATTAGGTCACTTTTGACCCTATTCCTATTTTGAGGCAATCAATTCAAATTAGGTCAACTTTGACCAAACACAAGCAAATTGAGAAAACCTTCCCTCTTTGGGGCCATTTTATTTTATACCAATCCACCTACTTTGGGACCATTTTAATCAAAATAATCTAGCCTCTTTGGGGCTAATTATTTGCAATCCAATCCCCTTGCATATATCCTTATTTGGGGCTTTAGTCCAAGTTTAATCCAAATCATGGCATCTTGAGATCCTAAACATGTCATAGCATTATCATTCATTAGTTAAGATGTGATAGACCAACTCTCCTAGCTTATCCAACAATTATCCAACTTTATGTCTACTCTTGACATTTCATTCACTAGTATAAAGTCCAATCTAACACTAGTGTTATAACAAATCCAACAACCCAACCATATTATGTCATTACCCCTATAAGGGCCATCATCTACTAAAGACCGAAGTGCATCCAAGTCTAAGAATCACTTTATGGGGATATGTCATGATCCCCTTCCTAAGGATGATCAAATTCATCCACTTCCAAGTCGAGGTTAAGATAATGAACTCATCTTTGACATTTTTGTTGAATCACCCATCTTAGGTAATTCAAATTTTGATGAGTCATCCTTTGATTGTTAACCCTTTTTTGAAAAAGGATACCTCGTCAATGAATGACCCCTCTTCAACAATACACCCATCTTTAATGAGCCCCGTTTCCAAGAGCCCATTATTGACCAACAATCCATTACAAGACATCATGTATTTTAGAAATATCCTTCATCCCAAAGCATTCATTTCTAGGCAAAAATTGAAAAGGGTACTTATGGGCAACACAATCCAACAGACCATCATTTTGGCCACTTCTATATCAAAATTAGGTTCCACTTTGGAAACAACATCAGAATTATCAACAATCCTCTTAGAAGTTAAATTAGAATCAGATTCTATTTTAGAACGAATATTGGAATCAAGTTCCACTTTAGAACCAAAATTAGATTTAGCATCAATATCAGAGTCAATTCTAATATTAGCACTAGATTCAGATCCACTTGAGTCAAAATTATCTTTAGAATCAAAATACATTAGTGAATATTATGATATTAGCCACACACTTCTTGTAGATCCATTTGAAGACACCAATGATTCATCCTTGGTTTTCAAGGAAGCTTCCTTTATCATAGATGTAAGTTCTCCTAGTAGATTATATGAGGATTGTGTTGCCTTTTACCCTTCAAATAACATTACCCAACTTATTCACATTGACTATTCTATCCATTCCTTTGACAACTGATTTCCCATAACCATCGATTGGGACTGATAAAATCACACATTATTGGTCTTTTTCCATGATGAAATATTAGTTGTAAAATTTCATGGGATCCGAGGCAATAATCAGTTAGAAGACAAGTCTCCTAATGAAACCTTATTTGAGGTGCTATGAAACATTCAAAGTCTAAAATTAGCATCTCCTACTAAAACCTTGTTTGAGGCATTAAGGGATAATCAAAGTCAAAAGTTAGCATCCTTTAGTGAAACCTTGTTTGAGGTAATAGAGGACAAGCAAAATAAAAAATACTTTATTGGTGAAAACCTCTATGAAGTGACAATAGCTGAAAAACTCGGTTCTTCATTCTTTGATGAGGATAATATTGAAATCAATATCAACACAACCGATAATCCCAAAATTATTCAGATTGCATCAACTCTCAAGCCTAAGGAACTTAAAAATTTTGTGGTCTTATTGAGATATTTTTTTAGAGGTTTTTGGCCCTACCATAGCCAAAATTATGTCATATTTATAACATTTTGAACAAATAACAATGTGTGCGACTATTATTCTTAACTCCCTTTGGCCTCCTAACATTTATACCCCCTATTATAAGCCCAACATTTATTCAAGTCTTATATTACCTCTACAAATCAAATAATTTATCCAATGTTTATCCTTATTCCCCTTCTCGGGCAACAAGTTCTCTTTATAGAGGTTATGTTAATACCTGTTTAGAGGCTTGAAGGATACAAAATCAACAATCAAAAAGATCATAACAACATCAGTTTAGTCCACACCAGTAGCAGGATCCTAGCAAAGCATCTAGTTAGAGCAGGTATAGGCTATATATTATAAGGTCAATATTATGCATCTCATAATCCTTCATTGTGTTGAGATGCTAAATAAATAAATAAAATAAACAACTAAAAATCAAACAAAATAATCAAAAGATAAATATTTTATCCAGTGGTGAAAACCATGTTTATGGTGCCTTGGGCAAGTAACATGATGAAAACCAAGTTTTTAGCATCATGCGTAATTAATTCATTATCTACAAGTACCTTGACACTTGATGACATCCCCATCTATAATCTTTCAACCTCATGCACATTGAAATCCATTACATACTATTCATTCCATCCTATTCATCCAAGCCCATCCTATCATGCCCATCAGTCTTCCCATCTTGACCTTGTTATGGAAGTAAAAGGTATATTGAGACTTATTTTGAGAGATATTTTTGCATATTATATAATTGATACTTTAATGGATAGACACATTAGTTCCCACATGACATAGTCCTTTGGAACTCCCTAGTCCCTTCCATCATCATACACTATTATTCTGCATTATCCTTTTCATTTGTCCATTCATTATCATTCCACATCCTGGTGTTAGAACATTTTTTCCCTTTATTAGCAACCCTTTGTGCATTTTGTATCTACTTATTTAGAAAATAAAAACATTCAAATATTAAAAACTAATAAAAAACATTCAGATGATTAAAAAAGACCTAAAAATTAGAAAAGGCTTTAAAACTCCATGAGAGATATAAAGCTAAAAAATCAACATTTGAAAAGGTTTAAAATCTCCAAGAGAGATATAAAGCCACAAAATACAAAAACATTTGTCTTGTCTTAAATCCAGTCAACAATACCTTGATTAATTATTGATCCACCCATTTTAGAAACCATTGGGATGTGTTTTTCCCCCTATTGGGATGTGTCCATTCCCCAAATCTACCCTCTCTAGGGCCAGGCCAATTAAAACAATCCACCTTCTTTGGGGCAAAATCCATTCCAGCTCATAGCTTTCATCCTCTTTAGGGGCAATCAAAGTTTGTAGCTTATTTTGGGATCTCTTCTCCATATTTCATCCCCTTGCATGTATCCTTGTTTGGAGGCACCATTCCATTATTATTATCATTCTACCTTCACATGTGGATACTGACTTGATTAATGATAAGATGTTTTATGTTGCTTTTATTTTTTAAGTTTGTGTGTTTGCCTATTTATTTGATTTTATTTTTATGCATCGACTCACTTCATATGAATCAATAGGGTGATTCTTTACACTTGTACCTGAGTCCATCCATCAACATACAATAATAATGTCATCTTGATTTTTCCATATCATGGTGTGTTTGTGTCATTTGTCTATTGTATGGGGGGTTGGTTCTTATGCACATTGCGGCCATGCCATCATGGTGTTTTATATCATTGTACATACCATAGTGTGCTATATTAAAAATCAAGTGCTTGAGGCTTATATACAATGTTGCACTCTAATGATAGTTTATCCCCTCACAAATCATTTATTATTAAATCAAATCATTTTGGTCATCTTTGACCACATCACATCATATTCTCCTTCTTTGACATTTATCAACATCAGTTCATCATTTCTTATCACATTTCTCCTATCCTGAGGAAACTACAATAGCCTGAGGTCCATTTAGACTATGTAGGTAGTGCTCAGTCACATATCATTTCAAAGGTCAACTCAAAGACCATTATTATCATTATCATTTTTCTTACTCTTTTCATTAATCGACAGGTGCTTTTTGTCAATCTTGAAAAAAGCATGACAATTCATTTTTTCTTCATCAAATCAATCATTATTACTTCAATCATTTATGCATCCTTGTGTGCTTGGTTTTTTATAACTTCTTCATTCTTTGAAAATTTGTTATACCATCGCATATACATATGTATCTTTTGTCTCAACATTAATATATGTTATAGGTTAAATCTGTACACTATGTTTGCAAATTAATTACTTAAATGATCGATTCATCAATTATCAAATCCACCCTCTTTGGGGCATTTTTTTCAATCTCTACCCTATCGAGGGAAATCAATCCAATCTAACCGCTTTGGGCCAAATTTTTCATCTACCCTCTTTGGGCCAAATTTCTCATTTTCCCTCTTTGGGCCAAATTATTTGATCTCAGCTCATTGATTTTTTAGAATTAATTCTTCCCAACTTCCTCCTCTTTGGGGAAAGTCAAAGTGTGTAGCTCATTATCTTGGGATGCATCCTTCCCAAGCTCACCTTACTTGGGCAAATCATTCTATCATTCTTAGCAATAAAAGTGTGCAAGCATTAGCTCAAATGGCTTAACTTTATCCATGGGTTAATTTATTCTTATTCTTGCTTCTTCCTTATTTTCAAGGGCCAATCCATCCATCTTATTTTTCAACCACTCCCTCAAGGGGGCATCCAAGGTATCCCAAATATCATTTGGAGCATTGTTATTCAATCATTTTTAATGATTTTTTCACTATTTAAAAAGTTGTTACTTCATCTAGCATCTCACAATGCCCTTTCAAATAGGGGCAAAATGTAGACGCCCTATTTTAATCACTTACATGTTGAATTTGCAATCAATAATTTCTAGTAATATTGCACAAATTAGGTTAGAAATCACATAAACATCCAAATTCACTCACACACATTACGTGCATATTTTGAAACACATTAGTGCATCCCTAATTTGGGCAATACATCATTTCCAATCATCGACTCCATCTAATTCATTCTAAGTCAAATTACTACTTTAAAAGTGATGTTCTAGGTCAATTAGGTTGAACATATATTCAAATTTCAAAAATCACATCATTTCACATTAACTAACTTTTATTACTTAACCTAATCTTCCTCTAATAGAAGATTCCATAGCTTTTTGGAAATAACTATTTTCTTAATTCATTAGTTGAATTATTCCTCCATTCACATGACAAGTAGATTTAAATATCTGCATTATGACATCATCAACAAATATCTTCATCATGACATCATCATGACATATCTTCATCATGACATCATGTTGCAAGTAAGTGGACCCAAAAATCAAACTTTGCAAAATATCAACAAATATTTGTAGAAATGTAACCCATGCTTGATTAATGCAAACTCTATCCCAAATATTAATTGTATTTATCATCTAAATTAGATTGAACCTCAACCACACATATATATTAACATGTAACGGTTGGAATTAGTATGAGAAAGCTATAAATAGAGGGATCTCCTTCTACTCTTATCAAGCTTTTTTGTGCAAACTTACTTTGTCAAAATATAAGGAAAAGATTCGTCTATTTCTTCTAATTATTCAACAAATCTCAATAGCACAAGGGGAAACCCTAAGGGACTAACTTTGTGACATTATGAATATCTCGAGCTCTGTATCACGCTAAACATGTATGTATGTCAGTTAGAAACAAATATCTATTAAGGGAGGTAATCACTTTTGATGTGACTTCTTTTTTGCTTATTATTTCTAGATCTTGCATAATCTAAAAATATACTCCTAGAATGTTAGTTTTAGATTGTTTTGTGTTTGTTTGCATTCTAATAAGAAACTAACATTCTTTGCAATTGTATGGTCATAACTGATAATAAAGAATTTTTCAAATCTGAAAACCCTAGGACAACAATTGGAAATTAAAAAATAAGGATAAAAATGCGAGCAACATCTATGGTTACAGTTTTGCAACATTCAATCAATAGACAAGTTCATCAATATATTTTATAAAATTTTGATAAAATAGAGGCTAATTACCTAAATGAGATAAAATGACATGTAACATTATAATGCTAAAGATATACAATAAATGACATAAACTGATTTGGAACTTGCTAAATTTGGAAAGATGTTAAAATGGGAAATAACAAAGACAAAGTACTTCACTGGAAATTTGAGAATGTAGGTTTGAGATAGGATCTGTAAAAATCTACTAAGAGGATTTATGGTGGCACTGTGAATCAGGAACAAGGTTTCACTACTTTTTGAATAAGGTTTTTATAATTGGACTGGGGCATGGTGTGTTGATGTCCTTAGGGTGTGTTGACATCTTGTGGAGTTTTATGCTTTGCAACTGATATGACAAGTTCACCTTGCCTTGCATATGTGTTATGTTTGATTATGCAAGAGCTTTTAATCTATAGAGAAAAACATTATGTGATGTCTTCTTCACTTTTAACCCTAGCTCAATAGATCATGAATAATAAACAAAAAAAGTAGAAAAAAAGGGTTAGAAGTTGAAGTTATGCTAGACCTCAACATCCCTTGTTTTGAGTGTTGCCTACATATCAATACTCTAAAGAGGGATAAAACTCCATGTAGTTCTCCCAGGCTACTGTGGTATGTGTGAAAGACTGGTGCAATGCTAACTACTTATGCAATTCTAGTGTGATTAAGTGTTCCAACTGTGACTTATGATCGTAGAGGTGTATTCAAAGTTTAGCTTAAGATTATTAAGGTTGTATGCATTCAAAATTGAAAGAAATAGGGAATTTTCTCTCATTATACAATTAAAATTATGGTGTTTTTCAATGTGTGAGCCTTTTGTGTGCAAACTAACTTGGAATTATGGATTTATAGTGATCAATTCAAAATTCCATCAAATGGGGCTTGCTAAACATTTAGGATGACCTATTAAATGAGTTTGAAAATGAGAAACTAGTTGTTATTTGGTAGGAAGATGTGGCCTGGAGAACTGGATAGGACTAGGGAGTGGGATAGTCTAATTGATGTGATGTTGTTTGAGGAGTAAAGACAAATGAGCTAGGAGTATGGATCATTCAAGGGATAAGATTGAGCTATTTTGAATGAGGAATATGGACATGTTGGGATCATAAGTTACTTGTAGGAATGGGTCATCTACATTAAAAGTAATGGAAGGGTGCTTAAAAGACCATGGAATGAGGCATGAGCTAAATGCATGTATAGAGTGGTCACAAGTACATGGTTTCACCTTAAATGTTAATTTATGTGTTTACAAAAAGATGTCTATAAAAATTTGTTGATAACCACTGAGTTGTTTTCTGATTAATGTCAAAAGGACTGCCACCAATAAGAGAACATGATCATGCCATTTGATTGCTACCTAAGAGTCGATCGCCAAATATCGGACCATATAGGTACCCTTATGTCTAGAAGAGTGAAATTAAAAATATGGTACATGGGATGTTTGTTGATGGTATTATTCAACAACTAAAACAAATTTTCATCCCATGTGGTAATGGTGCATAATAAAGATCACATTTGGAGGATGTGCCTGGATTATAGAGGAATAAAAAAATGCACCATCAAAATATAAGTTCCCTATTATAGTAATCCATGATTTTCTATGTGAGTTACATGGTGTTGTCTACTTTACAAAATTGGGTCATCTTTTAGGTTACCATCAAATTCAGATCAAAGATGAGGATATACATAAGATAGCTTTCAAAACTCATGAAGGCCATTACGAGTTTTTGGTAATGCCTTTTGGTCTCATAAATGTACCATCTACATTCCAAAGTTTGATTAACATTATCTTTTGGCCTTTTTCGCATAGTTTCATCTTAGTATTTTGTGATGACATACTAATATATAGTAAGACATGGGAAGAACACTTGCAACATATGAATTAGATATTGATAATTCAATAACAACATTAACTTTACACAAAGGTTTCCAAGTGTGCTTTTGGAGTACAAGAGGTGGAGTACTTGGGTCACATTATTTTGCATGAAGATGTCAAGGTAGACCCTCACAAGATCAAGGCCATGATTGTTAGAGTTTGCTAAAATATCTGAATAGCGAGCATGCAGTAATGTTGAATTCCTGTAGACGCAGAATGAGAGCTCCAAAAACAAGAAAATTCCACAAAGGAAATGTTTGCATTAACCAACTTAGAAGAAGAAGAAAGTACATATAGGGTGAAATTAGGTCACCATAAAGGTAAAACCCTAATTCGCAATGAGAACCCACTTAAAGGTAAATGACCCATAATGACTTAATTAATTAACCTAAGTAAGTTGAAAATATGTGTAGGTAAAATCACTAGGTGGGAAAATACCTACACTAACACCCCCCTGAAGCGTAGCATAGATGGGTAGAAAAATTGGTTCCTAACAATGAGGCTTGATGAGGTGCCCAAGCATAATGCAACTCCCATAAATTGGGGTAGAGGAGAAAACCTGTAGGAATAAAACTCCTCCCTAAAAGAGAGCAAAGAAGAGAAGAGAGCTAAAAATCCCCACTAAGGTCTACAATTGACTGTAGCCACCCGATGTCCCCCAAAGGAATGCTCAAAAGTGACTATGAATCAGAAGTAGATGCAATGAAGAGTAATTCACCCTACAATAGTGAGTTTGTCCACCAAGTGCCTGATGGATCTTTAACCAAGGTGTAATTCTTATGAAAGGAATGATTCTCATATATGAGGTAGATGGGCCAACTGCTCTATGCTAAAATGGTGCACTAGAAGCAGAGGTAAAGGTCTACAAAATCCTTTGTAAGTATGGAATAAACTACCAGATGTTTGATGTATCCTAGATCAGTAGACCATTTCCTTATAATTTTAGAAGTAGACTAGAGGTAAGTGGATCAAGAACTAACTCTTGAATATCTGGAAGGTGGCAAGGAGATGGTGGAGGTGTGTCCACTTCATTGTTGTAGCCATCTATAGAAGAAGAGTTGTCAATATCAAAAAAATGCTCAGGTTCAGAAGTGTCAATAGGTACAAGTGAGTCTAAAGAGGAATCTAAATAATATGAAGGAGAGTCAGAAGTAAATTGTGAGAAGCTATATAGCCAAGTCTGATGATCGACCATTCCCACAACCAAAATAGTATCATTGTGTAACTCCTTGATGTACACTAAATCTAGAGTGAATTCAACTCATATGCCCAAACCAAGGTGAGTGATATGGTAGACTAATAGGAGATTAGTTGAGAGTGAGGGCACACTTAGAACATTATTGAATGTTCCACCACTGACTTCAATAGACCCTCTCCTGAGAACATTTTTAGAAGTGTTGTCACCTAGTTGGATAGAGGACATGTCACATGGTTCCAAGGAATTGAACTCAATCTGTAAAGAGGCCATGTGATGAAAAACACCAGAGTTAATGACCCATGTAAGAGGAGTTGGAGGCATAACTGAAACTAAAGCTTTGCCCTTTTGTTTCCCCTTGTTATTCTATTTTGCCTTTTCTTTGCTAGAGTCATTTGCCTTAGTGGATTCATGGGTTGATGAAGATGGTTTGATAGAATTTGGAACACCTATGTTGTTCTAAATAAGAAGGTTAATAAGGTGGTCAATTTGTTTCTTCAAACATTTAATCTCATCATGCTTGCCTAAGCAATGCCCACATTTGATCCAATCTTTCTTGGGCTATGACTGGAAGAAGAGGTCACATTATTTGATTTGGTGTTGGAAAGATTTTCACCCTTATCATTTTTCTTACTCTACTTTTTCTCTCTACTGTTAGAAGCCTTATCTTTCTTATCAAGTAGTGCATGAGATTTAGATGACTTCATTGTGTCCATCTATATCAACTTATCTTGCTCTTGAATCAGGTCAGCAATAAAGGTATCTAAAGAAGGCATATTCCATGCATTGTCAAGAGCACTCTTAGTGGTATGAAAAGTGGACACAGATACAAAATATTTAGGACCCAGTTTAGAGAGTATTGATAGAACAAGTTATTCATCTTTATTGTCAATTTCACATGCTTTTGACTGTAATCTCAAAAGTCTGAACTCGATGAAGAAGTCTTGAAGAGTGTTGAAGTCATATGGGCTCAATCTAATGAGCTCATTTTCTAGCTTATTTCTTCTCATCGCATCTTGCACCCCAGAGAGCTTGGTGAGTTGGACCCACACTTCAGTAGGTGTCTGGGCAGATTCAATGTGAAAGAGTAGATCTAGGGAGATGGAAAGACACAGTAGTCTATAGACTTTATCATAATGATTAAACCATCTAATTTTTGCTCCAGCATTAGTATGTTCAGTCTCAATGCCCATTATAATTTAATGGTAACCCTTAGATTGCAAGATGATTTCCATTCTAGGTTTCCATTCATGATAATTAAATGGTGTAAGTAGACTAATAGAGAATGAATCCATAGTGCAGAAGTAAATATTATTGCAATAAGTAACGAAGAATGCAAAAAAAGAAATAATACACAACACAGTACCCCCTTAGAACTATCAATAGTGACCCCTTGGATGTTTCAAATATAAGTGCACTCATATAGACATCGAATTCAACCAAAAATGCATCTTGAGCAGCAGGTGCATAAGTACAAGGAACTAGAAGGACATCAAATTTAACCAATAATGTGTCCAAGATAGAGTACAATAGGGATGAAGTAACATTTAAGTCATTACACCATGAATAAAATGGATGTTATAAAAGGGGAAAAGCAATGCCACCAATGCGTAGAGCTTAAAAAACTATGCACTTTCAAAAAAAAAAGACACCCAAAATGGAGCTAAAGATTGAAAGTTATGACACGATTTCTTACTTCTACTCATTCCCGAGCCCTTTCCAAAAAAGGAATTTTTTTCACCTTTCACCTGAAATTTGAAACCCTTTTGAACATCACATGGGTTCTAGAGCTTGCTTACTCGAACTCTTGAAGGAGCATTACTTATTTGGGTTTTCCACATTGCTCTACTTACTCAGGGTTTTGACACTACTTTACTTACTCAGGGTTTTGACTGAGCATTACTTGCTCAAGGTTTTGAATAACTGCTACTCAGGTTTTTGACTGAGCATTACTTGCTCGAGGTTTCAAAAAATTGCTACTCAGGTTTTCAACTGAGCATTACTCAGGTTTTCAAGCAACTTCAACTTAGGAACTCAGAGAAGTAAGTCTCATTCGAAACACCAAACAAGTCTAACAGTCGAGCTTTCGAGCAACTGCTATTTCAAACTTTTGAGCAACTACTACTTCAGGGTTTCAAACAACTACAACTTGGGAACTCAGAGAAGTAAGACTCCTTCAAAAACCCAGATTTCTAAGCAAGTTGTCAGCTTTCAAAAGTTTGATTATTGACAACCAATTACTTTCAAGTTATCAAGGTTGTGAAGTCCAATTGCTTCAGTCACTGGATTTGCAGATTTTGCAGGCTCTTCTACTCGTCTATACAGACATCTATCAGTAAGAAGAAAACTTGATTTCTAGAAAATCCATGAACTTTCTCAAAAATCTAAGAGAGACCCATTTGAGATCTCAAAAAATCCACAATGAATATACAACTAGATTTTTGATTTGAGGTCACTTGACATGAGTTTCGAGACAGAGAAGAGTCATGCCTCCAAGGTCAAAAAAATACTCATGAAAGAACAAAACCAACCATGGCGAATGCAAGAGGATCGTGCGAAAGGAGACAAATGCATGAAGCTATCATGAAAGCTTTGATACCATGTTAGAGTTCACCAAGATCTCTGAATAGCGAGCATGTAGCAATGTTGAATTCCTATAGGGGCAAAATGAGAGCTCCAAAAACAAGAAAATCTCATAAAGGAAATATTTGCATTAACCAACTTAGAAGAAAAAGAAAGTACATATAGGATGAAATTAGATCACCAAAAAGGTAAAACCCTAATTCACAATTAGAACCCATTTAAAGGTAAATGACCCCTAATGACTTAATTAATTAACCTAAATAAGCTGAAAAGACATGTAGGTAAAACCACTAGGTGGGAAAACGCCTACACTAACAATGATAAAATGGAAAGTTCCAAAAACCCTCGAGAACCTCCAAGGCTTTTTAGTGCTAACATGTTACTATCGTTGGTTTGTGAAAAATTATGGAGGCATGGTGACACCACTCACAACGTTGTTGAAGGACTCAATCGAGTGGAATGAAGTCACCATCAAGGCATTTGATAAATTGAAGGAGGCCATGTGCACCACTCCGGTTTTGGCTACCCAAGATTTTTCAAATATCTTCATTATTAAGTGTGGTGTTAAGGTATGGAATGAAGCAATACTTATGTAGAAGGACAACCCATTGCCTTTTAGAGTTATTAACTCAAGGATAAGAATTGGCTAAAGTCTATCTATGAGAAGCATATTGTGGCTATTCTTCATGCAATCAAGCAATAAATACCTTATTTGATGTGTAGACACTTTAATTTAAAGATTGGTCATGATAAACTAAATTAATTCTTAGAACAAAGGTTGTCATCTGAAGAATAACAAAAATGGGTGACCAAAATATTGGGATATGTCTTTGAAATCATATATAACAAAGGAAATGACAATGTAGTAGCAGATCACTATCCATGAGGGATGAATCCACAGAGACCTTGTTATGGATGATGTCCTTATGGCAGGTAAATTGGGTGGATGAGGCAAGATTAAAATGGGAGAATGACACCGATACACATGTTTTGATTTAAAAGCTCTTACAAGATTCTAGTGTCTTAGATACATTTGAGTGGAAAGTGAATGCTTTATGGTATGATGATAGATTTTACTTGTGCAAGAATTATGCCCTCATGCACAAGATCCTTATGGAGCTCCATGCAGGAGGCATTTAGATTTTTTTAAAATTTATTATTGAATCGAGTAGGATTTCTTTTTAGGAAGGACTCAGAGGTAAAAATTTGTTGTTGAATGCACTGTGTGTCCATATAACAAGGGCGAGACAATTTTTGCAACCTTTATTTGTTTCGAGCCAAAGGTGGGAGGAGGTTTCCATGGATTTTATAACAAGTTTGGCCAGATCAAAAGGTAAAAATGTCATCATGGTAATCTTGGACAGGGTTGGAAGGCTTTGCGTAATGCTAATGTATTTCTATACCTCTTAAATTCAAATTTGGACCTTACTGGCATGTAAGTCGACACCCAATAAATAAAAAATATGAGAAATCAAGACCACACGACACAGGGGGACCCAAAACACCAACTTCCCAAAACTCTATAGTGTATAATCGATGGGGCCCTATGGAACAATGTGATGGCGAGGGTTCCTAATGAAGTGACACCTCACCATGCAACCATCAACTATACATAAGGATTCTCAATACATTTTCATTATTACAACAAAATACATGATATTATTAGCTTCACAACTTACACAAGGGCTCTCAGCTCTGCATTCACACAAAGTTCAGCCCTTCGGGCTCGACGTTACTTTTACAACCTCACTCTTAAATATCAACAACCACCATCAACGCTCAACAACTATTTCAACATCAACCAATTGCTAACAACAATCAATAACAACCACCAATAGCCTTCAAATAGGACATGACTCCCTTTTTTATAGTTGTTGTGTAGGTGGTCTAGTGACTGATAGTTGTTGTTGAGTAGGCTTGGCACCCAAATTCAAAGGCCTACGCTAGGATAGTTCGGCGTAGTCAGATCTCGATTCTTGTAATTCTGAAACACTGCACACATGGTGAAGGGTGAGCGCACAGTGAAGCGCAACAAAATTTTAAATCCGTACATGTCTCTGTAATTTTCACCCCCTCTTGCACACATGAAAAATAAATAAAGTAGAAACTCTGCACATTTCCCATATTATGTGGCATAATATAATAGGTTGAAGGCGTAAAAAATTATTTAATTTTATTGAAATTTGTGCTGTTAGTGGGAAGCTTTGGGCCGGCTTGGGCAGCAATGAACCCTGCTATGATGCCTAGTATGGTCAGGCTTAGGGCGCCCTCGAACACACTCTGGGACGGTTTTTGTGGGCATGTGCGCGAGGTATGAGAATAATCTATTTGGATATTGCCTTGTAGATTTGTCGTCCTTCATCGTCATTTCAATCCCAACACTGTCAAGTGTCACCTTTTCCATTTGGCCAATTGATCGCTTGTCCCTTTTGATCGTTTGTCCTTTTTAGTCTCGAGTTTCGTCTCTGTGGCTTTGTGCCTTGCTTTTGCACTCTCTTGCTGTAAAAGTCTTATTTCATCTCTACCTCATGTTGTGGATAGTCCTCTCACATATTGCTTACTAGTTTGGACCCTTAGTCCTTCGCTGAGTGTCTTTGTTCTGTGCTTCCCAACTTATCTCTTTATACACTTCTCAATAAAGTTTTCCTTATACACTTCGTCAAATACTCTTTTGTATTGTGCTTCAGTACCCTACTTTTTTCTTTCCCTGCATATTCTAAAACTTCAATCTATATAAAATTGTTGATTCACCTTGGATACCCTCCATCATCCCAATCCCTGCACACTACAGTTATAAAAAATTTGAAAAAAGAATGGAAGGGAAGGAGAGAGAGAAGAATGAGAGGGAAAACAACCTTACTCTTGACCATATAATTTAGATCGTGGCGCCATTATTTGGGGTTTTGCCCTTTGTATAGGGCGCAAGGGCACCAGCGTGCGTTTTCCCCACGGCACGAAACCGAGGCGAGACCAACTATTCAACGGTCTCATTGACACTCGGGAATGGGGATCCCAATACAGCTAATCAATGCCCCCCCCCTCCACCCCCCACTATACACACACTCCAACAAGGGTAACGAGTCCGGTTAACCCGAGTTAACTTTATTTGTTTATTTTTTTAAAAATCTGATGGACCAGGGTCCAGCATTTATTAAAAGGAGCAGCAGGCTGGGCGAGACAGCGCATTAAATGGAATTGATTAATTAAAGCAAAGGCTGCAGGACGGATTCTTTAATTCCCGCACCCTCTTTTTTCTTTATTCCGACAGGATTAGGTCAAATAAGCTTCCCCCCCCCTCTCGGATTCTCCCCACACAGCGCGCCGAGCCTCTACGTGGCCAGCTGCAATTCGCCGACCCGAACGCCCACCACTTTACATAAAGTCAATCTCACGCCAAACATATTCTTTCCGGGCTCACGTGGCGGAGCACTCCGGCGGGAAATATGATGACATGGATCACGGCCATCCGACGTGGAAAGCAGGGCCCGTTTGCCCGTTCGGGGTCTGGACAGTGGAAAATGGGGTTTGGCTACGAGGTGGAGCCAAATTTGGCTGAGCTGATAAGCAGACTTTAACGTTGCAATCCGGTCAAAATAAATCGGAAATTCGTCCGCTTTCGCTTGTACTTGCGTAGATTGAGACTTAAATTCCCCTGCGAGATACTTTACTTACACTCACTTGGGTAGAGCTCGAAATCGTCATTTGAACAGTGGAATTTCATCATTTCGAGATTCCTGTTGCGGGCTTAAAATGCGAGTGTGGTTTTCCTCTTCCCGCAGATGATGTTTCTGTTAGCAGCAATGAGGTTGATGTATTTGGGGGTGGCGGTGACAGTCATAGCGATAGTGTGTTCCTACGAGCCTGGTGCTTCTGCTTCTGCTTCTGTTTCTGTTTCTGTTTCTGTTTCTGTTTCTGCTTCTGCTTCTGCTGCTGATCTGAACGACGATGTGCTGGGACTGATAGTGTTCAAAGCAGATTTGCGCGACCCCAATTCGTTTCTAAGTTCCTGGAACGAGGACGAAGACAGCCCATGCAGCTGGGCGGGGGTGAAATGCAGTCCCAAAACAGGGAAGGTCACCGAGGTCGTGCTGGACAATCTTTCTCTCTCGGGAAAAATCGGGAGGGGTCTCAGCAGGCTGCAGTCTCTTCGCACGCTGTCTCTTGCGAGCAACAATTTTTCCGGAGAAATCAGTCCAGATCTGGCGCAGATGGAAGGCCTGAGGATTCTGAATTTGAACCACAATGCCCTCAATGGAACAATTCCTGCCCGCCTCTTTGAGCAATGTGCTACTTCTCTCAGAGTTCTCTCCCTGGCTTACAATGCACTGCGGGGTACTGTTCCTGATACTGTCAGTTCATGCACCAGTTTAACAGCTTTGAACTTGTCCGGCAACCATTTGTCTGGGCCTCTGCCTCGGACAATATGGACTTTGAAAAATCTGAGATCATTGGACCTGTCTCGCAATTCTTTTGTTGGGATTGTTCCTGAGGGCATTGGGGGTCTCTCTAGTCTCAGAGACATACGCCTGAATGGTAATAATTTGTCTGGTCCTATACCATCTGATATAGGAGACTCTGGTCTCTTAAAAAAAGTAGATTTTAGTTTCAATATGCTTTCAGGCACTCTGCCTGATTCACTGCGACGATTGCATTTTGTTTCTAGTATGAGTTTCAGTAATAATTTTCTGATTGGTGCCATTCCTTCCTGGATAGGAAGCTTGATAAACCTAGAGTTTGTAGACTTGTCTAGGAATAGTTTCAGTGAAAGCCTTCCTGCCTCGGTGGGCATGCTGCAGAATGTTAGGTCCATCAATGTGTCAAATAATATGCTCTCAGGAGCCATTCCCGAGTCTTTGTTGGGGTGCAGTACCTTGTTCTCACTTGACATCAGCAAAAACAACTTTAGTGGAACTATTCCTGGGGAGTTATTTGAACTGGGTGTACAGAGCATACATTTGTCCTCGAATCGTCTCAGCGGTCCTATTCCTCATGCTGCTTCTTCAAACCTGTATAAGTTTCTGGAGGTGTTGGATTTAGGACACAACGTTTTGAGTGGAGAAATTCCTCCGGTGATCAGTCAGTGCTCCAATTTGAAGTATTTGAACTTATCAGGGAACCTTATTGCCTCCAACATCCCATCAGAGTTCGGTAATCTTCATTCTTTGAAAACTTTGGATTTAAGTTATAATCAAATATACGGGGACATTCCCGGAAAGCTCGGGGATGCCAGTGCTCTCTCTGTGCTGCAGCTTGATGGTAATTTTTTATCTGGACGGATTCCTGGAGAGATCGGAAAGTGCTCATCTCTGTCATTGTTGTAAGCTATCTATCTGCCCGTTTCTCTACTTTCAAAGCTTTGCCTAAGTAATAGATGTACTGACTGCAAGAAATGCTTGTTATTTAGACTTCATTTTTACTTTCAATTTCTTTTGGATCAAGTGATCTAAAACTCTGGCTTTGGAAGACAACTTCTTTTTCTTAGGAGCTTTTTGAAGTTGTGATTGAAAGAACGAATTCGAGTCGATTTTACTTCTGAACATGCAGTTTAAACTTTAAAGTATTGTTTTAGTGGTTGGTATATTTATTCAATAATCACTGGTAATAAGTTTTACCTTTAATGGTCTGGCCCTGTTTTATGTAATTAGTTGTTCTTTTAGAAATTTTGCTTTTCCCAGACCTTAAAAACATTCACTAGTCTGAAACTTAATTCATGTTTAGTGCTCTTGAAGGAGTGAAGGATATGTGTAATTTGATGAGGTCAATCTCACATGTGGTCTGAAACTTTATCAAACTTGTACCTTCAACAGAAGCACGTATGATGCCTTAACACACCTGCACAAAAGAAAATTATGGCATGACATCCCTTTACTTGTGAAATGGTAACCTTGAGCAGGGAATAGAACATGCATACCATGTCCTACAAGATTTTATTTATCGTCAGTTCTCTTTTCTCACTTTCATCCACCGTAGGAGAATGAACCTTCAGATGCAGAATAATAGCAGATATTTGAACTAGAGCCTAGCTACTCAAATCCTTTCTTTTTCCGGTGGCTTTTTCATTCCTTTGGTTATTTTTTTTTGCTCTTGGAGTCCCATAGACTGTTTTGGTCTCGTGCAATTCATTAAAAATCTCTATCTATTATTGAAAGTGGACTTGTTCCAGCAGGTACATTTTACGGAGGTGGATTGCAATTACTTCGTAGTAAAAAACCTGGCAAGAACTGGGACAAACATGAAGTACAATTTTCAATTTTGTAGGGTGTTCACATATCTGTCGTGTGCTATGGTGTGCAACACGAGCAACTTATTTTCCCCTACAAACTGCGTAGGAAGCCTTTTTATCCCGAATTTAAGCCTTAAAAGATCTAATCATGCCATTTATTGTTGATTACTTATAGTAAACGGAAACTTGGAATTACCAAAGAGCTCTCCTTTAGATTTTTCAGAACTGTTAATTTTCAATTTCATGAAAGTGAGCTGTAAATTCATTGGAAGACAATATCAAACCCCAGATTTGCGAAATTATTACAACAAAGTTCTTGGCAGTTACAGTCTTGTATAATCATTCATAAATCTCCTTTGATTGGAATCTGTAGAGCATTTACAGTTTTTCAGTGCTGAAGGACCTTCTGTGATCTTGTCTGTGTCTTGTTTTCAATTTAAGGAGCAAAGTATAATTGCATATTGTGGATACTCTTTCAGAGCAGTATCCCTTTTTTAATTAGTTCTGGGTTTTATGTTTTTCACTGCATTAAATCAAAGAAATAAAGTTTATTAACATTAGTGATCTGAAGAAAGCGCATATCAGTTTTGGTTCAGGCCTTGCTCTTATTTCAAGCGTGTGGTATCTGCATTGTGTAAGATTAAGTTGTTATTCTGGTTAGCAGATTATTGTAAAGTTTAAACTAATGTATATGACTATGGCGTTTATTATTGTGTGGTTCCTTGTTAAGTATAAAATAAACAGTAATTTTTTGAGTGAAATCATTATTCATATGATTGGAACTTGGCACAATCTGCCTTTAACAAATTATATGTTTGCAAGTAGTGTGGAGAATAGAATTGTTTTACAACTGTTACTTCAAAATGCAGGAGCTTGTCACACAATAGTTTGAGTGGACATGTACCCAAGGAATTAGCCAAGCTGCACCGTCTGAAAATTCTGAATTTGTCGGTTAACAATCTTACCGGAGAGCTGCCACAGCAACTTGGGAACTTGGGTAATTTGTTATTTGTGAATGTCTCCCACAACAGACTCAAAGGGAAGATCCCAACAGGTGGGATATTCAACACATTGAACAAGACTTCACTTGAAGGAAATGCAGGGCTATGTGGATCAGGTGTGAATGTTAGTTGTCCCATGGTTATGCCTAAGCCAATAGTTCTCAATCCAAATTCAAGTGGGAGCGCAAGAGGAGGGACTCAAGTGATTAAATCTAGACACAATAGAATTGTTCTAAGTGTTTCTGCAATAATAGCAATATCTGCAGCAGCTGTGATTGCATTTGGTGTGGTTGCTGTGACTGTTCTCAATATAAGAGCTCAGTCTGGTTCAAGATCTTTAAATCATATGCTTGATAGCTTTTCTCAGTCTCCCTCTACTGATATCGGTGTAGGAAAGCTGGTTATGTTTACACCCCGTTCAGATCATACATCTGAAGATTGGGTGACTAGTGCTCATGCATTGCTTAACAAAGACTGTGAACTTGGAAGGGGAGGTTTTGGCACTGTGTACAAAGCGGTTCTAGGGGATGGGAGGATGGTTGCTATAAAGAAGTTGATGGTTTCAAGCTTGGTTAAATCACAAGAAGATTTTGAGAAGGAGGTACAGCTTCTGGGAAAAATTAAAGATCCTAATCTTGTGAGCTTGCAGGGCTACTACTGGACACCACAGCTACAGCTTCTCATATATGACTATATTCAAAGTGGAAGTTTGTATAGTCGACTTCATGAGAAATCCCAGTCAGATGCCCCTTTAAGTTGGTTGACTCGGTTTAACATAGCCTTGGGAACTGCAAGGGGGCTTGCACATCTTCACCATTCTTGCAGGCCACCAGTCATCCACTATAACATCAAATCTAGCAATGTTTTACTTGATGAGGATTGCAATCCTAAAATTGCAGATTATGGCCTTGCAAAGTTGCTGCCCATGCTTGATAGGTACATACTCAGCAGCAAGATACAGAGTGCATTAGGATACATGGCTCCTGAGTTTGCTTGTCAAAGCCTTAAGATAAATGAGAGATGTGATGTGTATGGCTTTGGGGTGTTGCTTCTAGAACTTGTTACAGGTAGAAGGCCAGTGGAGTATATGGAGGATGATGTGGTGATCCTATGTGATAATGTGCGATCTTTACTTGATGAAGGAAAGCCTTTGACTTGTGTGGACTCAACTTTGTCTGAATATCCGGAGGATGAGGTCATTCCTGTGATCAAACTTGGCCTGATTTGCACATCCCAAGTACCTTCAAACAGGCCACCCATGGCAGAGGTGGTACACATCCTTGAGCTTATTAGATCACCAGCAGAAAGTAGAGAATTGCTATGAAGGGGAGTTGAAGAAGCATCACATCAGGCTCAACTTCTCTCAAATGGGGAATGTGAGTGACACTGCTGAAGAGGAGTTCCATTGCGCCAGCCCTCAATCTTGAAGTGCCCTATCTTAATCTTGTGAATCTATATAAAGAGCAACTAAGTTTAAAACCCTAGTTTTGCTTATGCGTAGAGAGTATACATTAGGGCCAATTTTATATTTTTTGATTGAGGGAGAATGTCCTTTTCATCAGTGTCAAGTTTCATTGTCCCAGACTGGATATTCTTTGGAGCTTGGCCTTCTGCCATTTATTTGATTTTTATCTATGGCAGGTTTCTGTGCTTTCTGCCAGACGATATGTTATGTTATATAAAATTTTCACTGATTATTTCCATTAGAATCCTGTTATAGACAGAGTGCCGTTAAAAGAAGTCTGTTAATACCTGCATATGTTACATCTTTCTTTCCCTTCATTCTTTGTGTAAAACTATTGGCATGCCACATTTTCTTTCCCCTGGTTTTTTATGTTAAATTTCACAAATCGCTGTATTAAGCCAGGCTTGTGATTTTCTTCCAGTCAATTGTGTCTTGTGTATTTGTAAGAAAGAGTTTATATTTTTCTTTGGAGAAATTTAGGTCAGAGTGCCATTGAACCATTATGAAGATGATCTATGGCAGTTGATGGTATGGGAACTTCAAATGCAAGGGTAGTTGATTTGTAATTATGTAGAAATAGTAAATAAAGGCTTTTTTCTATGAAATTAAATTGTTGCTTCTACCCATATCCTCCTATGAAATTAAATTGTTGCTTCTACCCATCCCCAACAATATGATTAACTTTTCCATCAACAATTGTAATCATTTGTGACAGTATTAGCAAGCAAACAAAGCTGTTACGATGGCTGTGTCATTCATGTCGAACACTTATCATGGTTTGCACTGTGATAAACATCTGCCTTAATGTTCAAGATAGTCATCAATGAATGAATAAAAGATTCTATGGGACCTAAAGCAGTAAGTAACAAGAGTATTCTTAGTGAGAACACCTGCAAGAAACAAGTGCCTGCTCTACTAAGTTTGCGAAATGTCCATTCCCTTTTGGATGTTGGATCCTCTACTATAAATCTTGATATTTTTTTTGGGTTTTAATCTGACTCTCTCAGAAGGTGGTTAGATTGTCAACAAGGTTGATGTTGTAATCGATTGCCAATGTCATTATAAGCTGGGCACTGAATGGTGCGATATTCTGTTTTACTAATTTGGTTTGACAATCATGCATTGTTTCTTAAGTTTTCATCATTTGACAACATGATTACAATGGTTACGAACTTGAGTGGATGGACCTATGCAAACAAACCCAACTTCTTTGTACGAAAACTGACATTTTATATTCTGCAATATTGGCTATGGATTGTTGTCCTAAATGGCTCGACAAAGGGTAGTTTTTTTTTCACATAAATTTTGGTTTAAATGTATTCAATTGTGGTCAGAAGTTTGCTGGAGCCATTATGGAGATGGTACATTCTGAAGACACGGCCTGTCCAATAGAGTTGATTGTGGGTAACATCTTTTTATTTCAGATTGTGACTTGACAAGCAGGAGCAGAAGGCATTGCAGGTCAAAAGTGGTTCAAAATAATTGGCATACCTGATGGGGTAGATTCATTCCAAAGAGCTAGGAGTGAATCTACAGAGCAAAGGCCAGTTATTTGGCTTGCCGGCAGTAAATTGTACGGTAGCATTAAGTGCTTTGTGGGGTGAAATGTTTTCTTGTTATGTGGAGTTCATTAAAAAACATTGGAATAATTTAATAGTTGTATACCCTATATATGATCAAGGTTAAAGAAGTACATCATGTCACTTCGAAAAACTGTAAGTATAATGTCAAACAATAAAAATAAAGTAGATTTTAAATTAAAGATTTAATGGGAAGACTTCATATTATGAGAAAGGATTTGTGGGGAAGAAAATTTGTAATTTTTTATATATGTTATAACTAGAGTTTTTTTATCAGAGCTAAAATTGGTGGTGGAACATTGTAGGTGGTCCATTCTCCAAGGTACACAAACAATGGTCAAGAAATACCTTGATAGTGATAGAGACACTAGATTGTCACACAATGCTAGATAAAGGAACAACAAAGAACATCCACAAGAAATGAAAGTACACAACATTGTCAAAGGAGGAACCCTTATCAAACAATGATATCGAGGTTGAGTCTGAGGTAGTAGTAGTTGAAAGGATTTGTTGGAGAAGAAAATTTGTAATTTTTTATTAAATAGAGTTTTTGATTGGAGCTAAAATTGGTGTTGGAACATTGTAGGTGGTTCATTCTCCAAGGTACACAAACAATGGCCAAGAAATACCTTGATAGTGATACACTAGATTGTCACACAATGCTAGAAAACAGAGCAACAAAGAACATCCACAAGAAATGAAAGTACACAACGTTGTCAAAGAAGGAACCCTTATCAAACAATATAAAACAATGGTATCGAGGTTGAGTTCGAGGTAGTAGTAGTTGAAGTGGCCAAACCATTCATGCCAAAGTTTGTTAACTCCATTTGAATAACTCAACAATGCAATAAGAAAAGAATCAGAGTCAAAATGTGAGAATGTATATAATTTAACTTGGTGATTTGTCTTACTCATTGCCACTGTAGAATTATCATGCAACCCTCTGATTATGACCGAATTTGATGAAAACGCTACTTTCATGTCCTCATTGATGTGAGTGATTTGGTTCATTGATAGGGGATTAGTTGAAAATGGTAAAACATTTAAAATATTATTGAATATTATTTCCATATCGCCCTTCCTTGCAACTACTTTAGTGTCATCACTCAAAAGTGATAGAAGACATGCTACAAGGTTTTAAGGAAGAAAATTCAACTTGTGAAGAGTCCATGCGGTGGAAAGCATCTTTGTCAATAATCTATGAAGAGATTGGAGTTGTAACTATTACGAGAGCCTTCACCTTTTCTTTTTCTTTCTCTTTGCCTTTTACTTTAGAAGAATCTTGAGTTGATGAATTTTGCTTGATAGACTCAGGGACATCTATGTTCTTTTCTAAAAGATGGGTTAGGTGATCAATTTGTTTTTTATGTACTTGTGTTCATCATACACATTTTTTTTGCAACATGCCCACTAAATCTTCTCTATCTCACTTTTATCATTGAAAGAATAAATTTTAATGGTGGTTTTGGCAAAGATTGATACTTTCTTCTTTTGATTCTTATTCTTCTTTTCTTTGTTTGAAGCCTTCTGTTTTTCATTCCCAACAACTATGGCTTGAGGTTTTGAGGACTTCAATGTGTTTATCTGTATTAACACAACTTGCTCTTGGGGCAAGTCGGCAACAAAGGCATTTAAATAGGGCATTTTCCCTATAATGCTTAGAGCATTTTCAATGGGATGAAAGGTAGAGCAACCGATGCAAATGCTGAAAACACTGTTTTCTAAGACAAAATGAGGACGTCAGGGTCAATCGATAATGCGTTCAAGAAGAATACATAAGGTAAAAGTTAAAAAGAGAAGGAAAAATAATTATTTTGCATGCGAGAGGATTTGGCCACTTGCCAAATCGGACTTCACTTTTCGGTCTTCGACAAGCGAAAAAATGAAGAGTTTTACAAAACTACTTTCTGTTTTTTTTAAAAAAATCACGATATATTGTTTTTGTATAATAATAATAATAATAATAATAATAATAATTTCCTAAAAACACTGATGACCCTGTCACAATATTATATTATTTTAAAAAGCAATAATAAAAACAATTTAGGTATACCCCTTTTTATAAAATTTGACCACCTTCCAAAGGAACTATATAGCCAATAAAGTATATCGACTTTAAAATGTGTTTTAACTTTTGAGAATGGCAATTCAAATTTCAAAATGATTTTCCCACTTTTTAAAAATTAAAAAAAACACTGATTTTAGCCGAATACCATGAATGGTAAGAAAAAGGTGTTTTCATTGTGAATTTTGCAGGGAAGGAAAAATACACGGAGGTTAAAGTACCTAAACGAACTTGCAGGGGATCAAGGTAGAAGGAAGATGTGGAGCCAAATGAGGTCCTTTTGTGCATGAACGACGACATGGAGGCCTAGTCTAATTGTAGTCAATGGGGATTCAATCACTGCATTTCCTCCTCAGGGACATGCACGACACATAGAGACTTAGCTCCTTACCTCCACACAACTACATGTTTAGGTTGGAAAGACACTCAAAGCTAAGGATGCACGTCCTTAGAGTTCGTTGAGAGTGGTCGTCAGGGTTAGAATAGGTTGTAAGACACTGCAAGACAAAGAAGATCCCTCTCCTTGTTGAGAGTCCACCCACAATCCCTTCAAATGCATGTAGGCCGAGTGGTGAGTGAATACTTGCAGCGTTGTTTCTGCCTCAATGCATAAAACTTGGCATACAAGGCATGAGAGGTTGTGAGAGGTCGTGGAGATCAGGGACCAAGGAAAATAACTACAACTCAAGGCCAATCAACACCCACACATCTGTCCAATCAAGAAATAACCATGTCCAGACAAGAAGACAAAGTGCTCACAACAAACCCGAATAGTAAAAAAAACTAATAAAACTTGAGATTTTAGTAAAAAACTACCCCTAGAAATTTTTTTTGGTCTCTTTGGTTGAGGTTTTTGAGATTTCAAAAAAAACCCCTTTTTTTTTTCAAACCCTCTTAAAAAATGCCTCACAATATATGCAAATAGACTCCAGATTTCAAAATCAAGCTTATAACAAATGATCAAATACATGATTATTGGTGTGGCTTTGATACCATATCAAGGTTGAGTCTAAATTTTAGATGAGTCAAATGCATGAGTAGAGTGAACAGAGAAGTCAAACAAGTACACAACATGAATTACTTGAAAGCAAATGAAATACACAATGCAGGGATATTTTATAAAGAGATTGGAGCCAAAACCAAACTTGTATTAAACAAAGCTCACAAATGTGAGAAGAACAAATAAGAATGGTGAGTAACTTCTCCACAAAAGGTGGTCAACAAAGCCTCAAAATAGAATAGTAACTTCTCCACAAAAAGTGGTCAACAAAGCTAAGAATAGAGGAGTAACTCTCATAACTGAAATAACAGGTCAAGGGAGTTACTTCCTAGTCATTTGGTCAATCTATACACCTAAGCAAACTTCTCCATGAAAGTAGGAAAACTCCAAATGAGGGGAAAAAGACCATAATAAATAAATATAGGAAAATAAACAATGACATTGAAATAGAGAACAACAAAAAGATCAAATAGAGAGATGGAATTGTCCCCACTTTGAAGTCAATCTTCTACCTCTTTTACCTCTTTGGAAAAGATGGCCCTCCAACTGATATAACGATCCAACCTCAAGAGCACCCATCAAATCTAGCTTTAATCATTCAACATCCAAAATGTGTTTTTTATACTTCATTGTGGACCCAACATTAGGTTTGGAGATGCGACATATAGTAGAAGCTAAGCTAAGAGAGACTGGGGATGTCTGGAGTAGACCCACATCCTCAAGAACATAAACAAACACAGGTTCTTTGGCCACATGGGTTTCAAGATGAGATGCAACGAAAGGAGCTTTGGCAGGTAAGCGATAAGGTAAAAAAAAGAGCTCTGAGCAAAATGTTTATGTGGTTGTGCTAAAAAAAATCAACATAAGAGAAACCATTATTTATTCTCCACCATCGCTGAGAGGAAGGAATCAAAAAAGGGAAAAATATTGCATAGTGCCTGAGAAGTTTATAATGAAAACATCTGAAGGGGAGACCTTCATAATTAAAGAATTGTGTCCAAGAACCATAGAAGGACACCAACTTAACCGAGTGAGAAAGAGGTTTGGAGATATCTAAGAGAATGTAGACTCTCACGAACCTATTCCTCAAAGAGGATTAATCGAGTTTAACAAAATAGCCCACTAGGTTAGTAAGCAATTTAATTTGATCTAAAATCCTCATAACCAGTGGGAGGTGATATACCCTGAGTAAAAAATGAGTCACCATGTTCAACAATAGATTCAATAGAGGGGTTAGGGATAACCAAGATAAGGGATTCACAAAAAAAAATGATTGACACATCTCCTACAAAGAGAGTTGAGCAAGGGGAATTCAAGGAGGTAGTATGGGGGAGTAGTAGCATGAGGGATAGAGGATGTGTCATACCCCAACTATGGAGGGGTAGCAGGGTTAAACACTACAATAACATTAGAAGAATATGGGAGGCCAAGGGAGCTTATGGGAATCAAAGCCATGAAGGGGTCAAATCTAGGGAGAGAGAAAAACACATTTTTTACAAAATCCTCAATAATGAAAGGGATTGGAGCAGTTCTTACATGTATCATAGACGTTAGGCTTCTTAGAGACCACATCCATTGATCTTATGTGTTGGAGGCTCACCTTACAAGCTCCATCACTATAACAAAGTTTTTTTTAATACCATGGCTAGAGTAGGGTCATAAAACCTCGAGAAAGGCCCTTACCTCGACCTACTTTTCTTTTAAGTAAAACAGGGACAATCTTTGTGGTCCCATCCTCCTCTTTGTTTGAGACTGAATTAGTTGCATTCTTCAAAAAATAAAACAGGGAGACGCCTTTTAAGGGTCACCTCCTTTGATTGTAGTGGAAGCAACTGACACTATAGAACTGGAACAAAGTGCCAAAACCTTAGACACTAAACCACTCTTTTTTGAAAAGAATTTGGTGGGAGAAGAGCAGGCTAGCTCTTTAAGCTTTACCATGGTAGATTGATGTACTGTTATAGTTATAGACAAAAGAAAACCCCAACAAGGGCTTTGAAATCTAGATAGCCTATGATTTTGTAAAATTTTTATGACCAATGTTTAAAATTACATGCTATGATCTATCACACAAAAAAATTATCTATTAAATAAAGTAGGCAATCTTAAATATGTTGATAATATAATTTTTTTTCGTTATATTATGATTGGCTATTTCTCCCCATTATTAGTAAGTTGTACTATAATATAAAGCTTATACAACAAATTTTAATTATTATATTTTAAAATTAGTACTTTTATAAACCTGTTTCATCACATCCTTTCATTCATACTCAAGAATTGTAAAAAAACACACCATTTTAAATTAAGATATTAATTCCAAAGTAATGACACAATAATACTATAGGCATATATTCATGAATGCATAGTACATATCAATTACTTTCTTCCTTGTCCTTGTTTAACAAGCGTTGTGTAACAACTAATACCTGCCATAATTGGTGAAAAGTATTTAAACTTATTGTGATATAAAAAAGATTATAAAGTGTGCAATATATTGTACACTTCGTGTTAAATATAAATAGAGGGAAATGAGGGGTCAAAGCTTAATATACTAGCAAGTGAGTTAGAAGGGGAATTGATGTTAAATAAACAAACATAAAAAGTTAGCTACATGGAAATCAAGGCAAAAGGGTTGTTTATTGTATAGTTGTCTTTAAAGTAATTAAAATTGCAACATACTCAATGTAATATATACTTTTGTCATTGTACATAAAAATAGTAATATTAAGAGTACACATTAATAATAACTCAGAGTTTGTGCAACAACTATATATTTAATTGCAATTTAAACAAGGGCCACATATAGACTTGTTCCTTGTATACATTTACAAAAGTTGAAATGATTTAACAATTATGTCTATATTAAAATGACATCTTTGTCCTTGTAGTAATACTTGTATGTCGAATTATTGCTGATACATGTTGGATATATGGATACATGGCTACAAAGGCACTTATAATTACTTTAGATTATATGATTTTTTTTCCTATAAAAGAAAATTTACATCATCATGGATTAAGTTTAGAAATTTTATTCTCACATGATTGTTAAATGAAGCGATATGATGAAAACAAAAATATTTTTTAAAGAAAAGTTTATGGATAGTTATAATATAAAAGCATATACATGATAAAATTGTATCAAAATCATGAGAAACAGAGAAATATCTATATTAGGATGTATAACTTTGCATAAAAAATATATTACATAAATCAATTGCTTTATGGACTTTTGTTTGTGATTGCTTTTGAAAAATTCATTTTCATTCACTGCAATTCAAAATCTACAAGCCATTAAAATTTGAAATCAATTCGTAGAGAAAATTTTCCGTGAAGGGAAAATGAGCACTTCTTCTACCAATTTGTTCATATTATTTTTATTTTGAAAAAATAATAGGCATTTAACTTAGATTACAAGGCAGTAGCAAATTGATTGTACAACATTGACAAAATTAAATATGATCCCATGGACTATGATAGTGGCTATGTATGCACAAAACTGATTTTATGATAATCGTTACAACTATTTTTCTACCTTGAAGAGATAATTATGCTTCTGAACATATCAAATTGAAAGTACTAATGAATTTAAATAAATCTTGCCTCACAATGGTCATGCTCATAGACACATACCATGCACATGTACAAATATATGCGAAGTGAAAAATAATATGTGACATAGTTTTATTTACAAATAAAAGACTCATTGTCCCACTTTGCAGAAATATTATAAAAAATGAGAACACTAAAAATGATTGTTCTTGGATTGGCGAGGACTATTCAAATCAATTGATATATTACAGTCCCTAGTTCACGACATAGTTGACTTTGTAGTTAACAACATATATGACAATGTACATGTGAATGTGGAGTTGGCATTTACATAATTAGCAAAAAGACTCCATAGCACCTTTCAGGGACAACAATAATCAAGACAAATTGTTAAATTGACCTACCATTAGTTTCACAATTACTGATTGCAAATATTAAATGTTATAATCAATGCATTGTATAGATAGCACTTTGGAATTTTTGTTTAAAATAATTAAAAAAAATTATGTATTGCAATAACACCAAAATTTTGTCATATCAACACCCTCTAGCCAATGGGATGCTACTTAAATTATTTTTTAAGTTTTTTAATGGGGGAAAAAGGCCAAAATTGAATATAAGCATTAGAAAATTCAGAATTGAAGAAAAATACTTGATTTTGATTTGTTTTTTGACCAAGATTATTGTCTCAACTAATTCGTATAGTATCATGTCATGTTAGGTACTAAAAATACATGCAATTCAATTTTAGCTTGTCTAGGGCATTTCTGTTCTCGTCCGATGTCAAGTCAATTATTTTGGTACATAAAATATACCTATATCAATTAAGTTTTTAAAAATATATGAAATAATAATAAACAATGCTTAATCAATCAAACAATTAGACACAGAGAGATAAGAGGTTCGTAGATTTTTAGGAGACGTCACATGGATGAATAAGAGCCTTTGAGTCATTTTTAACCATGTTACAATTTAAACCTATCCACGTAGATCTGAAATTGCTTGCGATGGTCACCACTAAATATGGAAGTGAGCAAATGATTAACCCTGGGTTGTACATATGGTCCTAATAAGATGAATGGACCATTTATATGATCTTGATAATATTATATGTTCTTGATAAAATCAATAGATTTCTAATGTGGTGTTTTATTTTTTTGTTTTCTTAGCTCTGTTGCCCCCTATTGCCAATTCACACTCTTTGACTTATGCTTCTTTGAAATTAACTAATCTTGAAAGTTTGAAAATAGACAAGGATTGGTTTGGGGGTTTGCGTTAGATAGGGTTAATGTTAGCTTAATTATTTCTCATCTAATTTGTTAGACCCCACAAAATGAACAAAGAATCATTGAGCATAGGAAAAAATAAAATGAGCCACACATGTATATAATATGTGCTAGAGATATGTAGATCTCCAAATTAACTAAAATCACGTCTTTTTATAAATGAATATGACCTAAACTTTGGAAAAATTGGCATGCATGATGGACTACCAACAACTAAAAATGAGAAGGCAAAAAAGACAGGGGGAGGGGGGCAAGAGAGAGGCAAGGCAAGATAAGGGCAACATAAACAAAAGGCCCGAACAATACAAATGATCTTGGCAACATGATGCATAGAACACAATATTGATTGGAGGTTAGCATAGGGATGCGTGAAGGGAGCAAGGGTTCAATAACGCTCAATTAGGAGCATTCATAGATATATGCATGTATGTATGTACATATACGTACATACATACATATAATAGCATTAAATAAAATCCAAGGGGTCATTTTTAGGTGTCTACATTTGAATAGGAAAAAATAAAATAAGTCACACGTATATAATATGTGCTAGAGATATGTGGATGTCCAAATGAACTAAATGATGTATTTTTATAGATGAATAAGACCCAGACTTTGGAAAAGTTGGCATGCATGATGGAATTCCAACAACTAAAAATGAGAAGGCAAAAAAGGCAGGGGGCAGGGAGGGAAGAGGGGTAGTAAGGAGAGGTGGGGCAAGATAAGAGCAACACAAACAAAAGGCCCGAACAATACAAATGATCTTGTCAACATGATGCATAAAACACAACATTAATTGGAGGTTAGCATAGGGATGTGTGAAGGGAGTATCAAGTTGTGAAATTCACCATGAGGGTTTAATAACTCTCAATTTAGAACATCCATCAATATGTATGTATGTATGTTGTGGGGGGGGGAGAGGTGGCCCAAGATAAGGACACCACAAACATTTATTGGAGGTTATCATAGGGATGCATGAAGGGAGTATCAAGCTATGAAAGTTACCAAGAAGGTTCAATAATGCTCAATTTAGAGCATTCATCGATGTGTGTGTGCATGCATGCGTACACGTGCACACATATACACACAAAACATTAAATAAAATCCAATGGGCTATTTTAAGGTGTCTACATTTGCATAGGGAAACATAAAATAAGCCACACATGTATATAATATGTGCTAGAGATATGTGGATGTCCAAATGAATTAAATCATGTCATTTTATAGATGAATAAGACCCAGAATTTGGAAAAATTGGCATGCATGATGGACTTCCAACAACTAAAAATGAGAAGGCAAAAAAGGCAGGGGGTGAGGGGGAGAGAGTTGGGACAAGATAGGGCAACACAAACAAAAGTCCCGAACAATACAAATGATCTTGGCAACATGATGCATAGAACACAACATTGATTGGAGGTTAGCATAGGGATCCATGAAGGGAGTATCAAGTTGTGAAAGTCACCATGAGAGTTCAATAATGTTCAATTTGGAGTATTCATATATATATATATATATATATATATATATATATGGGGCAAGATAAGGGTAACACAAACAAAAAGCCTGAATAATATAAACGGTCTTTGCAACATGATTCATAGAACACAACATTGATTGGAGGTTAGCATAGGGATGCATGAAGGGAGTATCAAGCTGTGAAAATCCCATGAGGGTTCAATAACACTCAATTTGGAGTTTTCATCAATACACACACACGTGTGTGTGTATGTGAAATAAAAGCCAAGGAGAATTTTTTAGGTGTCTACACTTGCCCTGACTTTGATATGCATGCTTAGCCACACTATAGGGGCATGTACACACACTTCAAATTAGAATATATATAAAATGGATACAACTACCAGTTGTCCCAAAGGTACAAGTTATGTTGGAAGGGATGTCATTTTATGTTTTCATAAAGTGAAAGAGTGTAATTTGGCAATTGTATTACACTTGAGACCCATGATCATTACCCCATCTCATCTTTTATGCACGAAACGTTAAAAAAATAATTTTATTTTTCTAGGGGAGGTGATGGTGGAAAAAGAGGTGGTGTGTTCTATCATATTGCATGGCAATGATTTGTGTGGGGATGAGACAATCTGTTTCATGATGATCTTGAGCAATGGTAAAGTGGTGGGGAAGGGCAAGGCCATATAAAACATGAAAGTGGTCAAAATATTTATAGGTGAGTTGGGTAGTGATGGTGAGGGGAAACAACATGCTATTTCAATTGATGAAGTCAAATAAGCATGGGGAGATATATGTGCAAAGTTCAATGGCATGACACATATGTCAATACAATCTGTAGCTTCTACCAAACTGTTTCAATTACCCAACATATGATTTAAATTTGGGTCATCTCAATGAAAATGGGTGTTAGATATCCAATGACTCCTAAAAACGTAGAGAATGCACAATGCAATGTGGAATTTATCTATATCGATATCTATTTACCTATGGAATCTTGCATCTGTCAAGTAAATTATATAGGAGGCATCTTTGATTGATGAAGCCTTTCCATTTTCATGTAATTTGTTTTAGATTCATCTAATTTGGTTTTATAAGTTAAATCACTCATAGATTTCATCTAATTAGTTTTAGACCCATCTAAATTAACACACAATGCTTTGGTGGAAGATATAGATTGCATTGATAAATGTGATATGTCATTCAACTTTGCATGTATATCTAACTGGGCTTTTCTTCGAGTCTTATTTCATCTCACTATAACTGCCTAACTCACCTTGAAATCTTTCACCATTTTCATATTTTCACGGTCTTACCCTTCCCACCACTTTGGCCAATGCTTAAGCTACACCATGTATAGAACATCTCCTCTCCACACAACATCTTTTCATGCCATATAAAGGAATAAACCATCCCACATTCCACCATCACCTCTATTAGAAATATCAAATAATTGTTATTTCTTTTAATGAATGGAAATTTTAAGTACACTTCAAAACATTTAAAAAACTAATAACACTTAAATCCCCAGATTATACTTTTGAAATAACCATGAAACTTTTACAAAAGAAATATTGATAATAAATTTATTTACACATATTCAAAGTTATACTATATTTTAAAATCAGAAAATCATATTGTATGTTTTAAACACTTACGCTTCAAAATATAATTTCCTATAATCTATTATCCAAATAACCTATTCTCAAACTAAAATGACATTTCAAGAGTTGTAAATAATAATATTGATAATCTTGGTGTTATTTGAGGTGTGAGAACAACACTAGTACAATTGAAAATAAATAATAATTATAATAATAAGAATAATATATTAGTATATATATGTATTGAAGATAAGTATTAACATAATTATAAATAAATAATATATATAGTAATATTATAATGTATTTATATATTATATATTTTATATGATAAATAGTATATATTATTAAATGTAAATAAATAAAAATAATAATTAGGGAACATGGTTATCCATTGAAAATAGGAGAGTGAGGATGAGGCACAAGCATTGTAAAGGATTGCAAGGAGTGTTTCTTCATGCGAAGGGTGGAGGTTGTAGATCCTCGAAAGCAGCTAGCCATGACCTGGAAGTAGATATTTGAGAGTCTAAGTATGAGCTAGGGTATTCATCTGGTCTAGGTTTTGAGGAAGGTATAGATGCTAGACAGCATGAGGAATGGGAGGAGGTGGAAGAAAATCAATGGCATCTGGTTCAAGAAGGAATGGGTGCATTCAGAGATGTTGCAAGGCCCTCTGAGGTTTATTTGAAGGAGCAAGTGGAAGAGTTATTAGGTTTCCCCAAAATAGATGTGCTTCTTTCATCTTGTAACAATGTTCAAGGCTTTAGGATTGGTGGAGAAAAAGAGTTTCTGTGGGAATCAAAGGAATTTTTGAAAGGCATATCAATTTTGGAAAAGTGTGCTTTAATTGGAAACTTTGTTGGCAAATGGCCGCTATAGGAGAGATTGAATCTTGGGTTGAAGATTCTTGGGGTAAGGAAGTTGTGGTAAATTTTTTACCTAAGGGATTTTTTAAAACCATCTTCCCCAATCCAGAAGCCAAAGAGAAGGTGTTTAAGCATCCTTTCTGGTCCCTAAGAAGAGTTGGTCTATGGCTCCAAAAATGGCAACCTAAGTTTGATTAGACTTCAGATAAACATGGTTGCTATCTAGTTTGGATTCATTTATATGGTCTCCCCTTTGAGTATTAAGATAAGGCTTGTTCAATGGCCCTTGGTAATTTTCTTGGTACTTGTTTGGAAATTGATCCGATATAAAAAAAAAAGTTTTGACCTCATATGCAAGTATTAGAGTTTTGCTCAATGTTGATATGAAGATTCTTGAATTTTTCTCCATCAAGCCTCAAGGCTGTATCTGGGCTCAAATGGTTGATATTGAGAATATCCCTTTCATGTGTCATAAGTTCATGTAGATTAGTCACATCAAAAGCAGTGTTAGTCAAATAACGATCCTGTGTCATCATAAGGTAGGGACAAATGGATCTAGAAACTGGTGACACTTTCATCACAAGCCTTCAGGGAGGGTAATGGAGGTAAATTTTGGTCCTTGCAAAGAGAGGATGGAAGGCTCATGTGGAGAATTCCAAATCAGAAGGTCAAATTGCTCAATAATGTTGATCCAAACACTAAAAATATTTAGCAAGGTACATCATAAGGAGAAGTGGAGATAGTAGCACCGGATTTGTCAGTATCAAAAGCTTAATCAATATGAATAAATGAAATAAAAGAGCTGCTATATAAATTGGATAAAGGGAAAGATATGTCTCCAAATTCAATGTTGACAGGTTGTGAATTAATTAGCGAACAGTCTTAGGTTTTAAAAGAATTGATTCATAATACTCCTTAGTTATTTGAAAAGGAGCTTAAAGAAAAGAGCTTTTCACCCAAGCTACTTTCCATAATTAAAGCTTCACTTGGTGTAGAGTTCGAGGGCGAAGAGGAGGAAAAATATTTAGAGGAAGGCCTAAATTCTAGGGTGGTCCTTTCTATTTCTCAATCTCAAAGTTCTCTAAAAATGTGAATTGTAAGGATCCTAAAAAGTGCGACAAGAAATCAGCCAAGGAGAAAGTAGCTAGAGAAGTCTTAATTGGCAAACAAGGAACCTTGGAAAACTTTTTGGATGTTGAAAGGCGGGGGGTGGAAATCCCTTCTCCCATATCATGAAGATATTTTATTGGAATGTTAGGAGTTTGAATGCCCGTAATAAAATATGCTTAGTTAAGCGTCTTTTGTTGGCTAATCAGTGAAATGTAATGTTGATTCAAGAATCTAAATTAAGTCTTTCTAAAGCTTCTGCATTGATGAAGATGAGTTGGAATAGATGGAACATTTATTTTGTGAAAATGTCAGGAGCTTATGGCGGTCTTGTGATTTTGTGGTCTCCTTCCAAAGTGTCAATGGAGGTGTTTGATAATGGTTTGAATTGGCAACTATGCAAAATTTTAAGTTTTTCAATGAACATGAGTTTTATTCTATGCAATGTGTATGGGCCCTCTGATCAAGCTCAAAAGATTCAACTGTGGAATTATCTCTCGAAAATACTTGAGTCTCTTCAGGGTTCAAATATAGTGTTGGGTGGGGATTTCAATGCAGTGCTTGCTTTGGCAGTTAAACTTGGTGGCAAGGCACAAGTGGCCAGTGTTGTTTCAACTTTTGAAAGGTTTGTTGTAAAAAATGAGTTGGTTGATGTTAGACCCGACCAGGGTGTTTTCAATTGGAATAATAAAAGACTTGGGGATCAAAACATTATGTAAAGATTAGATTAGTTTTTTGTCTCATCTAATTGGTTCTCTCAGAATTGGATCTCAGAGAGTTCCATTCTTCCCCATTATGGATCATATCACTTCTCAATAGATTTGAATAGTTATGTGGATAGTTTGCCAAATTTTTATCCTTTTAAGTTTGAGATGATGTGGCTCTGAGATCCCTCTCTCTTTAATAATGTTTATTTTTGGTGGAATAACAACCCAATCATCTCAGGTTCTCCAATATTTAGGATTGCTCATAAGTTGAAGTACATAAAAAGTTGTCTTCACCAATGTAGTTCAAATGTCTTTAAAAATACATTTCAGGATAAAGTTCGAGTGAAAATGGAAATGGAAATTTTGAACAATTCAGTAATGTGACAAGGTATAGACCAAACTGCCTATTGGGCTGCAAAAAGATTGTCAACAGAATATGAAAAATTGATGCTGCATGAAGAAATCCATTGGAAAGAAAAATCAAGAATAAATTAGTTGAGAGAAGGTGACCAAAATTCAACTTTCTTTCATAAATCAGTGAAGATGAAAAAAAGCTTTACTCACATATCAAAAATTCATACAAAGGAGGGAGATATACTGAACTCTCAAATAAAAATTTGAAGAGACGTTGTTTCTTTTTTTTAGAATTTGTTGAATGAAGCTTCATTCTCAGATCTTTGGTCTCCAGGTTTCAAACCTAAGGTATATTCCAAGTCTTATCACTGATGATCAAAATGAAAAACTTCTTGCTCCTTTCTCATTAGACGAAGTTTGATCAGTGGTTTTTTCTATGGCCAAAGACAAAGCTCCAGGCCCTGATGGGTTTCCTGTGGCTTTCTTTCAAGCCTTCTGGGAGATTGTTGGTGAAGATGTGTTGAGTATGGTGGAAGATTCTAGGTAGAGCAAGAAAATAATTCCTAATTTGAATGTCACATTCATTTATCTCTTTCTCAAAGGGTAAATTCAAGACTTCTTTGGTGACTTTCACCCTATTTTGCTTTGTAATATGACATATAAAATCATTATAAAAGCAATGGTTGCTACGCTGAGACCTATGTTGGATTTCTTGATTTTAGAAAAACAAGCAAGATTTATTCCTGGTAGTAATAGAAGATCATGAAATTGTCCACTCATTGCATCAATCTCTTCGTAAAGGTATGCTGCTCAAGTTTGATATCAGTAAAGCCTACGATTGGGTAAATTGGCATTTTTTTATTAAAGTTATAGAAAGGTTTGTTTTTAGCCGTGATTGGTGTGAGTGGATGTTTAGTTGCATCTCTAGATCAAATTTTTATGTTCTTGTTAATGGCAGTCCATAAAGTTTTTTTGAATCCTCCAAGGGTATTTGTCAAGGGGATCCATTATCTCCATTCTTTTTTATTTTCTTAGCTGAAGTGCTTGGGAGGGAAATAAAAAAGGCTAAGGCAGATTCCCAATTATAGGGTATTAAGGTGGCAGAAGGTTTAGAGCATTTTTTTCATCAACAATTTGTTGATGACACTCTTCTCTTTGGTCTAGCTACGATCAAAGAGGCAAAGTCTTTCAAGGAAATTCTTTCTAGTTATGAGGAGGCTTTTGGTCAATTGGTGAATTTGAGAAAATTAAAAATTTACTTTATCAACTATTCAGAGCAAGTCCAACATGTTATCTCTTTTGTTTTGGGTTTTAAGATTAGGGAGCTTCCCGAAAAATTCTTGGTGTCTCCTTTTTCTCTGGTGCTTGCAAGAAAGTTCATTGGGAAAGTTTGGTTTCTTCTTTCAAAGTTTGATTTGCTTCCTGGCAAGGTAAATGGCTCACTTTGGCAGGTAGATTAACTTTGGTCAAATCGGTCCTGAGTGCTCTGCCAATATATTGTATGCCAGTGCTTCAAATGCCAAGTTAGGTAATCAATTATTTAAATATAATTATGAAGAATTTTTTGTGGCAAGACAGTTAGGAGAAAAAGAAGACTCCATTGCTCAAATGGGACAAGGTGTGTCAAGTCGAAAAGATGGGAGGTGTCAGGGTCAAAAATATCAATGTTCAAAATCAAGCTCTTGGGGCTAAATTGGTTTGGGGTATGCTCGCCAAACCTCATTCTTTTTGGAATAGATTTCTAAGAAGTAAATATTTGGAAAGGGATAATCCTTGGAGTGTGGTTTTCATTGCAAATCCCCCAAAAGGCTCTCATGTTTGGAATTTTTTACTCAAATATAGACCATTGATATCAGAACATATTTCTTGGACAATCAACAATGGTCATCGAGCTAAGTTTGGGAGGATTCTTGGAATGGTCACAAACCATTAGTTGAGATTCCATATTTGGCAGAAGCTTGGACTATTCTCTCGAAAGCATGGGGAGAATGTGTGATTAATTATTTGGATCAATCTTAGGAGTCAGGTTTCTCTGTTTGGTCTTGGAAAAGTTTTGAAGTTCTTGGGGTTCCAGTAGATCAGATGGAGCATCTTGGTAAGAGCTTGGTGTAATGCAAGGTTTTTATTAACAATAAAGAAGATTTGTTGCATTGGATTGGGGCCAAATCTGGTTCTTATATAGTCAAGTTGGGCTATCAAATGACAGATGCCTCCAGTTCAATCATGAGTTGGGAAAAGTTTCTTTGTTAGAGTAAAGAGGGCCTTCAAAAAGCTGATGCTTTTGAATGGTTAACTATGTAAAATCATATTCTTACAATCAGCTCTACAAATTTGGTTTTTTTAGGTCCTTCTAGGTGTGTCTTGTGCAAGTCAGTAGAAGAATCGATGGGGCATCTATTGTTTGAGTGCTCTTTTGCAATCAGGTGCTGGGCTTGGCTATGTAGTAAGTTAGAATGGTTCTGGGCCTAGCCTTCATCACTATATAATGCCTTTGCTTCTTGGTCATTTGGAGACATCAAAAATGTTCTCTATGGTCTTTAGAGAGTTAGCTTGATGATCCTGATCTGGTTTATTTGGAAAGAGCAAAATCAAAGAATCTTTGAAGGGAAAGAAAAATAGCTTCCTATTTTACTGAGTGAGATTGAAATAGCTATTTTTGAGGTCATTTTGGCTCAATGTAAACATATAAAAAACAATATTTCAATATGGGATATGAGGATGTGTGCCAAATGGCAATTGATCTCAACCCCTACTATTAATGGGTCAATAGTAGTAGTAGAAAAAGAAAATCAGAAGAAGGCAGAATCGTGTCCTCCCCCTGGTTCAAATTGAATTTTGATGGGGCTTCTAGGGGTAACCCTGGAGCCTTTAGGGTTAGTTGCATCATCAAAGATTATAGCGGTTCCCTTATTAGGGATGTTTCCAAAAAATTGAAGGATGGTACAAATAATGAAGCAAAAGCTCAAGCCTTGGTGCTTGGCCTGGATCTGGCTTCTTAGTGTGGTCTTGTAAAGCTTCAGGTGGAAGGGGATTCAAAAATAATTATTTTGGCTTTAATGAAGTCATTCGCCTTCTCATGGAAGTTGGAAAACATTCTATTTAATGCCTAGGAATGTCTTAAGGAGTTTGAAGCATGGGAAGGTTTTCATTATTTCAAGGCAACTAATGTAGCAGTAAATTTTCTTGCAAATTGTGGAGTAGATTAAATTGCATCAATCGCTATTGATAATGATAGAAAGATGTGGGAGGAGTTTGAGGGTAGTTCTAATATAATATTAGGATCATAATTAGTCATAATTTGGCCCCTTGTTATATGGCTCTCCCACATGTGAAAAGAAGGTGGCAGTGGTGAAAGAGTACTCAAGAATGATTATTCTCATTTAAGATGTTTGTTCGAGTGACTTCTCTTGCTTTATTTTAAAACCATGTTTTCCTTTTCTTTATTATGTTTTGCTCTATGTTTTTCTTCCACAAAGGAGGCAAGAATGGATCGTAATATAGATTCAGATCTCGAGATTCCAACAGTTCCTAGGGACAGTCCAGTTAGGGAGATAACATTCAGAGGAGGTGAAACCAGAGTGCGCATCAAAAAAAAATTTGGGCCCCAATAGAAGAAATATTGCTGGTAATTTTCTTCACCCTGGGGGAGAAGTATTTTATGGAAAGTGTTTTGAGCAGAGTGAATTCTGATATCTTTGCTTTGCTTACTTCAAATATCTTGGTTGTGGTTCAGGATAAGAATTTGGTTGCTATTAGTAATTTTTGCCAATTAAGGCCAAATTACTACCCTACGAACTGAAACTTTCCCAAAATGGTCAATTAACCTTTAAAGCTGGTCAAAATGGTCATATATGGTCAAAAATGTCAAAAGCATTAAAAATGGTTTCAAAGGTCATTAAATTGTCTCAAGGAGCTTTAAATATGTTCAAAAGGATGATTTTATCCTAAGTCTAAAAATTCAAATTATAAAAAGGTCATTTGATATGCCAAATAGCCCCAAATTAGCTCTCACATTACATATTCGATATTATTATTAATATCCATATATTTTAATAATTTTAAAATGCTATTTCATCCAAAGAGAGTTTTCAACGCTAAAAATGGAATTCTTGCAAAAACAAGAAAATTAAAAGGTTCTTGAAAAATATTGTATTAATTTTGAAAGGGAAAAAAGAAATCAAGATGAGTCTCACTTCAAGAAGGAGAAGCATGCAAGTGGAGTTAGTTAAGGTTGACTTGTCAAAGCTTGTTTCTTAATTTCCATGCAAAGAGGAATCTTTTCTTATTACAACTCAACTTGCAAGAAACTCAAGTGGAGTTCTCCTTGGAAATAAGGCATAGTATTTTTGGAAAGGATATTTATTTTTATCAAACTTGGGCCCACCATTCTTTTCAATGCCAAGATTTGGAACTCATCATGCAATTTTTGTGTAATTAAGGATTTAATGAATAAATTATTATAAAAAGGAGTTAGTCTTGAGTTGAGTCAACCAAGACTAACCCTTATCTCCTCCCATTTCTTGTTCCAATGTCAAAAAGGAAGGTTTCTTGAAAAAGATAAAGAAAGGAAATATTTCAAGAAGGTTGTAATTAATTTGAACTCAAAATTGACTTGAGTTCACATCCACTTGATCTTCACATATTCTTTCAACGCCAATCTCTTGGCCTTTTGTATAATTTTATATAAAATGACCTTTTGGAAGTCATTTAAAAAAAAAGAAAGGAATCTTGATATTCAATAATAGATTCCTGAAAGTTGGATAGAGGAAATTGATTCTGAGTTATATATTTTTGGGTTTTGGATGTGGATTATATATAGGTGTATTTGATTGTGTACAAGTATCAAGTGGGATTATATCCCCTTTGGGCAGGTCCCTTCCCCACCTATCACTTCCCATCTCATTTCATCTCTCTTCCCTTCCAGGTCATTTGAAGAGGCAGAGCCCTTCATCTGAAATGTTTATGTAGGGGTAATATAGAACTCCATTTTCATTTTGATTAACAGTGCCCAATGAATATCACAACATTTAGGTGCATCACCTTATTAAAATAAGTTTTCCTTTCTGATTTCCCTTGCCCCTTTTCATCTGAGAACAAGAAAATAATCAAATTTTATAGATAAATCTTAAGGAAACCAACCCTCTCTGGAGGTTCTTCTCAACACAAAGGCACCCACCCTCTGAGAAGATCCCATTATTTCAACTGGAGTGAGGGTTTGGTGCTTTTGCACATCTTCAATCAGGGTGCAACTCCAAGTTGACAACAGTTGCTAGGGTTTTGGATTTCTTTGTAGCTCTGAGGCACAGAAAAGGAATGTCAGAGCACCTAGAAAATTTCAATGTAGGCCCTTTCCAGGAACTCCCTTTCTTAGGGAACAATGGATATGGGTTTAATCCAATAATTGTTTTCAGGGACCTCAAAATTTGGTTTACTTCTTTGTTGGGGTATGTCAAAGATTTGGAGAAGAAGCTCCATCAGCGTCTATTGGTAAGTGGGCAATTAAGTCCTTCTCCTCCCTAGGCACAGATTCAGTTTCCCATTGTAGGTCTGAAACTTTGGAAGGAAGCTCGCCATTACAAAGAAAGAGTGGAGGCAGTGTCATTTCTATGTCAAATGGTGGATAGTCCTCAGTGAGCTGCTCTGCCTTGGCTCATACGCACTCCTCGCCATATAGTGATAACAACTATGCATGGTCGTTTGGCAAGCAATCAAGCAACAATGTCAGTATGTGGGAAGAAAGGTTGGCTTCGTTGTGCTACAGAGGTCGAGGATGGAGTAGTGTTTCCTGAAGTAAAGATGAAAGTCGAGGAGGGTGTTTGAGTCTCATGGCTATTTGGTATGTAGGCAGATGGAACTCTTTTTGGTATCTTTGTGGTTTTTTTAGTCTAGTTTTTAAGTCCCGTTGGTTATTCTAGTGCTTATAACTGTATTTTGATGCCACTTGGTGACTTTGTATCCCAAAGGACCTCAATTTCTTTGTGAAATTTTTGATGGTCAGGTTTTTTTATAGACTTTTCATTTATAATAGGGCAAGGGTCCCATCAACCCTAGTATTTATCCAAAAATAATAATTATTATTATTATATTTTTTATTATTTTATATAAAAATTATATTTAGATATTAAATATAATGGAGTACTAAATATATTGTATACAAAATTTATAATTTATATTATATAATTACAATATAATATAATATATAATTATATTAATAAATTATATATTATTAATATTAATATAATATAATATTATTGTAAATTATATTAATATATGATATTAAATAGTATAATATTATAATAAAAAATATAATATTATATTAGTGGGATGAAAAATGAAGATGTCTCCAAATTATCTAGTAATCTCTATGTGGACGTAAATTTTATCGGAACTATTAATCACAAAAAATGAATGGCTCAATCAGATTTTTAGAATAAAAATGACGGATGACAACACTAATTTTTTTAGTCACCTATTAAGTAATTTGGCCTATCAAGGCCAAATTACTACCCCTACTATTCCAAACTTTTCCCAGAACGGTCAAATCCCCTATACAACTGTTCAAACTGATGAATTATAGTCTAAAGGCATGAACAAAGGGATATGTAGGTAGTCAACGTATCAAATACAGTCATAATGAATAAACCTACAACAATGTTACACAGTCAAGTGTGTTTTGAGGCAAGACACCTTCAACAAGTTCAAAGGCATATCTCCTATTCAAAATGTCACATACAGTTATAAAGCCACATGGTTGTAGGAGGAATAAATTCGTAAGGTGGATAGGAGTGTCATGGAAAAAAAAGAAAAAGGCATATTCAGGTTCAAAAGGCTTTATATAGGGTCACTCATCATATGCACCTACAGTCAGTCACCAAAAAGACAACTCTACAAGTCCTTTTTTTGGGGCTATATCAATCTTTTCTGTATCAAATTTGAAAGAGTTTAATCAAATGGTTAAATACTATGCTAGTGAAGTGATTTTATACAGGGCACATGGGCTAAGTGTGGAAATAATTTCCTCGGAGTTTTTGTCCGAGGGAAAAGGTCTAAGTGAAAGAAGATTTCAAGGACTTTACAATAGTTCAAAAGAATTAAGGGTTCATTTGTCTTTTCTAAAGGACAGATAGTTTGGTCAAGAGAAAAGGTACACTTACAAGAAACCCGAAGGGTATGTGCCCTTCGAGAAGGATCATTGCAAGAAACCTGAAGGGTATGTACCCTTTTGTAAAACTCAAAACAAAAATTCGAAGGGACAGTTTCAAGCGAAGGGGACCTTTTACAAAATCCCAAAGGGTAGGTACCCTTCGAGAAAATTCAAGGGATAAAATCCAAAGGGTCACTTCGAGAGGCTAAAAGGACTTTCCAAGTTTTTTGAAAGGCAGAAAGGATAAGTTCAAAAAATCTGAGGGGCTTATTTTCAAAAGAATGGTCCATTACATTTTTCCTAAAGGGTATGTGCCCTTCAAGAAAGTACACTTTCAAAAAACCCAAAGGGTATGTACCCTTCAAAAAGGTCATTGGCAAAAAACCTGAAGGGTACCTGCCCTTTGGGAAGGTTCACTTTGAGATTTTAAAGGATGTTTTCAAAAATCCTGAAGGGTATGTGCCCTTCAGGAAAGATCACCTACAAGACTTCCGAAGGGTAGGTCACTTGTAAAGAGGCAGGAAGAGAAGACATTTCCTTCAAACTTTTTGTTCGAAGGAACAAGGGAATGAACAAACAAATGAAGATTCGAACAAAAAGTTTGAAGGAATTCCTTTGGACAAGGGAGAAAGCTCAAAGGGAAGAGTCTTAGACAAATTCCCATATACAAAGAAATCTAAATGGACAATTCCTTCAGACTTTTTGTCCGAAGGAAAGTTTGAGCTATAGTAAAGACAAAAGTCTGAGACAATTCTCGTAGATAATTTGTCCAAGGGAAATTGACTGAGCAAAAGCCAAAAGCAAAGTTCGAAGGAAAGGGATAATCCTAAGGGAAAATAACTAAGGAAAAGCCATAGACAATTCCCACAGACTTTTTGTCCACATGAATTTGAATGAACAAATGACTGAATAAATGCCTGACTCCATATTGGAAAGGACAATAGCAAAAAGGAAAATAGACACAGGGAAAGTCATGGATATTTTGTCCAAAAATCAAGAAACAAACAGAGATAAAAGCCACAAACAGGTAAGGCTGAGGAAAATGCATGCATAGAAGTGAGGAAACTGAGAATAGAAGGCTGACAAATAACAAGGTTCAATCTAAACGTGTCTCTCACTCAACAAGATCCTTGTGCATGCAAGCAAGGGCTATTTTTAGTGGACTGGTCAAAGCTTCAGTTAATTGTTTGACTGAATTCATGCTTCTACTTGATTTTCATGCAATCCAAAGTTTTCAATGTTTCAGGCAGTTCCAGCGGAGTTCTTCATTCAAGATGTGACATAGATTTTCATGCAAGTGGAGTTCATTGGAGGTTGACTGGTCCAGAGTTGGAGTTGACTGGATAATCTTGTTACACATCTTCCTTGTTTTTCATGCAAACAGGAATATCTCTTCCTCCAACTCAGTGTTCAAACAAATCAAATGGAGTTCTTTATTGAGAAATTTGGTGTAGTTTTCCATGCAAAGGAGGATTTTGACTTTCAATGGGTCTATCATCCACACCTCTACACCAACCTTGGATTCATGCATGTTTGAAGATTTTTGGAGAGTGTATTGTTTATTTTAATAATTAACCTTTCAAACTTGGCTTCACCACTTATTTTCTATGCCAAAGTTTGGAGATGCATGCAGATTTTGTAAAGGAAATGTTTTATTGAATATTCAAAATATTGTAAAAAGGTGTTAAGTCTTGAGTTAATTAACCAAAACTAACCATTTCCTTTTTTAGAAACTCCACATACGTTGTTTTAGGTTTTTGGAAAGCTTATTTATTGTCTTAATCAAGCCATTTAGAAAGGCCCCTAAAGTTTGAAAAAAATAAATTGTATGCTGGACTAGTGATCAATAAATAAATCTCTGTTCTGAATCCGAGTTTTGACAGAAGATAGTGTGTAATTTGATTGTGCATCAACATATAAATGATATTTTTCTCCTTTTGCAAGTCCCTTCCTCACCTATCTTTCTCACCCTTTTGTAGGTCATTTGAATAGGTTTTCAACCCTTCATCTGAAATTTTTATGCTTAAGGGCAGAATTATAGATTTCATTTGATTATGTGTGCATTGATTTCAGTAACTTCAGAGGGTTTAGACAATTCTGGTATACCACCCCCCTTTAATTAGGATTTTCTTTCAATTTTCCTTTCCCTTTTCACCTCAAAAACCACAGTAGTCAAGTTTATTGAAAATTTTAAAGGGAACCAACGCTCTCTAGAGGTTCTTCTCATCAAGGAGTCACCCACACTCGAAGAAGTTCCAATTGTATCAGCTAGAGTGAGGGTGTGCTTTGCACATCTTCAAGCAAGGTGCACTCCAAAGTGACAACATCATCTACATTCACCTTTAATTGAATTCTCTCTATGTTTTGAAGAATTAAGCTCCGGTAATGCACCCAACAACATGAGGCTCATCAACATTACGAATCTCAAGGACAAAAAGCTCAGTGTTGGGCCCTCCGTTAAGGGCACCAAACTGGTCTCTATGTACATTAAACCTATCAAGCAGGGGGCTACAATTTCTCTGTGATCAAGGTGAGTTAGCCAATCATGATTGACGTGGTAGCTTTGCCCACACCTTCTCCCACCAAAATAAATGTCACCAGAGTTATGTTGAAAGACAACTACAAGATCTTTCCCAGGTTACTATCATCTACCAGGACCATCAAAACTTACAATATCCTTGAGAGAGGTCTGACTGTTTTCACCCTCACTAACATAAAATTTACGAACATGATGACTAAACTCAACAAATTCACCACCAATAACAAGGTGTCTCTGTTGAAGTCCCCCAGTAATATATTGCTCAGTGTCAAGAACAAAAATTCAATGAGGCCTTACTAATGAAGAGGCCTCTTGGATAAATATTACAAAAAATCTAAATCTTCAAATGCTAGGTCTTTGAGTCTTCGAACCTAGAGGGCCACACACACTTTTCTTTAGTGGAAAATTCGTAAACATGAAATGAATGTGATTCTAGGATATTTTCCTTGTATTATTGCAATATTTGATTTCCTTTTAAAGCATTTCAATGGATTTGGACGTTTGGGAACAATGTGACATGACGTCCTTTAAGTATCTTTTGTAGTCTTATTAGTCCCAAGGGGTAATAATTTTCATTAAATTTACTTTTTTAAAGATTCCACTTCGTATAAATTTAAAAACAAAGTTTTATGTAGTCTCTAGATTGTCAAAACAACTATATTACCATGTATATTTTTATAAGAAATGTTCCGTATTTTATCAACTAAAAAGTAGATTTTGGTTAAAAAATGCGATTTTTTTTTTTAAATCAATACATGAACCATTATTATGATGAGAAAAAAAAAATTATATTATTTCTTTCACAACAATTTGTTTTATTAAATATTTTTTAATCTAATTTAAAAAAATAATAACCCACACCTAATAATAATAATCTAATAGGGGTGCTTAATTCAAAATAACACGTTAAAAATGGCAAAGGTCATTTCATGGAGGTGGGCAGGGAGAATACTTCAAAGATTTTGTTAAATATACTATTTCAATATATAGTAAAAGTAAACAAGTAAATATATATATTTTGATTTGTTTAGTTTTGTGGATGTTGTTTTAATTTGATTGAATTATCTTTGCAATTTTATATTTTTGCATAAGTATAATATTAAAATATATAATGTTTGTATATATAAGATAAACAATTTAATGATTTTGTTAAATGAATTATCATTGTTAACAATTTTTGTGAATTTAATTGAGTCTTATTATTTGATTTTATTTAGTTGAATTTTGTAAGTAATTTGTAATTTTGTGTTAAATCGGTTGAATTTTCATAAAATGTTTTTATTTTTAAATGGTTTTAGTTTTAAAGTAGTGATATGAAAAACAATTTATTTCATTTTATATGTTTTTGTAAGATACACTCTAATGCTTCTTTAATATTTCTTATCATTTTTTTATACATTTGGTAGTAAATGTAAGACTTTCTTACTCTTAAGATGTATTATGCACAATCTTTGTTTTTGTTTTTGTTGTGATTTTTTGGTAACATGAGGGAATCGAAATGACTAACCCACTACGTAAAGCTAACTGCTCTAACACATGGTGAGACCCCCTATAAAACTCAAGGTGATGTGAGCCTTCACCCCAATCACAATTTAAGTCTTATTACGAAATTAACCAAGATCCATTAATAGAAAAACATAAAACAAAAGAATATAAAATGAAGCAATATTACCTTGAGAAGAAATCAAGTCACAACATGAGAGATGAGAGATGACAAGTGGAGAAACCATCAGACCAAAAATAATCCTACAATCTATTAAAAGTCTTATAAACAAATATCTCCAAATACAATAGTAAGTAGAAGCCAAAAGAAAGAGAGAAGAGTAGCCCCAAGTCAAAAGAGGTATCACAAGATTGCAAGAGCAAGATTATTGTTGAAGAGAGGAGAGGACTCTTTAAATAGAGCAAGAAGAAGGATGAGAGAGTTATAAGAATTTCATTATACCCTTACAAGGACTCCTTGATATGTGCCAAATGTCCTATTCCTAAAGAGAGTGAAGATAATATGTGATATGTGAGGTAAGGAGTTATTTATGCAAGTAACACCCAAATCTTACAAGAGGATAAAAGAGGTAAAAGACACCTCATAAATCTAGGATAAAGTGTATTTATTATAATAAAAAATACACACTTAAAAGAGATTTATGATACAACTAAAGTGCCTAAAGGACCCAGATAAGATTAATCTTCAACACTCCCCCTTAAGCTTAATTTAGGGTTACAAAAGTGGAGAAAACTTTTTACAAACAAGGAAGGGAATTGAAATTAAATAAATCTCCTCCTTAATAGAAACTTCATTCAAGAAGAATTACAAAAGTTTGAGAAAGAAAGAAGAAGATAAGGTGTTGCCAAAAGTCATAAGGATGATGTGATCATCAATAATATCCAAGAAGCCTCTTCAGACAATATGGTCAATCCACAATAGAACAAGAACCAAAAAGTAGTAGAAATGATTCATTAAATCCTTCAAAACAAACAAGTCAACACCAATACTTCAAGTTAAATAACTAATATGTCATAAAATGATCTACATACAAATTATGTACTTAAAAATAGATACAATAAAGGTAATTTGAGCTAAAAACAACTTACATCATAAAGTGCAAAACCCTGCATGAAAAGAAATTAGTCAAAAAAATTCTAAATAAAACATTTATCATTTACAACAAAAAACAAAGAATGCAAAAAAAGTCTGGGTTTACTAAAAGGGAGACAAAGAAGATATGTTGCTTGCAAAATATATTCTACGAGAAGTATTTGAAAAATTATCGCAAGAAGACATATCAAAGTCTTTAGAAGAAACATTATCTTTAGGAATCCAAATTGTATTTATCTTGGAAGTAGGCTTTTTAGTAGTTTTTCAATAGTGCAAAATGTCATGAGTGGATTTACCACAATATTTACATGTATTCAATTTCCAACATCTAGAGAGATGTCTGTGTTTTCTACAATGCTTACAAGTTTTATCATTTTTAACTACATAGTGAGCATTACATGCATTATAATCAAAAGAAGTTACATGATAATTTCAAGCAATATTGTACAAAGTACTTTAATGAGGGGGACAATATGATTTCAAATTCATATAAATAATAGTGAAAGTATTAAAAATAAGACATATATAATTTGTATTAGATTTAAACAAAAGAGGTTCAATAATATCAATTTCACATTTATCGAGACCACCACCCATGTAACCTATGTATTGTATAATTTTGAATCTAGGGTTTGTAGAAAGAGTGGTCAAAGGAGTTTGGTTAGTATCACAATTAAGTTGGGTAAGTGCAGGGAGATGGTGGACAAAAAGGAGCCTATCCATGAACATGTTTTTCTTGAAAATTGAAAAATATTAACTTCTATAGATTATTTGAAATGGCTACATTTCAAATTTAAAGATGGTATAAAATATAAATTGTAGCATTTTGAGTCTAGTTTCTAAAATATTATATATATTTTTAACATGGTTAAGTATAAGTGGTCAAACATCTAAAATTTGAAGATGAACTCCTATTTTTTAGGAAAATATAGTAAATAGTCATCTGTAGAGTGCAACCATTTTATAATAATGTTTAGTATTTTTTGAAACCCTTTTGTAGAAATTGAAATAAGATCATCTAGTTTGTGACCTATATTTTATTAATATTTTTTAATGAATACATATTTTAAATTAATTTTATAAGTAAATAGATCTTGAAAACTGACAAAAAATGGATAGATGGCCTACACTCCATAACTACCTCAAAAAAATGTTTTTTTTTGAATGCGTATAAAATTAGGGTTAGTTTGTGACCATATATATTTTTTTGCATTTAAATCAACAAAAACAAAAATACTTAAACATATACAATCATGTAATGGCATAAAAAATCCATAGTTAAAAATCAACATAGATAAAAACCTTAAAATAGTCCAAAAATTAAAAATCATATATTTGGAAAGAGGAGAACATGTTCATCATCGTGGTAATAGTTTTATGAATTGGCTCATTAAAATCTAGTATATCTGGTGATGAAAGTTAAATTTTATTATTTTCTATCAAAGATTTCAAATTTCGTTGTGTGTTGATAGGTCCAAGCCTTTGGCTTAGGAATTCAAGCCATTTTCGAACAAAAAGCCTTGGTTTTTGAATTCAAACATGACATAGTCCGTACACATTATGTTGACATTGCATATACAAATAAGAAAAACTATCTATACATGTGTATGTTTATGTGTATATCTATTCCCATTCATAATTTTATATTTTTATTTTAAAGTCGAGTGTGTCAATATATACACTACCATAAAAAGGCCACAATTGATATAGTGATGTAATTTTGGTGTGTTTGCACACATAAACATAATTTTGACTAAATAGAATATGATTTATGGTTCAACCAGGTCTAGTTTCATTAAAAATGAATGAAAGAGTCAATTGTTTCAACAATGGAGACAATTAAGGCTAATTTGGACCCCTTGCACGTAAATATGACTATATGATGTGTTTTAGGGCTAAATTATCTTATATTTCTTGACATATGTAATGAATGAGTGAATTGGTGGAATTAGTTATATAATTTGAGTGAAATTGAGCCTTATGAACCTAATTTTTACCATAAAGGATGTGATTTGGGGCTCTCGACCCCAATATCATAACAAAATAAACCAAATACTCCATTGGTTCAACTCAAGGGTAATTAGAGGTAATTTGAGCCCCTTCAACCTAATTATGACTATAAAATGTGGTATGGGCCTTAATCGGCTTTAATTTCATCAGAGAATGAAGCAACAAATTTTTTGGCTCAATGATAGATGCAAGTTTGATATGTGTAGGACATGGTTTGAGGCTATATAAACTCCAATGTCATCATATAATGAATAAAATAGTCAATTGGTTCAATTGTGGAGGTAACTAATGTCAATATGAATCCCTTGAACCTAATTGCAACTATACAATATGATTTGAGGCTAAATTGGCTTTGATTTCATCATAGATTGAACTAGGACATGTTTTTACAGTTATTACTGAAGAGGACAATGAAGAGGGAACAAATTACTACTTATGTTGGTGTGTAGAGAGATTTTTTTTTCACTTCCTTCTCCTATCCCACTAGGTCTGTGGTAGTCATTTGAACTTGGTTTCGATGATATCATATCAAAATTTTAGCTCTATAATTATTTGAAGACTTTGAAACACATAATAAGATACTACACTATTCAAATTTGCTTATCGCAACAAATATTCAATTGGTAAAATATCATAGAAGGCCATTAAACAAGAATATATGGAAAGGTCATGAATCAAACCATGAAATTATTCTTGCTACTATTAAGATTAGTGCAAATCCTAGTGGTTCATCGGATTGAAATTCCAAGGTACGTTGAATTATCAAATGTATATGTATTTAATTTTACTAAATTTTATTGATTTTCTAGGTAGTACATATAAATTTCATTTTTAATTACTTACTAACAATTTATTTTTAGGTTAGTGGTGCCAAATAAGCTTTTACCTCCACGCAGTTGGCACTATTAATAAATAATTTCATATTCTTGAAGCTAAGATAAGCTTAATATAAGTACTCATTTATTATAGAAAGGGTGTTCTTGAGGCTAAAATGGGTAATGGGTATCTTGACTGGGCATGATGGGAGGCAAACAACCTAGTCTTAGACATTATAAGCCACCCCAAACATGTTGGCAGTGCCAGTTTTGAGCCACAAAACATCCAAGGTGGAGATATCAAACTACCCCTTCAACTTTGACAACATTTGTTATCATTGTTTTTACGCTCCTGAATAGTAGTGAAATCAAGCATTTGAGTGTATTTAGAGGTCATGGTCATGGGAGCATAATTAATTTTTCTATCCAAATGTGTTCGAAGTGATGAAATTGTAGTTGGATGTCTTTGAGGTGTAAATGTCAATTGGAAGATAAGAACTTGTCTCTTCACTACAAAAAATTTGCATTTTAGGACTTGTTACTGCAACATGTTCAATGGATTCATCTTGAAGGTTCCATCAACACACTTCAAGGTAAAATTAGAGGGATTTGACATGCATGTGAGGGTTTTTTTATTTCATCTAAATGACTTACGGTTTCTATATTACGTGTATCTAAAGTTAGGCCAAAAAACTACAATTTTCTTGTATTTAGGAAGGGCATTCTTGAGGCCATAATGATTAGTGGATCAATCAAGCTAAGAAGAATTGAAGGCAAAGATTTTGAACTTCTTCAACTTTGATAACATTATTGGTAGTGTTTCCATGCTCTTGAACAATAGTGAAAACATGCATTTGGGTAGATTTGGAGGTCACAATCATTGGATCACATTAAATTTACCTATCTAGATGTGATAAAAGTGATGGACTTAAACTTGGAGGTTTTTGAGGTGAAAATGTTAGTTGGAGGATAAGAACTTATCTTTTCACTATAAAAAAATTGCATTTCAAGACCCGTTACTTCAACATGTGCCAAAAATTCATCTCAAAGTTTCCATTGACATGATTCAGGGTGAAGTTAAAGGGATTAAACACACACATGGGGGTTCTTTTGGTTCATCCAAATGACTTATGGTTTTTATTTTATGCATGCACAAAGTTAGGCCAAAAAATTATAACTTTATTGTATTGGGAAAGTCATTCTTGAGGCCAAAATGAGTAGTGGATCTCTTGATCGGGAATGATGGTAGGCCAAGAAATTGGTCTTGGATTTTATATGCCACCTCAGATGTTTTTCAGTGCTAGTTTTGAGCCATGAAGCATCGAATATGGATATCTCAAACTACCCCTTCAACTTTGAGAACATTTGTTATTAGAGTTTCCATGCTCTTGAATAATAGTGAAAACACACATTCAGGGGGATTTGGAGGTCATTGTCATGGGAGAATGTGTAATTTTTATATCCACTCATGTTTGAAGTGATGGAATTGCACCTGGAAGTCCCCAAAGTAGAAATGTCAGTTGGAGGATAAGAATTTGTCTCTTCACTACAAAAAAATTATATTTTAGGACCCATTACTACAACGTGTGCCATAGATTCATCTTGAAGGTTACATATAATTTATTTGAGGTGAAATTAGAGGGCTTCAAAATATAAGTGAGGGCTTTTAGTTCATCTAAACGACTTATGGTTTCCATTTTACGTGCATATGAAGTTAGACCCCAAAACTCAATTTTCTTATAGTGGGTCTATTGATTGGTCGTGATGGGAGGACAAGAACCTAGTCTTGTATGTTATATGCCACCCCATATGTGTTATAAGTGATAGTTTTGATCCAAGAAGCACTAGAGATGGAGATCTTGAACTTCTCCTTCAACTTTGACATCATTTATTGTCAGTGTTTTTACACTCCTGAACAATAGTGAAAATATGCATCTAGGTGGATTTGGAGGTCATGATCATTGAAGCACATATAATTTTCCTATCCAGATGTGTTCCAAGTGATTGAGTTGCACCTGGAGGCCATCGAGAAGAAATTTTAGTTGGAGGACAAGAAATTATCTCTTGACTGTAAAAAAAGTTACATTTCAGGACCTATTATTGTAGTATGTGCCACATATTTATCTCTAAGGTTATATAGATTTGATTTTGGGTGTGATTATAGAGCATAGACATGCATGTGAGGGTTATTTTTGATCATGCTAAAGACTTAAATTTTTGTTTTATGTGTGTCTAAAGTTTGGAAAAAAAAACTACAATTTTATTGTATTGGGAAGGGTGTTTTTGAGTCTGAAATAGGTAGTGGGTCTCTCAACCGAGCATGATCAGATGCAAAGAGCTAGGTCCTAGATGTTATCCACCACTTGGATGTGTTGACAGTGTTATTTTCAAGCCATGAAGCATCGAAAGTGGAGATATAAAATTGTCACAATTGTAAAATCATATATCACCCCACAATTGTATGTGAAGATGTTTGCTTTTCTCATTTTACATGTCACATGAAAAGGATGCCCTCTTTGACAACATAACCATACTAACATTGTAATAGTAATGACTTTTTTGTGATCTTTCCTTGTTATGGGGATGTTTTTGTAAACAAATAATTTTGAGATTATTTGATATTGCAAGTGTACACACACACACACATGTTGAGCCGATAAATGATGGAAAAGAATAAATGGCCAATATGAGTGCAATGGAGAGGGAGAGAAAAAAGTTGAGGAAGTGAAACAAAATAGCTAAACCACCAAAATATTCCAAGGCCTCAGGGGACATGAGAACTACAATCTTGCACTTCTTCAAAGGGCCAAAGAAGAGTATCTAAAAGAAGGGCAACAACTCTATAAAGAAGGAGACATAAAAACATCACTTTATGATTAATTGACCCCATTTGCATGAGAATGGTAAAGAGGGATTTTTCTCTTCAAGGGTGAATATGGAGAAACTGTCCAATCTATTTGAGAAGCATAAGTTAAATCATCCCATTTCATCAAAGAGGTCGTATCATTTTTAACATTCTCATGTTTCCATATGATGAGAAGAGAAGAAATGGCCAAGATGAGTGCAATGGATAGGGAAAGAACAAAGTTTAGGAAGTGAAAAGAGAGATAAAACAACCAAAATATTCCAAGGCCTTAGGAGACATGTGAATTACAATCTTTCATTACTTCAAAGGGCTAAAGAAGAGTCTCTAAAAGAAAGGCAATAATTATATGAAGGAGATAATATCACTTCATGATTAATTGATGCCATTTGCATGAGGAGGAATTTCACTCTTCAAAAGTGAATATGGAGCAACTATCCAAATTAAAATAATGATAAATGGTGTAGCCTAATAATGAGACACACTTCACACTAATATATGACTTTATCTCAAAATTAGACTATTTTCTCCCATATAGTTTTAATTGCAACACACATTGAAGGATTGTAAGTTAGTTTTAACAATTACATGAAGGAAATATTAAAAATTAAATCATATCTAAATATGGCCATACAACCATCAAATTTAGTTTTGCAAGAATAATGTGATCCAAATTGTACATAGAAAGATGATCACCACAAAATGTGAACATATATGTATGTATGTATGTATGTATGTATCCATAAAAACCATAAAGGCATAAAAAATAAGAACATAATAGAATGTCAGGTCAAATCCATATAGGCATACAATGACAATAACACATACATTGCCATATAGGCATACAAAAAATTACATTATCTAAGAACATAATAGAACGTCAGGTGAATGTCATATAGGCTTACAATGCCAAAAACATGTACATTACCATATAGGCACACAAAAAATTACATCATCTAAGACATCCTAATCATCAAATAGTCTCCTGTTATTTGCCTTCCTTGAATAAGACTCTACATGGGATGCCTTGCTTATAGATGGAGATCCTTAAATGCTTTGGATTCCTCCAAGGTCTGACTACGAGTCCCTATACACTCACAACTTGCCTGTAGCTTAACCTGTTCAAATACAAATATTATTAGAAAATTTACATGCCAGACATGTAACTAAGTTTTAAAATTAATTTTAAACTAATACAAAAATTATTTAAACATGTACTTACTGAAATATCGTGGTCACACTCAATCTATGTCTGACACTCAACATGGTCAATGACAGGTCAAGGAGCATGAACATGGCTATGAAATGGGGAGAAAACATGAGAAGGTGTCATATTAAGCATTTGAATAGGGATATCATATGTTATCAGACAACCCTACGTACACAATACATTCACTTAAATTATATTTGCCCAAGTATACAGTAAAATTATTTAAACAAATCTATATTTACAATTCAAAATTACAAGTTAATATGTACCTCAGTGACTGCCTATGGAGATGACATAAAAAATACCTGTGTCTGTCTCAACCTGTAGAGATGGCAAATTTTCCACTATGGTCATCAACTGGACAAACAATATATGATTTTTAGTTGAGCATAGATATATATAACAAAATACATGTACATGGAGTATAATATTAATGAAAAATTACCTATGTATATGTAAACATCAACCTATTAACATTAACAAATGTAGTAGTAGATGGCCCACAAACTGGCTATGTATATGTAAACATTGACTGGCTAAGATCAGAAAATGCAATAGCAGACCATGAAGATGATGACATTGTCTACTCCTATAACATACAAAATTACACATATATTATTAAATTTATGGGTAATTTAATTGTCAATTTTTAAATATAAATATATCTAAAATTTAACATGTCAAATATATAAAATACCTGCATATATACAGTCGATGTGTGCAAACTAAATATACATGCCAAAAACTCATTGCTCAAAAACATATCATCTAGGCCCTCAAAAGCACCACCATCATTGGAAGGTCCAATGCATATAACACCATAACATCTAAAATGGTGATTTCGAGTATGCACACTAGGTGGAGTATTCCCACGCCCACCTTCTCTAGCATCAGTCTCAGAGAAAGCCTACTTGTATGTTGAACGAGTGTGTTAGTAAGTGCACTAAGCATATGCAAAGTGTCAATATCCATGACCTCTACTGCACAGGGGATCTCGAGTTGAAGTGGATTTTGGGTAGGGACTCTTGTAGGCCAATTAGGTGTATGATGTGCAACTAGTCTATCTTGCGCAGAGCCTTTCTCTCAACCCTAAAAGTTTGAGTAGTCAAAACATTTGGGAATCTCATTAAGGATAAACTCGTAATAGAGTTTCCTAAAAAATAAAATGGAGTCTTGTGGTTGGATTAAGGTGGGTAATCAAACACCATCCACCATCGGTCCCAAAAATTGTCTCTAATTAAATTATGTTGGAATCAATGGATTGGGAACCATTTTGTGGATAGTGGAAAAGGTGCATTGGTTGTTAGATCAATAAATATGGCACAAATTAGGTGTTTTAATATTTTTTTGTCCTTCACCTCACATACTTATAATTTTTTAGCACAGTAAGCCCTGCATCTATCCTTATATGATATCTATCTATCAATTTGACTCATTATTAAGTCAACTTGGCCTAATACTGAATATAAGGTATTAGCCAAATAAGTGTGGTGGGTGTTGGTCGAAGTGGGGTTCCTCACTTTCCTAATTATTTATTCAATTTATATTTTGTTCTCAACTATGTGTGCAATGAAATCCTCTTGTCTGCCTAGGGGGTATTGTGGAATTGTAGGAGGGTTAGGAGGGCTAGGAGGGTTAGGTGGAGTGTTAACAGGTTATTGTCTTGCACTTGAATGGGCTATTAAAAAAATGGTTTTAATAATAAAACAATGAAAATAATTTTTTTTCTAAAATTTAGTGTTAAAGGTTTGGTTTTTGCTTGCTTACCTCCCCTCCACGATGACATTATCAATTCATCAAGGAAAGGAGTGGTGGTAATGTGTTTTATCCTCCTCCAAGAATAACATGAATGTGGTTTAGGGCATTTATAACATGTGAGAATGCTCATTTGGTATTTTTTGTTTGTAAAGTTATAACATGTACACATTATATATAATATACATAACTTGTATGTGTTATGTACACTATACATAACTTGTACATGTTATGTATACTAAATATGATGTGTACACATTATGTATACTACACATAATGCATACACATTTGTGTTCAAAGTTTTTTTAACCTAAATTCAAATAATACGTACGCATTATAGCTAGAGCATGTATGCCATATGGTAAGATGTCCACATAATTATCCATCAACTCCATGCACTTACCCAATTCATCATTAGAGGTATTACCATGTGTAGAAGATTCAAGTCTATTACACATAATGGGTTATGTATACCACATAACATGTACATGTTATTGTTTAGAATTTTCTGAGCCTAAATTCAAATAATGCATATGCGTTATGATAATATGTCCACAAAATTATTCATCAACTCCATGCACTTACACAATTCATCATTAGAGGCATTACCATGTGTGAAAGACGTAAGTTTAGCATTTGAAGTGTCAAAATAATTTTTCATTTTCTTCGCATTTGCATTAAAGGAGTTTTGTAAAGTCGTAATAATAACAATTTGGCATTGAACTTGATGCTGAAGAGCAGTGATTTCATTTTTAAAATCAATTTTTGTAATAATGTTCTTAAATGCGAGAAATAACACTAGTTTAATTGCCATAAATGCAAAAAACAATACACTAGAGAGTCGAACCCACGACCAAAACTGCATCTACATGTTTTACTGTAGTTTCATTACATGATTTGACTTCTTGCAAGTAATCTACTATCTGAAACACTTAAAATATCTCAAGACTCATCTATCACAAGTGTGGCACTTGCTATTAAAGGTTAAATAACTTAACATCTGTTTTTAACTTCTATACAAATACATTGAGTTAAAATCATGTATGGAGTAGTAATATGGATAAAGTGTGAAGGAATGTATGTAATAGATGTACATATGAATGGTTGCATAGTCATTTGTATGCTATAGTTGATAATCATAGGGGATGTAATACATCTTATTACAAAACTTTAGGTGTTGTTCTAAAGCATAAAACTTGGGAATAACACTTTTTGGAATAAATTTATGTTTATTAAGTCATGCTATGGAATATCCATGTCAATTATGGATCACTCCTAGTTTTCACCTTATCAAAGGGTGTAATAATAATAAGAATGCAAGTGTTCCTATAAATTAAAAATGTAACATAGAAGTATGTGAACTACATAGCAGTCCATAGGTGGATGTCAAATGGTACATCGATGAACATGCTAATAAATGGATGTGAGAGAAGAGAAAGCTCATGAGAGAAGATAAATTATTTGCTTCATAAGTGACTAGGGAGATTATGTGAGTATAAGTGATATTTGTCATGTCATGGTGATCCCATGTGGGTTGGAAGTGATGTATGTATATATATATATATAGACACACACACACACACACACACACACACACACACACACACACACACACACACACACACACACACACAAGGTGTTACTTATTAACATTGGTAAGTTTAAGTAATCGATGACCCGTAATCTAGAAAATGAAAGATTTTGGAACCAATAAGTTAGGTAAACCCAAGAGGGATAAATGGGAAATACTAAGAGGAATAGTGGTATAAAACCAAGAGGGGAAATGTGGTTAAGCCAAAGAGGGATGGTGGTTATGAGTAACGATAGAAATAAATCTCAATCATGGTATAACAAGTAAAAATGCATGAAATACTATGTACACATGATAATATATGAATGTAAACTATAGTCTATATACATGATAAAATAAATGAGATGTTCTTAGGCTTAATTTATGTGACTCATAGAAGTTTATTTGTTGGTTGTGCATGCTCAACTAGTAAGACTCTCCGACACTAACTTTTCACCTAAGTGAATCACCTAGGTTCTCACCTAAGGTGCAAAGAGGGATTGTTGAGCCCCTATTGATTATTAAAATAAATCCTACATGTAAATTATGCCATGAAAGCCATAATCTCATAAAACATAACATATTAACTAGCAAGATCATAAAAGCATCAATATAGAGTGTTAATCACCATGGGAACTAGATTTATATGCTCATCAAAAATTTTACTAAAAAAAAGAATATCATCCAACTACCATAATCTAAATTAAGAAATGGATAGATTGATATTTCACTTAGACAATTTGAAATTTAACAAATCAATATAAGGGAAAGACGTTGCTAGCTTATTTATGTATTTTGTTACTCATAAAAATCATCATTGATCCTATATATATTGATATGCTTTGTCATTGATCAGATCAAGAAATTATAGCTCAAACCAAGACTAGATGCTAATAGTAATAGTGAGACCCATGTGGTGATTAGTATTGTCTTATCTCTGCAAGTAGTGTCCTTGTAGACTATGCAAGTCTTTGAATCCCTAGACCAATGTGCATGTGCTTGTAGATTTGTTGCTTGTGCATGTGCTTACATTCAGTCATGTGTGTTGATCCATGTTTTTCTTCTCCTTCATTTGAAATCCTAATCATATATTTGACCACAAGATGACACTTGAGAAATTGGTTAATATATTGGGTTGGATAGATCCAACCACTCTCTGTTGATTGATTGAGTGTTGCATAGATTCCAATACTTTAAAAAGGGATCAAACCACATTTAATTATCCCACCTATATATGTGTGTGAAACATCATGTTGAGTCTAGAAGGCAATGAAATTTTTGACTTTTATCACTTGGAACCATGTAACTTTGACATGTGTGTGTATTTGAACATGGATTTAGGGATACTCAATTGAGAGTTTTTCAAAATTTTATGCCCTTGCGATAATGTCTCAAGAGAGTGATAGTGGATTTTTCAAGTAGTGGTTATGTAATTTCCAATTTACCAAGTGAGTGCTAGGTGAGTATAACCTTATGATTGATTTGTATTTATAATTGACTCTTTGATATTTTTTGCTATGAACGACCCATGAAATGTGTCTAGGCCAACCTAATAGAGACTTCCCAATTTAAAAAATAATAGGTGAGTATTCTTGGATGCTGACATAATAGACACATATAGTAAACCACAACTATCCATTTTTTGTTGGTATTGTCTATGTAGTGAAAATCAATGATTTCAAATATGGAGACAATCTATTTTAGATACAGGAAAGTTTCTATATAGATGAGGCTAATCCCAAATACATGTGTGTCTAGTGAATAAAGTTGGCCAAAATAATAGGTGCATAGACAGATAAGGGAAAATGTGTGCACAATTCAAATGTGTATGCAATGTCCATGTGTGTCGAAGTGTGCCAAAATTAATATTGTCAAAGTATATAATACCAAATTTAGGTTTCTACAAGAAAATATCCATGCATTTATAGGTGGAAAATGGAAAGATGGCATAATGGTTGACAATGATTCAAATTTGAATAATTTATTTGTAGCCTTGGATTTAGATAAAAACATCATGGTTATATTATTTTATCTATTAAAGTGGGACCAAAGATAATTATAATGTAACTTCATGTGGTGCCCATTACTGTCCATCATACAAAGCTTTTATTAGTCACCCATGGATACATTAAATACAAGAAATACATTCTAGTGTGTTTCAATTCTTAAAATTTAGACATCAAGGTCAAGTTATTCAAAGGGATACAACATCTTCTAAACTATAATCTAAGGTTAAATAAACTCCTAAAACAAAATGAAAAGTAATAAAATAGTTTCTTAAAAATAGGGAGCATCATAGATAAACACCTAAATCAGTCCCAATAAGGATGCAATCATCACGTAATATGTCACCAAGGCAAACAAAGAAACATAATGTTTAGCCAAGACAAATACCAAATTACAAAGAAAATAAATGTATGAGAGTCATTAGTTATACACCAAATAATATTACCAATAACTATGATGATGACTCATTCTTTTTGTATTCATGGATTCACCCACACTCTATTCATGATACTAGTAGGTCATGTGCTTCAATGTGCATATCTTGCAATGATTATTTTGGGCCTTTTAATATCATTGATTAGCTTTGATATAGACTACTAATTTTGGAAATTGAGTGCTCTTTATTTGTTTGACTGTTTACATGCTTATTTGTTTGCCTTATGTGTTGTTTATGATCTATATGTGTCAATGTTTATCTACTTATTGCTAGAGGTTATGCATTGTTTATGCACATGTTATTGATGGTATATTGAGATAGATGCATGATATAAATTTTAATACATATAATTATGGATTCACAGTTGACTAGGAATATCCTTCATGCTACTCTAGGGGCGCCCTTGAGGACAGCTCTTAGTAGTGTTTCAGGTTCTATCTAAATCCTAAATTTTCATTTATCATATTGAGATTGCATGACTATATGACCTAATCTATCATGCCTATTGCATGCTTAATGATTTTAACTATGCTTATTCCCTGTCGTACTTGTGGTGCCTTCAATGTTGTTTATGCTTTGTTATATGAGTGTTTTGTTATGATTCTAAAGTGTTTGATGTGTTTGATGTAATCTTTATTGTTTGGTGTGCCTATTTTGTTTTCCCTATGCCTATAACATACTTCATATGTGTGTTGTTTGGCATGCCTCTTTTCTTTTCCCTATGCCTATTGCATGTTACCTTATATGTGTGTCATTTGGCATGCCTCTCTTATTTTTTATAGTATGCTTGATATGTGTGTAGAGTGAAATTTGAGTTATTTGGATTAAACTACCTAATTTAATCACCCGAACATCAAACTACCTATGTAAAGTCTATAGCCATTAAGGCCAAATTCAATATATGATATCACAATTTAAAATAGCATTATGATCCTGAAGCTAAATGCTCCAAAGCATGATTAAACAAATGCAAAACAAGAAAATTGATAGAGATTACCTTAGACTCATAGTTTGGACATTATGTTGCCTGATCATGGATTGTTGATGAAGGATGCTAGAGATTGGTTTGGTATGGACACTCTCATTGCTAATTTGACATGGATATGGCAGGGGAATTCAAGTTGGTCTCCATGGAGGAAGAGTCTTGTTTAAATACAAGGAGGGAAATACCAATGGATGAGATTCAAAGTTGGTTTAGGGACATAAAGGGTGGAGAATTAAAAAGAATTTAAAATTCCTTAGAAGCCTCTAGATTTAGAAGCTTCTAGAGAGGAGGGGTGAGAAAAGAGAGGATTCTATAATTGAAGAATTATTGAATCCTTCTTAGGGCTTAATGTTGATTAGATGGAGGATTAGATAGGGATTAGGTAAGGATTGGGGACTAGAGGTGTAGGAGAGCCTAGGCATAAGCTAGTAGGTGAGCCATGGGAGTTTAAAATTCTAAAATAATAGATAAGTTGGGTTAGATTAAGATAATGGAGATTTAGGATAATTAATGAAGAGGTGGGATAAGACGAAGGTTAGTAGATGAAGAGTAGTAAAAGGGGATATTAGATAAATGATTAGGAAAGGGGGGATATTAGGACAAGATTAATTAGAATAAATGAGATAAGTGGAATTAATTTAGATAATGGGTTAGATTGGCCACGATCTTGGACTTTGTACAAAATATTGAGCAAATCTATGCATGGAACAATGAAATCATATATAATTGCAAAGGAGGAAGAAGCTTGTCTTCACACAACAATATTGAAAAATATGACCTGCTTACATAAAATCACATTAACCTATCATACCTTCCAAAAAAAAGTGGGGTACATATAGGGAAAATTAGCGCAACATGAGGAAGCCTCTAATTTTCTTAATTAGATAATTACATTAAAATGAAATTACCCTATGTGACCCTTTTATAACTAACTTAAGGAAACTTAATTGACATAAAATAACCATAAGGCCGTGTAGGCAAAACCCAATAAGAAAAAACACTACACCAACACCCCTCCTTAAGTGTAGATTATGTGAGATGAGAATTGGGTCCCATCATTAAAAACCTGATGAGGTACCCACGTACATAGCGAAGAACCTCCATATGAGGAAGAAGAAAGTGGAGGAGTCCTAACCCTAATGAGAGATCATAGATGAACAAATTTACTCTCTATGAAGGGCTTGGTCAGAATATCTTTAATCTACTCTGATGTTGGATAGTACTGAAGATCAATGACTTTCTCATTGATAAGCTCACTGATGAAGTGTATGTGAATCTCTATGTGTTTGGTCCTTTGGTGGAAAATCAGATTCCAACAAATCTGGATAGTGCTTCGGTTGTCATAGTAGATGATTGTTGGCTTATGAAACTGGATATCATACTCAATGAGAATCCTCTGAAGCTAGATTGCCTCAGTGGTGGCATAGATAGCCCCTCTGTATTCTACCTCTGTAGATGATAAATCAATTGCATGTTGCTTCTAGCTTGACCAACTTATTAGACCTAAACCAAGTGAGAAACTATAGCTTGAAGTAGAATTTTGAATATGAATATCTTCAACCCAATTTGAATCTATGTATTTTATCAAATCAACCTTTGTTCCTGCTTTGTAGTGTATCCTATAGTTGTGTGAACCTTGAATGTAGTGCAAAATCTGCTTAGCTGCTTTCCAATGCAATTCATGTGGCTTCTACATAAATCAAGAGACCATGCCAACTGCATAGGATATATCAGGTGTAATGTGTGTGAGATAGATAAGACTACCCATAAGTTGTTGATATGGAGTTGCATTAACCAATGGTGTAAGACAATCAACCTCAAGCTTCACACCAGACAAGAAGGGAGTAGGAGCTAGTTTACAATCAACCATGTTAAACCTCGTAAGCAAATCAAGATAATACTTGGATTGGATAAAGTTATCCCAAAATATGATTGAATGATTTCAATCTTGAGAAATTAATGTAACAATCTCATGTCTATCATTGAAAATTTATCTAAAAGTACAATTTTCACTATTGAGATGGATGATCGTGAGCTCCATGTAATCAACAAGTTATCCACATAAAGAACTAAGAACAATAAAGAATCATCCTACCATAAGATGTAGACATTTGAATCTGAGAAGCATCTGGTGAACGCAACTATGAGGAGAAAGGAGTCCATCTTGGCATACCATGCTCGAGAGGCTTGTTTGAGTTTGTAACTAGATTTACTAAGTTTGCAGACCAAGGAGGAATCTTCCATAAAGCCTTGTGGTTGCTCTATGTAGATCTCTTCTTTGAGGTCACCATGTAGAAAAACACTCTTGACGTCTATTTGGTGAACATCCCATCGACCTGTAGCTGTGATGGCTAAAGTGAGTCTGATAGACATCATCTTCGCTACATGAGCAAATGTCTTGCTGTAGTCTATACCATGCACTTGAGAAAACCCCTTTGTAACCAGATAAGTTTTGTACTTATCAACGGACCCAACTGCACCATACTTAGTCTGATAAACCCATTTTCAATGGACTAATTTTCTTCCTTTAGGAAAAGGGACCAAGTCCCATGCTTTGTTCTTGATTAGGGAACTATACTCCTTTTGCATAGCAAAATCCCATTTTGGAATGCCAGATGCCTCATGAAAGGTTTGTGGATTTGAGGCAATGGCCAGGTAGGCATGTGAAGTCCCCTAAAACTATGAACATGTCTACCTTGTATCTGATAGATTTCTAACCCATTTTCTAGCACTTTGAAGTGTCTGTTTGGCCCAAGTGGGATCAAAATTGTATGAGATTGGAGAAGTAGGAGGTGAGTCATTATCATTTGAAGTGTGAGTGTGAGATGAAGGAGGAGAATTCTAATCAATGCTCTCATCACTTGAACTTGAAGAGGAAAAAGAGTCATCTTAATCATCAATAGGATTTTGAGGTGGATCCAAGTCACTATCTGAGGTGGAATCAATGTCCAGTGAGACTTTTGAAGAGTCTGGAGTGCCAATAGTGAGTTCAAGTGGGTCCTCACGAAACTTGACACTCTTTTCTATGAACAACTTAGGAGTTTTAGGATGGAGAAGCTTTTATCCCTTAGCACCCTCTAGATACCCCATAAAGATACAAGACTGACTCTGAGGGTCCATTACCTTACATTTATTTTAAAGAACACAGGACATTGTTGGTGATCCAAACACTCAAAAGTGATCCACTGTAGGCTTGTGACCATCCCAAGCTTCAAAAGGAGTGATTCCTTTCAAGGCTTTGTGTGGAACATGGTTCTGACTGTAACACACATAGTTGATTGTTTTGGCTCAAAACTGAGGAGCAAAAGATTTGATTGAAGCATGTAGTTGGCCATTTTCTTTAAGGAACAGTTCTTATGTTTGGCCACACCATTCTGCTAAGGACTGTATGGAACTATGTGTTGCATCTGAGTCCCCTATGATGTGCAAAACTTCAAACCTGTTGTTGACATACTCCCCACCATTGTCAGTCCTTGAGATTTTGATGGAACAATATGACTGCTTCTCCAAAAGTACCTTGAAGTCCTTGAAGTGATAAAAGACCTCAAACTTATTTTTGAGAAAAAACACCTAGGTGTACCTCAAAAAGTCATCAATGAATGTGAGCATGTATCTAGTCTTGTTGAATGAAGGTTTTGAAATTGGACCTGCTATGCCACTGTGGACAATTTCTAGCTTTTGTTCAGCTCTCCTTGCTTTGCCCTTATCATATTTCACTTTTGAATGCTTGCTAAGAATGCAGCCATTGCATAGGCCATCCAAGAATTTGACTTTAGGCAACCTTGAAACCATGTCCTAATGACTGAGTTACTCTAGGTAATGGTAGTTTAAATGGCCAAACTGTTCATGCCATAGTTTCTTCACTCCATCTGCATGAGTAAGCAGTGCAATTGAAGGTTGATCTAGGGAAAATTATGAAAAGGTATATAGCTTAGACTAATAATTAGTCTTCCCATAAGCTATTATGATGTCACTATGCATCTCTTTGATAACCACTGAATTAGGTGTGAACTTAACTTGCTTCCCTGCACTTATGTGAGTGATTTGGTAACTGACAGTAGATTGATAGATAGTGAAGGAACACACAAAACATCATTGAAGGTCCCGTCACTTACTTTAACCGATCCTTTACCACTGAATTCTACCGAACTATCATCACCCATGATAATTGAAGGCACAAAACATAGATCTATTTCTAAAAATAGATCCTCTAAGGAGGCCATGTGATAGGAAGCACCCAAGTCAATAACCCAAGTTGAAGGCTGAGAAGCTGCTGCAACAAGTGTCTTGCCCTTGTTTTTACCATTTTTTTTATCTTTAGTCATTGAAAAATCTTGTGCAAACATATTCTAAGTTCAGGATTCAGGAACATTGATGTTATTCTTCTCAAGCATCTTAGTCAAGGTATCAATCTTCTTTTTTATGCACTGAGATTCATCTTGCCCAAGTTTCTTTAAAAAGTTGCATTTGAGTTTCTCTTTCATAGGTTTTCCACTTGAGGAGGACTCATTTGACGATGCCTTAGGCTTGGCATCTGATTCTTATTATGCTCATGATCGAGTTTAGACTATTTTTTCTCCTATTTGCCACTCTTAGAAGGCTTATTCTTGTCTTAATTGACAATCAAGGCATGTGATTTTGAAGACTTTAGTGCACCCATTTGAACCAACTTGTCTTGCTCCTGAGTCATATCGACAAAAAACTCATCGAATGATGGCATTTTTCAAGTGGATCTAAGTGCACGTTTGGCAGCATGAAATGTAGAGATGAAAATTGAATAGTCATGACCCAATTTTGTAAGCACAAATAGAATCAGTTGGTCATCTTTTTTCTCAATGCCACATTATTTCAATTGTAGTCTCAGTGATTTAAACTTTGTAAAGAAGTCTTGTAGGGTGTCATAGTCACCTGGGCTCAATGTGATGAACTCATTTTCCAGCTCATGACCCCTCATGATGTCCTGCACTCGAAAAAGCTTGTCTAGGATGGTCCAGACTTCATTGGAAGTTTTTGCAAATTCAACATGAAACAAGAGATCAAAAGATATTGACAGGCATAAGAACCCATGTTGGTCTATGGGTAAGTTTTTGCTTTACTTAAATTCATGAATTTGTAAGTAAAACAACTCCACAAATCTGAGTTGGTCTACGGGTAAGTAAGTAGACTTATCAAACAACTCAATTTAGAAAAGTGAAGTTACTCATCGTTGAAAGTTTTATTTGGTCTGCTAGCTAAGTAACAACCCTCTAAAAGTATGGATTAGTCAGTGGACTCTCCAATGCATGCAACATGAAGTAGATCAATTACAAATCTGAAGTAATGACCACCTGCAGATTTGAATAACATAGAGGTTTGATGGCATGTAAATCGAGGCATGTCAAAACATCTAAAATACTTCAGCAATGGAAATTATACAAGAGACCCATTTGAGACTTCAACCTAAGGAAGAAAACCCAAAAAACATTTTTGAACAACAATATATGAAGTATGAATTTTTGTAGAAAATAAAAAATGGGGCCTTGGGATGCCAAAAAGAGAGAAAAAATTAACTGTTTTAGAACTAGGTCATGTTTATAGTTGATCTAAGGGTTTTGGCACCTTCTAAAACTAATGGCATAGTCAATTTTGAGATTTGAAACTCTAGTAGAAAGTTTTGCATGAATTCTCCAAGGTATCCCACCAAACCCTTCTTTTTACTGGAATAGCGAATGTAGCAAGATTTCACCATAAAGATTATTGCAATACTGACAAAAATGACTCTGATACCATGTCGGATTGGCCATGACCTTGGATCCTTGCACAAAAGATTGAACAAATCTATGTATGGAGCAATGAAATCATAGATAAATTGCAAAGGAGGAAGAACCTTGTCTTCACACAATAATATTGCAAAATATGACCTACTTGTATAAAATTGCATTAACTTGTCTTACCTTCCAAAAAGGAAAAGTGGGGTACATATAAAAAAAATTAGGGCAACATGAAGAAGCCTCTAATTTTCTTAATTAGATAATTACATTAAAATAAAATTACCCTATGTGACCCTTTTATAACTAACCTAAGGAAGCTTAATTGACATAGAATAGTCATAAGGTTGTGTAGGCAAAACACAAAGGGAAAAAGCAATACACCAATATAATGTAGGCAAGTGAATTTAAGTGGATATAATGTGCTTCTTATTTAGCATGCTCTTTTTACTTGATGATTGATGTATTTTCTTGCTTCCATCGTAGACTGTGCGATATGCTTGTACTTATTTTTTTTGCATGAGATTTTTTATATATCTTACTTTCTGTGTGTGGCATTGTTTGTCTTGTTTACTCTGAGCATGGTATGATTTCTAAGTGTTTGGCATTCTTTCCATGCTTGTTTTTTTTAATCTACATCGATATGATTGGTTCCAAGATCTATATCATGCACATTGTTCTTTGATTGGCTATATGCTTGTGTACCTACATTTCCATGGTTCTTACCATGCATCTATTGGGATATACTATTGCTTGTGCTTCATTGATTACACTTTACTTATTAGGGTCATAATAATACTATGCTTACATTGCTTATATCATATCCAAATTGAGGTATACTATTGCTTGTGCTTCATTGATTTCAATTTGTTGATTAGGGTCATGATAGTACTATGCTTACGTTGCATATTCTTGTACAAATTGGGGCATTCTATTACTTGTGCTTCATTGATTATATATTTCTCACATACGGAGAAATTGTTATTGATTGTGTTTATATTGTTTATACCTTTCACATATAGGGAAAAATCATTACCATCTTTTCCTACATTCCTTCAATTCAAGCATACATGAGTTAAGTTACCTTTCACAATGACATCCTACTTATATGACGTCAGACTTAGACACACTTAGGCTAAATTCCCTTATTAAATATGTGGTTTCATGATTATATCTTTCTATGATTGTACCAAAATATTTTATACATACATATTTTAATGATGATATATTATTGTGATTATATATGAAAACTTATATTGTTCACATTTTACACATGATATACATAATCACTTTCTTTTGACATATGTGATTCACATATGCATCCCGCACTTAAAAAGGGCCATATAATATGCTTAATTCCTTTAATTAGATGATGATATACCTCAATCCTAGAGAGTCATAAGGCATACTTATTCTCATTTTTGCATTTGAAAGTGGTACTTAGTCTTCTCAATGAAATGCCCCCTAGAGATGATACGGATTCAAAGATAAGATATCTATCACGGGGCCAGCTCTCCAGAGCCAGCGGCCATGCGACACTGCTTGTTCCAACTGAGACTCCCTCATTGCGATGGGATTCACAAGAACTACGGACTACACTTTCAGTGTTTACTTGCACAAGAAACCCACAAACACAGTGGATAACAACTTGTATAAAGAAAGGATTAGCAGCGAAAAGAAAAACACACACTTGCAAAGATCAGGAAATCAGCTCAACACACAAGAGCATTCACACAATGCAAGAAAACTAGGAGTAATGTGTATTTTATAAACTCTTCAGGACAATCTAGTCCAAAGTACAATAAATGGGCCAACTGGCCAACATACACAACAATCATCGAGTCGGGCTCAGCTAATAATGCTTGGAACCACTTGAATGATTACAATGAACAATTCCCTCTCTAGGTCTGCTACTCTCTACCTAGGACAAACCCATCCTTGCTTCATGAAATATAAGACCACAAAATTTCTCACAAACACCCGCATGATGCTTGCACAGACATGTGCCCACGGTCCACATAAACTTGGGACTGACACACCAGCTTCATAATGATTCACTTTTCACCACTTTAACAGTTCAAACTTGCATTCACCCAAATCACTGTGCAAAGACAACTCACCATTCATTTGATCAAGGTAGACCAAACCCGTGAATGAAGTTAGGGATGTTGAAGCAACACATCCCTCATAGACTCCCCCACTTAAAAATCAGTGTCATCCTTAGCGTTGGCATGACTCCACTGGCAGGAACGCATGAGGGCAACAATCTTCTATTCAAGCTCACCCCAGAGCCAAAAGATTAACCCATCCCTTCTTCAGACCCAATCCAAGCCAAGAGGCCAACACTTCCCCTTTCTAGGCTCTATCCAGAATTCCAGAGTCAAGAGACCACCACGTCCCCTCTTCAGACCCAAAGCTAAGAGATAAACACACCTCCTTACCAAGCTTCCTTCAGAGTCAAGAGACCAAAACAACCCCCTTTTCAGAACCAAAGCCAATAGATCAATACATCCCCTTTTCAGGCTTCCTTCAAAGTCAAGAGACTCAAATAACCCCCTTTTCAGACTCAAAGCTAAGAGAAACACATCCCCTTTTCAAGCTCTTCCAGAGTCAAGAGATTAACACAACCCCCTTTTCAGACCCGAAGCTAAGAGATAAACACATCCCCTTTTCAAGCTTTCTTCAGAGTCAAGAGATTAAAATGCCTCCTTTTCAAACCCAAAGCCAAGAGAAAACACATCCCTTATTCAGGCTCCATTCAGAGTTAAGAGACCAAGGCCAAACTCCATGACCTTACCTCTGAGGGCTTCCACCTGCTCTCAGCTTGGTGAAAAACACCATTCCAACACCACTAGAAACACCCTCCGCTTCAAACTGCCAAGTAACCCACTATCTTCACCCCAAACTAAGGAATCCAACTGGCTACAAAACTGAGAAACAAACTGAATCTCTGGCAACTTCCACACGTAGACAAGGCTTGCCCACACAAGCTACACCAAACTAATGCAGCTTCACAAGATCACCCTGATCTTGCCAACCCCCAAACTTTAGGTGGAGGAAAATGGCTTCTAATGACCCACCTCTTCAAGACTCTACAAACCCAACAAAGCATAAGTAACCCCATTGAACTTTCCCCCAAACAGTACTGAAACTCCCAACAAGAGTATAATAGGCAAAGACAAATCTTCAGATCAAACACCCTAGGCCCAACAATAGGAACATAGTCCTTCCCAAGAACTCTCCTTTGGAACCAAAGCAATGCACATGACCAATTATCTTCTCTGTGACACAACAAGATGATGTTTCCTTGAGCATACTCCATCGTTGTGAAGAACCCACCTCACATCAATGGGAAAAAAGAACCTGCTGCCCCTTCAACATCCCAACTGCCACCAAGCAATACAAGATCCACTGACTCCTCGCCAATTCTTGCACTCTTCTGCATACTCAACCCAACACCACTTTCATCTTCCCAATTCCACTCCTCTGCACAATCTTCACCTTGCACGTCTACAATGGATCCAATGCAAAAGAACTCCAAGATGGGGAAAAACTGTCACCTTACCCAACCTGGGTAAACCCTATCTCAGCACAACACAGATGGCTTGTAACTTCTCTAAGCCTACTTGAACCCCTAGAGGTCTGGAGGCCAAATTTCTAAGGCTAAACTGGTTGACTTCCAATTGCAGGTCACTCGAGTCCGTGAGCACCCCTTCCACAATAATCAACCTTAGTCAGTTACAACACAACCACCTCTGAACCCAAGATTTCCTTCAGCATTGAGCTCCCCTGAGCACACACATAGTTTGCTCACATTGTTCATCTGGATCCCCCCTTCTGAACTGCAAACACCCCTTGTCGCTTCATATAATCTCGCTTGTAGTGATTCCCACCACACGTCCAAACCTTAAATGGAACCTCTTCTTGCTTGACTCTCCAACTAGTGACTTCATCTCGCCACCCATGGAAGTGCTCCAAGACTTACAAGATCCCTTTGACACCGGAGTAGCCTTCCTTCCCTGGTCACCCACTGGCTTCTTTGAAGACTTACTCAACTCCTTACCAACGAATCCCCATATGGATGCACAAGGGCCCAAGGTGTTTCTAGATGAATAATGCTCTCTATAATCCAAGAGATGGTCTACTACAGCAATTGCTTTGCTAATATCAGACACTTCATGGCAACGGAGCTCCCCCTGAGCCCATGGCTGAAGACCATGAGTAAACTGAAACAACTTATCCACCTCTGACATGTTGGTGGCCTCCAACAAAAGGCTTTGGAAAGCATGGATATACTTGCCCATCTCCCCCACTTGCTTCAAGTGACTCAACTTGGTCCTAGCTAACCATGCTGCATTCCCAAGTCAAAACTGAACCCCAAGGGCTTCCTTCAGATCCTCCCAAGAGTCCAACCTCCTCGCTGAACTCTTTGATGCAATGTCATTAGCCAAGGTTATATACCAAACCTTTATTGTACCCGTGAGGTACCTTGCTGTAGTGTGCACCTCCTATGCGCCTGCCAGACCTCGTAACCCTGCCAGGAACTCCTCCATGCTCCAAAAGAAACTATCTAGAAGATGGTCATCTCTCTCACCATCATAACACTCTGGTTCCTTCAACTTAGGGAGCTTCATGATTGAAGAAGAACTAGACCCTGATGCTTTCACCAAACCCGATACTGCTGATCAGACCAAAGCCACTTCATCCTGTAACTCCATTTGGAACACCAAGCTCTTCTCCAACCTTCTAGTAAGTTCCACGATCATCTGCCCCATGGTAGTCACCTTCTCCTCAAACTCATTGAATCTCGTACCCAAACGGTCCCCCATCACTTGGAACTGGGCACCAACTCGCTCAACAAGGCCTTCACCCACTGCAACAACTCTTGACTTACCAACGTGGCAACTGCCACCACCTGCACCTTCACCTTTGCCTTGATTCTGCTCTCGACCCTTGTTGGTCACTTCCTTGAGCAACATCATCTTGGACAAATCTCCTGCGATACTGACTCAGACACACCAGACACAACACTGGACTGATTCGACAAGGGAAGACACAACACTGTTTGACTTAGGCAAACACAATCCCATGAAACACAAACCGTGTGCTCTGATACCAACTGTCACAGGGCCAGCTCTCCGAAGCCAGCGGGTCGTGCGGCACTGCTTGTTCCAACCGGGACTCCCTCATTGTGACAGGATTCAAAAGAACTACGGACTATGCCGTCAATGTTTCCCTGCACAAGCAACCCACAAACACAGTGGACAACAACTTGTATAAAGAAAGGATTAGCAGCGGAAAGACAAACACACACTTGCAAAGATCAGGAAATCGGCTCAACACACATGAGCATTCACACAATGCAATAAAAATGGGAGTAATGTGTATTTTATTAACTCTTCAGGGCAATTTGGTCCAAAGTACAATAAATGGGCCAACTGGCCAACATACACAACAATCACTGAGTCGGACTCAACGTATAATGCTCGGAACCACTCGAATGATTACAATGAACAATTCCCTCCCCAGGTCTGATTACTCTCTGCCTAGGACAAACCCGCCCCTGCTTCATGAAATCTAAGACCACATAACTGCTCACAAACACCCGCACGATGCTTGCATGGACACGTGCCCACAGTGCACATAAACTTGGGACTAACACACCAACATCACAATGATTCACTTTTCACCACTTTGACATTGCAGACTTGCATTCACCCAAATCACTGTGCAAAGAAAGCTCACCATTCGTTTGATCAAAGCAGACCAAACCCGTGAATGAAGTTAGGGATGTTGAAGCAACACATCCCTCATAATATATATGTAAAGAGGAACTGAAGTTTAAAACCCTAGTTTTGCTTCTACGTAGAGAAAACATACATTAGGGTCAATTTTATATTTGATTGGGAGATGGTCCTTTTCATCAGTGTCGAGGTTCATTGTCCCAGTCTCCCAGACTGGATATTCTTTCGAGGGTGGCCTTCTGCCATTTATTTTATTTTAATCTATGGCAGGTTTCTGTGCTTTCTGCCAGACGATATATTATCATTATATAAATTTTCACTGATTAATTCCACTAGAATCCTCTTATAGACAGAGTGCCGTTTAAAGAAGTCTGTTTATACCTGCATATGTTACATCTTTCTTTCCCTTAAAGTTTGTGTAAAACTATTATTCCGGGAATTCTCATTGTAGTGTGTGTGAACTGCCGTGTATGGCATGCCACATTTTCATTCGCCTGGTCTTTTTATCATTTTTCACAAATCTCGGTATTGAGGCGGGCGTGTGATTTTTTTCCAGTCAATTGTCTTGTGTATTTGTAAGAAAGAACTGTGAAATTTTTTTGGGACAAATTTAAGTCAGAGTACCATTGTACCATTGTTAATACCATTGTGAAGATGATCTATAGTAGTTGATGATGGTATGGGAACTTGAAATATAAGGGTAGTTCATAAACACTATAATTTCCCTCCCCCACACCCCAAAAAAAAATCACAAGCTGAACACTCATTTGTATCTCTAAACTCTATAATTAACTTCAAATATTTAGCTAAACACTCATTTGATTACAAAAATTTAGGTCAGGGTAGTTCAGAGTATCCCTAAACATCATGATTAACTTCCATCAACACAATTTGTAATCATTTGTGACAGCAATATCAAGCAAACAAGCTGTTAGGTTGGCTGTGTCCTCCATGTCAAACTCTGATCATGGTTTTCATTGTGATAAACCTCTGCCTTAATGTTCAAGACAGTCATCAATGAATGAATAAAATATTTAAATAATGTCCATAAGGGAACCAAAAGTAGTAACAAGAGTGTAGTGAGAAGGCAGCATGAAATAAGGGCTGTTTCATTAAGTTTGAGAAATATTCATACTCTTTTTGATGTTGGATTTTCTATTATAAATTTTGATATGTTTTTTTGTTTTATCTAATTTTGCTTGTTAAACAAGATAATAGATTGTAATCGATTTCTGATGTTATTATAAACTGGACGCTCCATGATATAAAGCCATTCTCTTTTTGATGTTGAATTTTCTACGATAAATCTTGATAATTTTTTTTCTTGTTTTATCTAACTTCCCTTATCAAACAAAACAATAAATTGTAATCAATTTCCGAAATCATTATAAACTGGGCAGTGCATGATGTAGTGCCATTATAATGAAAAATGTGATTCTGTTTTACTAATTTGGTTTGACAATCATGCATTGTTTCTTAAGTTTTCATCATTCTACAGAATGATTAGGTTAAGATCTTGAGTGGATGGACCCATGGAAACAAACCCAACTTTTTTTTGGGTAGAAAACCGACATTTTATATTTTACAATATTGGTTGGGGATCGTTGTCATAACAGCACTTATTGTATGAACAAAGAGATGTTTTCTTTTTCATTCTGGTTTCAATGTATTCAATTGCGGTTAAGAAGGTTGTTGGAGCTATTATGGAGATGGTACATTCTGAAGACATGGCCTGTCCAATAGAGTTGATTATGAATACAGGGCCTCACATCTTTTTATTTCAGATTCTGACTTGACAAGGAGGAGCAGCAGGGCAAGCAGGTCAAAAGTGGCTCAATGGAGTAGATTCATTCCAAACAGCTAGGAATAAATCTACAGTGCACAGGCGTGTTATTTAGGTTGCCTGCAGTAAATTGTACGTTATCATTAAGTGCTCTGTCGGTGAAATGTAATCTTATCATGTGAAGTGCATTAAAAACATTTGAGTGATTTTCAAATTGTACAACCTACGTTCAAGGTTTAAAAAGTACATCATGTCACTCCCAAAAATTGTATGGAAACTGTCAACAAATTTTAATTATTATATTTTAAAATTAGTATTTTTATAAACATGTTTTATCACATCCTTTTGTTCATGCTTAAGAATTGTAAAATAACATGACACGTCAAATTAAGATACTAATTACAGAGTAACATCACGATAATATTAAAAGTTCATATTTATGAATGCATAATATATACCAATTACTTTTTCCGTCTTTGTTTAACAAAGGTCGTAAAGCGGTTAGTTCTTGTCAAAATTGGTGAAAGGTATTTAGACTTATTGTGATGTGAAGAAGATTATAAGATATGTAATATATTGTGATGAAAATATAGTGACAAGTGAATGAGAAGAAGAATAAAATATTAAATAAACAAATTTATAAAGTTATGATGCACGAAAATCAAGTTAAGATGGTTGTTTATCAAATAGTTGTCTTTAAAATATTTTAGAATTGCAAAGGACTCAATGTAATATATGCTCTTTTCACAATACATAAAAGTAGTAATATTAAGAGTATGCATTAATAAAAACTCATAGTTTTCATGCAACGATCATATCTTTAATTGCAGTTTAAACATGAGTCACATAGTGGCTTGTTCAATGTATACATTTATAAAATTTGAAATGATTTAACAATTATGCCTAAATTCAAATGACATCTTTGTTCCCGTAGTGATACTTGTATTTCAAATTGTTGTTGATTCATGTTGGATAGTGTACGTATCTAAAATTTACACGATGCAAAATTCCTCCAATCTGGGGCTGATGCAAAAGTCCTCAAGTAAGAATACACATGCTAAGATCATTCTTTATCCCCCCTCTTTTTTTTCCTACTTATCCTCCCCAAGTGTCAAGTTTGCAATCTATAGCCTTTGTGCTTCCCAAGCTTCAAAATTTGTATGGCACATCATAACTACAGTGGCAATTTCGAAACCGCCACCCTGCTTAATTCGATGGTTTCGTCACAATTTTACGAAGGCCCTATTTCACCCCTGAGAAGCTTATTTTTGACGTGTTTTTGCATGTTTAAAATTTGAGTTTTGAACTCGCCTCCCCAATTAAGCTTCTAACTAGGGTAGATGCACGTTAATGGGGGACAAAAGGAAGGGCTTAAAACGACACTTTTTTCTTGAAAATAACAATAGTTGAACTTGGAGAGAGTTTTAGAAATTTTTTGAAAAAGAATTTGAAAATAATGTAAAATGTGAATTGTGGCATTTTTGAATGTAGTTTCTAAATATGTAATTTTTTTAATACCTGGGTGATAAAAATGTGTGAAATTGATGCATTTATGACAATGACTTGAAACTTTTTTGTGAAAAGATAAGGATACTACATGTGTATTTACACTTTTTTTGAGTAAACGAATGAATTGTTGTATGAAATTTCATACATGGACAGATAAAATGTCGAAGATCGATCATGATATTTTTTATTAATTATTAATAAATATATTTTTTTAAATAATTTTACAAGTCAAAACAACTAGAAAATTGGAACTGCAAGTGTTCGAACACAACTTTTTGACCTTAACTTCATGAAAATCATTTAAAAAAAGCATAGTCAATGATGCGTAGATTGGTCAGGTATAAGTTTAATAAAATTTAGATTAACTATTATAAAGTTATAGAAGTATTTGTAACGATATGTAGATAGTCCATAATGAGGTATGTTATGTAGAAATTAAGTAATAATTAAAAACAATAGTTTAACATTGAAAAAAATTATATATTAAAAAACTATGCTTTCCCCTCTACAAACTCATAATTTTTTTTAAAATAAGAAAATTTCCCTGATCAGATGTGCTAACAAAGACGAAAAAGACACATAAATTTTTAAAAAATCATATGGGCTAGTCCATGACAGGGTTTGGGCTAGGTTCAGATCCCCAGGGCTAAAACCAAGCTAATTTTTGAAGGGAAATAGAAAAGTGAAATCTTAAAAGGGTGTACGCCCTTTGAGTTCAAATAGTTTATTTTTGTGTTTGGTCAATTAGAGATGTATGTGCAAATAGGTTCTTTTTGTGTTTGGTCAATTAGAACTGTATATATTTAGGTAAATATTTAATAAAAGTTTACATTTAATTTTATATTCTTATACTTCAAATTTATTTTACTAAATATAATAAATCAGGGCCACTTTGTATCTTCTGAAATCGATTACAGAGTTGTACGAGTTACCATTTAGAAGTTAGTTGTTTAAAATTTATTCTGGTCAATACTTAGTTTTCATAGTTTTAGGAATGGAAGATAGAATGAGAAACGAAGTTTTGAATCATGTTACGTATGTAATAGATATATATAATTAAGGATGATCTACCTACTTTATATACTTGAGTATGCCCTACCTACTTTAACTACTTCAGTATACCCTACCTGATTGAATAACCAACCCATATCTTGATATTGAGTATGCCCTACCTAAATACTTTAGCTATATCTTGATCTTGATTATTCCCTACCTACCTTCTTATACTTAAGTATGCCCTACCTAATTTAACTACTTGAGTATGCCCTACCTACTTTATCTACTTGAGTACATGCCATACCTAATTAAATAACCTAGCCATATCTTGATATTGAGTATGCCCTACCTAAATACTTTATCCATATCATGATCTTGACTATGCCCTACCAACCTTCTAATACTTGAGTATGCCCTACCTAATTTACCTACTTGAGTATGCCCTACCTACCTATCCTTCTTTCCCTACCTATTTGAGTTACCTACATGAGTATGCCCTACTTACTTGAGTATGCTCTACATGTTTGAATACTCGAACCATATATTAATCTTGAATACCCATATTTAATCCTTACTATATCAATCTTACTTTATCCATATCGTGAATACCTAATACTTGATTGAATATCCAAGCCATATATTGAAAGGAGTGGGGCATTATCATGCTTGAAAATCAGTATAGGGGGCATCATCGAATAAGGGGATAAAGGAGAGGGGTCATTATTAAGGGATGCTTGAAAAGGAGGGGGACTTATCAAATTTATTTCTTTTACAACATGCTAAGTTTACTTGAGAATCTTTATCTCCATATTTTCATTATCATAAAATTCTACATTGGTAATCGTATTCATTATTTATTGTATTTATTAACATGATTTTCTTATTCTTATACTCAAATTTTTATGTTCCTTTTTATAGGCTTTTGCATTTGGGATTGACATAAAAAATGAAGATACAAGCAAGCTTTTTTTACATTGCATGGTGTGCACTTAGAATTGTTATAAACTTCATGGCAAACACATACAAATAGGGTGCTCCAATGGGTCTCTTAACCAAACTAATGAAAATATGGTTCTGCAAGGTCCAAGTGGGCAGGAGTGGATTGTAAAATTACAGGGTATGTTCTACTCAATTAAAATTTGTACAGGGTCGGGAAGAATTTGTGCATCATTACACATTAGAGTTTGGAGATTTTTTGGTTTTCAATTATATCTCTAGGTCCTATTTCAAGGTTTGCATATTTGGAAGAAGTGGATTTGAGAAACACATTACTAATTTTGATTCTAAGAAGAAAACTTGTAACTTAAGGAAGAGATGCCCTACTACTAGGTTGAAGGATTTTAATCCACTAATGTAAAGTAAGTTTATCATTGATTTGGTTTTTGAAGATGAATATAATGATGAAGATGCAATAGTGGGAGAAAATATATGGAAAAAACATAAACCCTCTACCCATGGTAACTAAAAACTTTTCCTTCTATAATATTATAGGCATCTTCTGAGTTTGCATGTTTAGTTTCATTTATCATAATAATATGTTTACTAGAATTATGATTCTCCCATATACTAATTTCACTTCTAGCCAACCATCTCTTATGAAGACTAATATCGAAAATATGAGTTATAAAAAACCTTACTATATTTATTGTAGGCTTCTTATTACTAATGCAATAAGAGATAAGGTTGAGACTGATTAATGATGATGAGGAACAATGAGGGTCAATGAGGTTGTGACTAGGGATAAGGAGGGTTGATGATGGAGTGATGAAGGATGATGAGGGAGTCATTAGTGAGTGATAAGGGATGATGAGGGATAATGATAGACAATGAGGGAGTGATTAGGGATGATTATGGATGATGATGGTGTGATTAGGCACAATGAGAGATGATGAGGGAGTGATTAAGGATTATTAGGGATGATCATGGATGACTAGGGATGATGAAGGAGTGACTAGGGACAATTATGGATGATGAGAATTAATGAGAGAGTTATTAGGGATGATGAGGTATGATGAGGGTCGATAAGGGAATGATTAGGGATGATAAGGGACAATGAGGGTTGATAAGGGAGTGACTAAGGATGATGAGGTCTAATGAGGGAGTGATTAGGGTTGATGAGGATGATGAGGGTCAATAATGGAGTGATTAAAGATGATGATGGGTAATGAGGGTTGAGGAGGGAGTGATTTTAGATGATTAGGGATGATGAGGGTTGATGATAGTGTGATTGGGGAGAATGAGGTCCATCAAGGGAGTGATTAGGGATGATGAGGGATGATGAGGGATGATGAGAGAGTGACTAGGGAAAATTAGGGATGATGAGAGTTATGAGGGATGATGAGGGAGTGATTAGGGATGATGGGGGATAATGAGGGCTGACGAGGGAGTGACTAAGGATGACGAGGGATGGCAATGACATATTTATTAAAGTAGGTAAAGTATGCAGGGCATACTCAAGTCATTAAAGTAGGTAGGACATATTTAAGTACAAGAAAGTAGGTAAGGAATAGTCAAGATCAAGACATGGATTGTGTATTTAGGTAGGGAATGCTCATTGAGATCAAGATATGGCTTGATTATTTAATCAATAAGGCATACTTAAGTAGTTAAAATAGGTAGGGCATACTCAAGTAGGTAAAGTAGACATGCAATCCTTAATAGTATAGATCTATTACATACATAACATGATTTGAAACTTTGTTTATCATTCTATCTTCTAATCCTGAAATTCTAAAAACTAAGTATTGACCAGAATGGATATTGAAAAACTAACTTCTAAATGGCAAATATTATAACTCTGTAATCGATTTCAAAAGATGCATAGTAGTCCTAATTTGTTATATTTAGTAAAATGAATTTAAAATATAAAATGTAATATAAAATTAAATGTAGACTTAATACATTTATTTTTGTAAATATTTACCTAAATATATACAAATCTAACTGACCAAACACAACAAGAACTTATTTGAACTCAAAGTGCATACTAACTAACCAAACACAACAAGAACCTAAATCACTACTCGGGATCAACCCAAATCATATCTGCAATGGTTTTTTTTTTAAAAATGGCATACACTCTTTGCAAAAAAAATCTCCCCCATGAATGTCACCATTTTTGTCCCCCAACTTTATGCATCAACCCACTACTTTTATTGTCTCCTCATTACTGCAATCCACTCCCAATCAGCCTAGTTAAATTTCAATCATCTCGATTAACTATATGCTACCCTTTTTTACAAATATACCTATGCACAATGAAGTTGAGATCTGAACATTCAAAACTGCTAAGTATAACTCTTACCATTGTTTAGATCTAACCACATCCTTGTTGTACAATTTCCTTTCACATCCTTTATTAATACACATTCTCTAGTTCATATTGAGTAGCCGCATTGGAGGCAACCCTTGAGGATTGGACCATTATAATAATTAGATTTTATAGAATTATTATCCACTTTTGACAATGTTGGAGCTTATTAGTTTTAATTTTCTTGTTTTTACTAATTTTTTTATATTCAAGACTTGTAAATAGATTAGAGAAAATATTTTTCATTCTAAAATTGGAGCACTACAATAGTTAGATTCTCTATAATTGTTATTTGCTTTTGACAATGTTGGAGATTATTAGTTTTAATTTTTTTGTTTTTCCTAGATTAAATTTCTTGATTCAAGACTTGCAAATAGATTAGAGAAAAGATATTCCATTCCAAAATTTATCAAAGTTTTGATCACTTATGTGTTTGTTCTTTGCTTGCATTCTTTAAAAAATTTCAATATTTCTTTTAGACATAGTTTTCATTTTTTCTTCAAAAGCTTCTGCAAATTAATTAAGATTTATTCAAGTAATTATTTCTTATTCCTTGCAAAAACAATTCTTTCAATTTGTTCTTATTTTACTTGTGAAAATCCTTTTAGAAGTAGATTTTATTACTTTTGGTGTTTAATAGATTAACTTAAGAAATATGAATCTTCTTGAAAGTAATTTCTACTTCATCTTTGTTTAGATTAAATTGTTCTCTTTCTCTGCCCATTTTCAATAAAGATTTATTCTTTCCTTGTTCTCCATTCTCAAATTAGCAGATAGATAAAAGAAAAATAATCAATTATTTGCTTTCTATTTACATTCGCCATTTCAAATAATAAATAAATAGATCAATTAGTTTATTTAGTTTCCATTTCTACACTTCCTTGTTTGAAAACAAAAAATAGAAAATAAATTTGCTTTCATAGACTTTCATTTATAGCCATTTGCATGCATTTTATGAATTTGAAAAGAGAAAAGGTATTTAACTATTTAATTTTCTATATTTGTATTCATTTCTTGTTCAAAATCATTACAAAATTTAGTTCTTATAGGGATTCAATTTTGTATTTGCATTCATATTCAAAAAACACAAAAAAAGAGATTGGTTTAGCTTTATTCTTAGCACTTTCATTTCCTATCAACTCATTATTTGCATGTACATATGCCCAGTTTAAAAAAACTTTACAAACCAACCACTTACCAAAATAGCTAGTTTAGAAAAATATTAAAACATTTATGCAATCAACCATTGGGCAAAACATTTAGTTATGAAATGAAACCTTCAACAACCAAAAATTAGATTTCAAAATAAACACCAAACACCAAACCAAATGATCCCATTCCATTGGATGATATTCTCAACACAAGCGCATACATACATTGTAGGATAATTTCCAAGAATTGCCACTTCCATTCTATCAGTGAACATTCAAAACGACATAGACTCCAAGCTCAAGATAGAAGTATTTTGCTTTACACCATTGTCATACTTAATCATTAGTCAACTAGAATCCTTGGACGAACAAACAAGGTTATTAGAAGCTCAAATAGCCAGACAAATTCACTTATTAACCTGTAAAACAAACCCTCCCAAGTTTGATTTTACTTTTCATCCTTAAGTCTAGCCTCGTCCAATTTAATTTTCTTTGTTGATGACATTGCTTGGACAAGATAAACTCAATAGATTTAATCAAATACCACAGGTTATTCTACCATATTTTTGCTGGTTTAAATGAATTAATATTGATAAGGATATACTTCTTGTTATTTTAGAGTTGGGCTATTCTAGGGACCTTATCCTTAGATAATTCGTTGCCCTCAACAAACATTTTGAAGTAGATGAAAGATATTAACATAAACATAATCAAATAAATCAACCAGTTCAACGAGCTCAAAACAATCATTAAAATTAGAAAGATCATCCCATTAAATGAGCTCAACCTCATCAAAACAATCAACCAAATCAATAATTAGCTTTTACCCATCATTCTGTTTATCATCTTAGCTTGATCCTGTGAATTTGAGTATGCAAAGATATTCTGCCATTTTCCTTGCATACAAATCCAGTGAACTCGACATGAAGAACTTTCCTTGCATATTATTCTATTTATTTCCTTTTCTTTTAGTCAATATTTATCTCTTCCATTTTTTATGTGTGTTTATACACCCCTTGAATATGTTTGGTGAGGATTTTAGTAAACCCATATGCATGGATGTCTATAGAAACAATGTCCCAACTCAAGATAAACCATCATTGTTTGACTAGGCTAATTTTAAATACCAAAACAATCAAAGAATCAACAATCCATCTCCTTATTACACATTTCCTATTTTAACCCATACACCAAATTTGATGCAGTGTTACAGGAGTTACAAGCCTCCTCAAATACCATTAATATTTATAATGACTCCAATGACATTACTTTCACTTGTGAGGGTGGTTTATATACACATGTGCCAACCAAACCTCACACCAATTTGTAAACCCCAAACATTAAGATAATTATAAGATTTGATTATTATATTGAAAAAATTCCCACCATCGAAGATGGATTGTATAGAATACTATTGCTTGAGTTTTATTTTTAGTTCAAACCATCTTTAATTTAACATAAGTCAAAAAATATAGAGTGATTATTCCTAAGCAATAATGAATAAATGAATTCATCTTAGGCTACTACCCTTTTCCTTTGAAACCTATTGCAAGGGAGGTGTCCAAACTCACTACAACTAATATGAATGAGCTCGTCTCCACCTTGGCGGTACACATTTGGGACTTGGAGAACAATCAAGTTTCATCCCAAATAGGTCCTTTAAAATAAGGAATGGCCCCAATTTAACATAATTAAATCCATGCCCCTTCTAGTCCAACTCCATCTACTTCGTATCAACCACATCAAAATTAGAGCAATCCCTTCTTGAGCATTTCTCCTCCTTACCAAAATCTGAGAGATTTTTTCTTTTATAGTGCTTTGGTATTGGAGCTGCCAATGTGCCTTCACTTTATGTTCCTCCTATTTATAATCCCATTAGTGCCCTTCTTACCTATAATTACACTAATAATATGGCTTCTAACACACCACCTCTCTTATCACCTCACAAGTACATACTAACCAATACACCACCTTCATATGTTCCTCCTACTCACATGTCTTCTAATGCCTTCCCTCATATGCTCTCCCTAACTATACACTAAACAATTTGCATTCATTAAATTTATGCTACTGTATTAACATATGTTTTCCAAGTCCATGCAACTAGACAATTATTTATCGGATTATTATACTTTGCCTACTCAAGTGATAAAGTTTACCCCTTGTGTTTTTGATTCAACAAAATATCCACTTACCTCCCTCAAAACTACCTTGATGCTTCTTTTAATAATTTTATCGTAATGGGGACTTGTGTGGAATATCTCTAAGAAACCATTGACCATGTCATTTGAAGCATTCTTTTACCCCGCCCATTGCTAGAACATCAAAAAGATAAAGGAGAGAGAGACCAAAACACACATATAGAGGTTTATGCCACCGTAATCAAAGAATTGCTCCCTTAAGATGTAGTAGTGGCTAAAATTTACCCCATAAATCTTGAGGGAATTTATCTAAATTAGTATTACCATCTTCCTGAGGCATCCATGCATTCATTCATATAGCTCATCATTGAATTTCTCAAATCCTTTAATATGAACAAGCTAATTCACATTAGAATATTGGAGTTTTTGCATGTTAAACAAGAGCCTAATTAGTCTTCTTCTCACTTCATCACAAGGTGGTGGCAAGTAATCCAATATTCTGCTAGTTCTCTCAACATGTATTAAATGGAGATATGCAACCTTTTCATTCATGCCCTTAATCATGACATTAGAGAAGACATTCAAAATATCTCATACAAATATTACAAGAAATAACTAGAAAATTCTTTGAGGATAGATTACATGGTTATAAATATTGGCCATAGAACCTACAAACCCAATAACAAAATTATCACCCCTAACCAAAATAATCGGGGCTATCAATATAGTAAGCAAAACAACCAAAATAGCTAAATGCCTAAGTTTATAAACCAAAATCAAAATGCCACCGCTAATGGTGTTACATATTAGACTAAGAAAAAGATGGTTGTTAACAAAGACCAAAATTAGAACACTAACAAAAACAAAAACAACAACAATAATAACGGGAATGAGAACCCAAGAAATCCCAATCCCATGCCCATTGTACATGCTATAGACTTTAATCATTCACTTCTGCAAGTTAAAAATTTAAAAAATCAGAATCAAAATTTGAGTATATGGTATCAAAACCAATACTTCAAAAATAATCAATGTTATCAAAACAATAACCAACATTAGAGTTTTAATCAATACTTTAGCTGGTAAAACCAAATTGAAGACCAAGGGAATATGATACTCACACATCTAGTGAGTATAATAATTTAATTCAATGACTCCTAAATGACTAATGCCAATTATTCATTTCCATGTTTTTAGGAGGTGTTGGTGACAGGCCCCACCATTCTCAAACCAGTCCTGTGGCACCACAAAACACCAATATGTGTATTTATCAGAATCCTATCCTAGATCACCAATAAAAAAAGGTTCAAAATGCACAAAAAAATTACTCTACTAACTAGCCCATGATGGATGGAACATGACATAAAAGTGTTGACTTCAGCTAATCCTGGTATTGCCTCTCACATTGGTCCACAAGGTGAGATTAGGCTTATAAGTGTACTAGAACTAGAAGTCAGTGGGGAAGCTAAAATTATCACTCATACCATAAAGTATCAACCACAAACTCCCCATATGATAAATGCTTTAGAAGTTAAAGTTAGGGGAGCATCTAAACTAGTTGGGGGTTATGAGCTTGCCATGTGCCTCAGTAAAACCTTTTGTCACATCTCATTCATGGATCTATTATAGAACTCTCCTACCCATTTCTTGCCACTTATCCATGCATTGGGTCTTGGTAATTTGGCTAGTGTTATCTATCCTTCAAAGACTCAAATCAACCATATTGATTTGGACATGTACCCCCTAGGCAAGGTTTCAAAGATGCCAAAAACTTATTTGATCTTAAGCAGCTTTACCTTCTAATGTTGAGATGGCCTAGAGACGTAATGTCGATTTATATTTGTAATAGTAGATTTATCAAAACTATGTCAAAAGGGCCATGATTGATGATAAGGTTGTGGTTAACAGAGTCCCATTATATTTTCTCCAAAAATTGGGTTATGGAGAGATAAACTTCATATCAACAAAAAAACCTACAAGGTTATGACAATCTCAAGCTATATTATATCAGTAACACAATTTTTCCCATCACTTTAGGACCAAAAATAATGCTCACTAAATTTTATGTCATCGATAAGGACACAAATTATAACATGTTGTTGGTAAGGCCATAGATTCATCACATGAAATCCATCCCTTCAACCCTATTTTAGGAGGTTATATTTTTACATCCTGGAAAAGTCTATGGTTGTTCAAGCCAACCTTAAAACCTTTGATGTCCACCGCACCAATCTCAGGAACTACCCTAGGCTTCAAACAGATTATCATTTTCAAGAAATCAAATAAAAAAAACCTCTTCCTTCAAAAGAGAAGGAGCCAACCATGATTTCCAAATGGGTCCCGAAGGCAACTTGGAAAATCCTAAACCACGAACAAGAGAAAATTCGTATGAGAATGTTATTGAAACCATGAAAAAGGAGACAAAGAAGAGTGAAGAAAAGTCCACAATAGTGGCAATTGTCTCAATAAAATCATAAATGAAATCACAAATATCTTGTAAAATGACACACCCATCATGCTCCCATTTGACCTACATGGTGTCATAACTTAAACCTCCATAAACACATGGGTTTGGAGGCTTTCAATTCTATAATAAACATCCAAGACATTGGCCTGGTAGAACTATATATATATATGTACATAGAGTATAATATTAATGAAAAATTATCTATGTATATGTAAACATCGGCCTAGTAACATCAACAGATGCAATAGTATATGGCCCACAAACTAGTCGTGAGTATGTAAACACTGGTTAGCTAAGATAAAAAAAATGCAGTAGTGGACCATGAATATGATTCCATCATTTGCTCCTATAACATAAAATATTACATATATATTAGTAAATTTATGTCTAAATTAATTGTTAGCTTTTAAATACAAATATAATTTAAATTTAGCAAGTCAAATAAATAATATACTTGCATATGTGTAGTCGACATGTGCACACTAAATGTATGTGCCAAAAACTCATCCCTCAAAAATATATCATATAAACCTTCAAAAGCACCACCATCATCATCTGAAGGTCTAGTGCATGTAACACCACAACATCTATAATAGTGAGATCAGGTATGCACACCAGGTGGAGTATCACCATGTCCACCCTCTCTAGCATCAGTCTTAGAAAGACTACTTTTATGTTGAACGAGTGTGTCAATAAGTCAACTAAGTACATGAAAATATCTCCTTCACTATAGAGGGGATATTGGGTTGAAGTGGATTTTGGATAGGGACTCTTTTAGATTGATTATGCACATGATGTGAACCTATTTCATCCTGTGTATAGCCTTTCCCTCGGCCCTGAAACTTTGAGTAGTCAAAATAGTTAGGAAACTCATTGAGGACAAACTCACAATATATTTTACTCAAAAGTTACAATGGAACCTCATGGTTTTTATGAGGTGGGTAATTAAACAACATCCACCATTGGTCCCAAAAATTGTCTCTTATAAAATTGTGTTGGCATTAATAGGTTGGGAAATATTTTGTGGATGGTGGAAAAGGTGCATTAGTTGTTGAATCGATGAATAAGGTAAAAAATAGGTCTTTTGTTATTTTTTTATCCTTCACCTCACATGTTGATGATTTGTAATAATAATAAGCCCTACATATAGCCCTATATGATGCCCATCTATAAATTTGACTCGTTATCAGGTCAACTTGGCCTAGTACTAACTCTAGGGTATTAGTTAAATAGGTGTGGTGGGTGTTGGTTGAAGTGGGGTCCCTCATTCTCTTAATTTTTTGCTCAATTTCTATTTGATTCTCAACTATGTGTGCAACCAAATCCTTTTGAATGCCTAGGGGGTATTGTGGAATTGTAAGAGGGCTAGGAGGGTTAGAAGAATTAGGATGAGGGTTAGCAAGATGTTGTATTGCACTTGAAAGGGTTGTTTAAAAAAATAGTTTTAACAAAAAATAAAGAAAATATTTTTTGTTAATAAAATCTAGTGTTAATAGGTTTGGTTTTTGCTTGCTTACCTCCCCTTTGCAATAGCATTATCGATTCATCGAGGAAACAGGTGATGGTATTGTGTTTTATCGTCCTCCAAGCACAATGTGAACATGGTCTAGGGTAGATTTAATGCGTGAGAATGAGAATCAGAACAAGAATGGTTGTTTGGGTCTTTTTTTGTTTATAAAAGTTATAATGTGTATTTGTCATGTGTAGTATATATATTACGTACACACTATGTATAATATACATAACATGTATGTGTTATATATAGTAAACATAACACATATGTGTTATGTATACTACACATAACACATGCACATTATGGTTTATAGTTTTATGAGCCTAAATTCAAGTAACACGTACACAATATGGTAATATGTAAATGAAATTATCCATCAGCTCCATGTACATACCCAGTTCATCATTAGAGGCATTACCATGTGTAAAATATGTAAGTTTAACATTTAAAGCATCAAAAGAATTTTGCATTTTCTCCACGTGTGTATTAAAGGAGTTTTGTAAAGTAGTAATAGTAAAAATTTGATATTGAAATTGATGTTGAAGAGCATTAATTTAATTTTTGAAAGTAAATTTGTCTTAATGTTCTTAAATGCAAGAAATAACACTAGCTTAAATGTAATATGCATATGAAAAACAAGGCATTAAAGAGTCGAACCCACAACCAAGACTGCCTCTACATGTTTTGTTATTATTTGATTACATGTTTTTACTTATTGCAAGTAATCTAATATATAAAACACTTAAGAGAGATCAAGACTCATCTATCACAAGTCTGGTACTTGTTATTAAATGTTAAATTAATTAACATTTGTTTTGCACTTTTATACAAAGACATTTAGTTACAATCATGTTTGGAGTAGTAACATGGGTAGAGTGTGAAGAAATGCATGTAATAAATGTAGCATGTGGGGAATAAATGTGAATGGTTGAATAATTATTTGTATGTTGTGATTGACAATCATAATGGATGAAACATATCTTATTACAAAATTTTAGGTATTGTTCTGAATCATAAAACTTGGGAATAAAAATTGTTGGAATAGATTTGTGTTTGTTAAGTCATGCTATGGAATATCCATGTGATCATCAGTATTGTCTTGTATTTGAAAGTATTATTCCTAAGGACTATGCAAATGTTTGAATACCCAAACCACCATGTATGTGCTTGTAGATGTTGCTTGTGCATGTGCTCACATTTGGTTGAGTGCATTGATCCATGTTTTTATAATACTTCATTTGAAAACTGATTCATATTTTTGACCATAAGATGACCATTGAAAAATTGGTCAATATGTTGGGTTGGATAGTAATCATAAATTTGATCATGTTTATCATTTAAGTCAATTGCTAAAACAACCAACTTTAAAATATGAGTAATATGTGAAATGTTGAGACCTAGAAATTGCTAGTTTATATTATACAATCTAAAAAAACATATGTTTGGTTTAAAAATTAATTTTTAATTACATGTTTATATTCTCCTCAAAAAATTAGATAAGTTAAAAAAATGACACTCAATTTCGAGGTTGTATTCAAACGTTATGACCTTTACAAGTCAAAGTACTCTAGCCCTGGGGTTTCTCAGGACCCTCACTATTCATCTCCATAGCTAGGACTGGTGGACTACAGATCCAACTGAGAACATAAGAATTTGTAGTGTTTCAACATTTGATTATTCATTTCAAGTGTTGAGTGGATTTCAATCATGAGGAAGCTTAAATACAAGTCTTAGAAGGCAGATTACAAGAAGGAGAAGGAGAGATTATAAAATCTTAGAAATCAATAAAAAGTGCAATGAGATGGATGGAAGTTAGATTCCCATTGTTTATTTTTCAATTTTGAGTCTTTATTCATTATTTACTCATTGTTGCTTAGCTATAGGTGATAAAGTGACTACTACACAATTATAAAAGGTTGAGTTCAGTAGTTTTCTTTCAAATCTTCCAAATAATATTGCAGAGATTATTGAGTGTATGAGGTTATTTAACTTGTAAGTCCAAGAGGAAGAAAAACTTGTAAACTAAAAAACATAGTGGAGACGAGGAAGTATGGCTTTCGTTTTGCTAGAGTTTTCTCACATTGAGTTTCTCTAGGGTATGTATTGTGTTATCTCTCTTTGTGATTATTGTGTTTGTTTCTTTTGCTTGCATATTTACATTCCTTGCAACTAGGATAATACAAAAAAAATTAAGAGAGCTCAAGATTCAACCCTATAGTTAAATAACTTCACATTTCACATTGCACCTCTATGCACGCATGTTAATTGTAGTCATGAATAGAGTAGTGGAAATGTTTAGAGAGTGGATATATTATTTTATATGCTGAATATGAAAATCTTAAGAGCTAGAATACATATTAAAACAACATTTTAGGTGTTTTTATGTGGCATATAACTTGAAAGAAATACCTTGACTCTAAAGGGTCCGTGTTGGTAAAATTTATAGTGGAATATTCACCTACTTTATAGATCATATTGATAACAGATAAGGTTATCCTTTTTATCATAAAAGGTTTACTAACATATTTATGTAGATGTTAGTTCTGTTTGTGTTCTATTTTGGTGGTTGTTATGGTGACCATTGTGCATATCTTTCCCATTACCTAGATAACAAGTGCTAGTGGACAGATTGTCTTGATTCATTGGTAGCAAGATGCTTTAAATTTACACTACTATTGTTTTTGATGCAAGATATTATGGGATTATGTGATGTGATGGTATTTAACAAAATCCTTTGATGGACCAACCATTCAAGGGACATGAAAAAGGATGAGCATACAATTTGGCAGAAATTACTCTTCTAAAGAAAGAATAATTAAGAGAGTTAAAAAGTTTAGAGAAATACATGATCAACATAGATTTGAGCATAATTTATTTGTGATAGTAAGATATGGTTGTGCTTGAGCGAAGAAAAGACTCCAAAGGCGACACTATGAAGCTTGAGGAAGAATGTTTTTACTAGGATATGTCTCCTTTTTTTTAAATTTTAAAATTGATGTTCCTTTGAGCCTTCCATGTGGATTAAATAAGGTATTTTTTACCTTTGATTTTATATCCTTACTCCTATTGACCCAAAGGAGTGGGACAAAGTTATCACTATAGATTAAGGAAAGAGCATCAAGAAGGGGAGAGCAATAAAATCCAAATGGCATTCAAAGGAGTGGGGTAAGGAGTCCTCACCACTTGAGTTTCTGAAATTTTGGGACTGAAAATCTTCAAATTGGAGAGTTGAATATATATATTGGAACCTAAAATGGGTATTTTCCAAAAATATGATCAAATTGGAGCATGATCATGGTAATGTACAAAATATGACCTGATTAGAACCTGAAATGGGTATTGCCCAAGAGGATGATAATTTGGTTTCTCACTTGGGAAGATAAGAGGTAAATCTTCATATATATTTTTATAGCTTTTGTGGAATCCAAAATATTTAAATTTAGGGTGTGTGATCAGAAATTTGATCAGGTTTATCATCCAACTCCCTTGGTAAAACAACCAACTGTCAAATATGACTATCAGTTAAATGTTAAGAGCTATAAATTGCTAGTTTCTATTGTACGGGATAAAATAATATATTTTTGTTTTTCAAACTAATTTTTAATTACATATTTGGATTCCTCTCAAAAAATTAAACAAGTTCAAAAAAATGGCACTTGATTTTGAGGTCATATGCAAAAGTTATGACCTCTGCAAGTCAAAGTACTCTAGCTCCAAGGTTTCTTGGGAGCCCAACTGTTCATCTTTAGAACTAGGAATGGTGGACTCTAGAGCCAGCTGAGACTACAAGAATTTGAAACATTTCAACATTTGGATATTTAATTCAAGTGTTGGGTGGATTCCAAGAGTGAGGAAGCTTAAATATAGGGCTTGGAAGGCATATTACATGAAGGATAAGAAGGAGAGATCAGAAATACCAAAAAATAACAAGTGCAATGAGATGGATGTAAATTAGATTCACATTGATTATTTTGAAAGTTTGACTCTTTATTTATTGTTTCTTAGCTTTAGGTGATAAAGTGAATACTACAAAGCTAAAAAAGGTTAAGTAGTTTTCTTTCAAATCTTCTAAAGAATATTACATAGATCATTATGAGTGTATGAGGTATTTTTCCTTGTAAGCCCAAGAGGAGAAAAAACTTGTAAACTAGAGAACATAGTGGAGATGAGGAAGCATGGCTTCACTTTTGCTTGGATTTTCTCACATTGAGTTTGTCCAGGGTATGTCTTATGTCATCTCTCTTTGTGGTTATTGTGTTTGTTCTTTGCTTGCATATTTACATTCCTTACAACTAGGCTAATACAAAAACATTTAAGAGAGCTCAAGGTTCATCCCTATGCTTAAATAACTTCACATTACACATTGCACGTCTATGTAAGAATATTATTTGTAATCTTGTATGGAGTAGTGAAAATGTTTAGAGTGTGGAGATATTATTTTATATGCTGTTTATGACATCCTTAAGAGCTAGAATACATATTAAAACAAAATTTTAGGTGTTTTTTTGTGGCATAAAACTTGAGGGAAATATCTTTACTTGAAAGGGTCCATGTTGGTGAAATCTAGATTGGAATATCCACATAGTTTGTGAATCAGATAGCCCCAACCACTCCGTGTTGAGTGACTAAGCATTGCATACATTATAATACTTTGAAAAGGGCTCAAACCACATGTAATTATCCCATCTATATGTGTGTGAAACATCCTGCTGAATCTAGAATGCAATTCAATGTTTTACTTTTGACACTTGACACCATAAAATTTTGATGTGTGTGTATATTCAGAATTGGCTATAAGGATACTCATTTGAGTGTTTTCAGATTTGTATGCCCTTGTAATAATGTCTCAAGAGAGTGCTGGTGGATTTTTCAAGTAGTGGTCATGTAATTTCTAATTTACCAAGTGAGTGTTAGGTGAGTATAACCTTAGGATTGATTTGTATTTATAACTAACTTTGATATTTTGCACTATGACTGACCCATGAAATGTGTCTAGACAAACCTAATGGAGACTTTTCAATTTAAAAAATAACAACCGAGTGTTCCTAGACACCAACATAGTAGACACCTATGGTAAACCATAACTATCCCAATTTCCCTGGTACTATCCATGTAGTGAAAATCAATGATTTCAAATATGGAGATAGTCTATTTTAGATTCATGAAGTTTCTATATATATTAGGCTATTTTTGAATATGTGTATCTAGTGAATAAGGTTAGCCAAGACAATAAGTAAGTAGACAAATAGGGGGAAATATTTACAAGATTCAAATGTGTATGTAATGCCCATGTGTGTTAGAGCATGCCAAAATTAATATTGTCAAAGTATATAATACCAAATTTAGGCATCTACAAGAAAATATCTATGCATTTATTTGTGGAAAATGTAAATATGGCATAATGGTTGACAATGATTAAAATTTGAATAATTTATTTATAGCCTTGGACTTAGATAAAAACATCAGGTTATATTATTTTATCTATTAATGTGGGACCAAAGATAATTCTAATATTATTTCATGCAGTGCCAACTCCTGTCCAACGTATAAATCTTTTATTGGTCAACCACAAATACATTAAAAGCAAGAAATACATTCTAATGGGCTTCAATGTTTAAAATTTAGACATCAAGGTCAAGTTATTCAAGTGGATACAACAATTTTTAAAATACAATCTAAGGTCAAATAAATTCCTCAAACAAAATGACAAGAAGTTAAAATGGTTTCTTAAAATTAGGGTGCATCATAGATAAACACCTAACTCAGTCCCAATAAGGATGTAATCATCACATAATATGTCACCAAGATAGATAAGGAATCACAATATTTAGCCAAGATAAATACCAAATTATAAATAAAATAAATGTATGAATGCCATTAGTTATACACCAAATAATATTGCCAATAACTATGATGATGACTCATTCTTTTTATATTCATGGATTCACCCACACTCTATTCATGATACTAGCAGGTCTCATGCTCCAATTTATATATATTACAATGATTATTTTGGGCCTTTAAATATCATTGGTTAGCTTTGCTAATTGACTGCTAATTTTGGAAATTGAGTGCTTTCTATTTGTTTGATTGTTTACATGCTTATTTGTTTGCCTTATGTGTTGCTTATGATCTATATGTCTATATGTTTATCTACTTATTGATAGAGGATATGCATTGTTTATGCACATGCTATTGATGGTATTATTAAGATAGATGCATGATATAAACATTTCTACATATAATTATGGATTCACAGTTGACTAGGAATATCCTTCAGGTTAGCTCTAGGGACATCCTTGAAGACACCTCTTAGCAGTGTTTCAGATCTATGTTTTCTAACTTTTCATTTGTAATATTGTGATTGCCTATGGCTATATGACCTAATCTATAATGTCTATTGCATGCTTAATGATTTTACCTATGCTTATTCTATGTCGTACTTGTAGTGCCTTCAATGTTGTTTTATGGTTTGAGTGGTCTGTTATGATTCTAAAGTGCTTAATGTGTTTGCTATAATGTTTATTGTTTGGTGTGCCTCTTTTGTTTTCCATATGCCTATAGCATGTTCCTTCATTTGTGTGTTGTTTAGTGTGCCTCTTTTATTTTCCCTATTCCTGTTGCATGTAAATTCAGATGTGCATTGTTTGGTATGCCTCTCTTATTTTTTGCAGTATGCTTGATATGTGCTTCTTGTTTAGCATGCTCCTCTTACTTGATGATTGATGTATTTTATCAATTCCATTGTATACTATGTGAAACATGCTTGTACTTGTTTTCTTTGCATGAAATTTATTGTATTGCTTACTTTCTTTGTGTGCCATTGTTTGTCTTATTTACTCTGAGCGTGGTATGACTTCTACGTGCTTAGCATTCTTTCCTTGCTTGTTTTGTTTAATCAATGTCGATATGATTGGTTCCATAATCTATATCATACACATTGTTATTTGATTGGATATATGCTTGTTTGCCTACATTTCCATGGTCCTTACCATGCACCTATTGGGATATACTATTGCTTGTGTTTCATTAATTACACTTTGCTTGTTAAGGTCATGATAATACTGTGCTTACATTGGTTATATCATGTCCAAATTGGGGTATGATATTGCTTGTGCTTCATTGATTTCACTTTTCTGATTAGGGTCATGATAGTAATATGCTTACATTGCATTTTATTGTCCAAATTGGGGCATTCTATTGCTTGTGCTTCATTGATTATACATTTTCCACATAGGGGGAAATTATTATTGATTGTGTTTATATTGCTTATACCTTGCCCATACAGGGGAAAATCATTACCATATTTTCCTACATTCCTTCCATTCAAGCACATAGGAGCCAAGTTACCTTTCATAATGACATGTTACTTATATGACATCAGACCTAGACACACTTACGCTAAATTCTCTTATTACATATGTGATGTCATGATCATATCTTTCTATGATTGTACCAAAGTATTTTATACATACATGTTTTAATGATGATATCTTATTGTGATTATACATCAGAACTCATATTGTTCACATTTTACACATGGTACACATAATCACTTTCTTTTGAGATATGTGATTCACATATTCATCCCACACCTAAAAAGGGGGTATATAATTTGCGTAATTTTCCCTTTATTTAGATGATGATATACCCCAATCCCAGAAAGTCATAAGGCATACTTATTCTTGCTTCTGCATATGGAAGCGGTCCTAGATAACTCTGAGGCATACTTCACTTAGTCTTCTCAGCGAGATGCACACTCAAATATGATACAAATTCAAAGATATGAACTTCACAGAGATGGTTTTGTAGTTCCTCCACACCCAAAGATATCCACTTTTGTTTTTCATTTCATCTAATTTATTTCAATAATTCCATGATTATTGATTTATATAGACATTGATTGAATTACAAATATTTATTTATGTTTTAGGTTTTATAATCTAAACACATGAGCATGGGTGTTTGTTCCAAGGTCTTCATATATTTTCACATTGGAAATTAGGATGCTTGTACCAAATTATGACGAGTACAAATTTTATTTTATTTTGGAGATCGCATGAACTTGACTCTAAGATAAAGAAACTTCTCTCCTCCTCTTTACTTCCAAATCGTTATAAATTTCCTATATTAATTTTGAGAAATCTTATAAGTTTTGACCACAACATTTTACTCAATCCTTCTTGAGTACACATTTCTTTTTTTATATTAATTACAATGCGATTATACATCCAAGAGGGCAACTGGGTGATAGGCCCTCGGCCTTACAATTGCACCCCGATCCGTGGCCTCTAGTACACATTCATTTTACTTTGATATATATTAAATGATGATTTTTTTTAAATGGGGAATGTGAGTGGCACTGCTCAGAGGAGTTCCATTGCACCAGCCGTCAATCTTGAAGTGCCCTATCTCTAGTTTGTGAATCTATATAGTTGTAGCCTTGTTGTCGCGGTGAGCGCCCTGAAGTAGAGAATGGAGAATGCATTTCCACCCTTAAGGTAGATGGCACGACTATTTATATTGTAAAGAGGAACTGAAGTTTAAAACCCTAGTTTTGCTTATGCGTAGAGAAAATATGCATTAGGGTTAATTTTATATTTGATTGAGGGAGAGTGTCCTTTTCATCATGTCGAGGTTCATCGTCCCAGACTGGATATCCTTTGGAGAGTGGCCTTCTGCCATTTATTTTATTTTAATCTATGGCAGCTTTCTGTGCTTTCTGTCAGACGATATGTTATCGTCATATAAAATTTCACTGATTATTTCCACTGGAATACTCTTACAGACAGAATGCCGTTTAAAGAAGTCTGTTGATACCTGCATATGTTACATCTTTCTTTCCCTTAATGTTTGTGTAAAACTAATATTACAGAATTTTTCATTGGAGTGTGTGTGAACTGCTCTGTATGGCATGCCACATTTTCATTGCCTTGGTGTTTTTATGTTATTTTTCACAAATTTCGGTATCAGGGCGGGCGTGTGATGTTCTTCCAGTCAATTATGTCTTGTGAATTTTTAAGAAAGAATTGTGATTTTTTTTCTTTTGAGAAATTTAGGTCAGAGTATCATTGTACCATCCCATTGTGAAGATGGTGTATAGTAGATGATGATGGCGTGTTTCCTTAAACACTATAATTAATTTCAAATATTTAGCTAAACACACATTTGATTACAAATATTTAGGTCAGGGTAGTTCAGAGTATCCCTAAACAACTTCCATCAACACAATTTGTAATCATTTGTGACAGCATTAGCAAGCAAACAAGATGTTAGGTTGGCTGTGTCATCCATGTCAAACTCTGATCATGGTTTACACTCTGATAAACCTCTGCCTTAATGTTCAAGACAGTCATCAATGAATGAATAAAATATTTCAATAATGTCTATAAGGGGACGAAAAGTAGTGAGTAACAAGAGTGTTTGTAGTGAGAACGGCAGCATGAAATAAGGGTTGTTTTATTAAGTTTGAGAAATGTTCATACAGCTTTTGATGTTGGATTTTTTATTAAAAATTTTGATATATATATTTTTTGTTTTATCTAATTTCTTTTGTTAAATAAGATTATAGATTGTAATCGATTGTCGATGTTATTATAAGCTGGTCACTGTATGATGTAAAACCATTTCTTTTTGATTTTGAAAGTTTTACTATAAATCTTGATAATTTTTTTTCTTATTTTATCTAATTTCCCTTGTCAAACAAAACAATAGATTGTAACCAATTTTCAATATCATTATACGCTGGGCAGTGCATGATGTAGTACCATTCTAAAGAAAAATATAATTCTATTTTATTAAATTGGTTTGACAATCATGCATTTTTTCATAAGTTTTCATCATTCTACCACATGATTACGTGGGTTAAGATCTTCAGGGAATGGACCCATGAAAACAGACCCAACTTTTTTGGTAGACAACCGACATTTTCTATTTGACAATATTGGCTGTGGATTGTTGTCATAACAACACTTATTGTATGTACTACGAACAAAGAGATGTTTTCTTTTTCATATATTCTGGTTTCAATGTATTCAATTGTGGTTTGAAAGGGGGTTGGAGCTATTATGGAGGTGGTACATTCTGAAGACAGGTCCTGCCCAATAGAGTTGATTCTGAAGACCAGGGCCCAACATCTTGTTATTTCAGATTATGACTTGACAAGCAGGAGCAGCAGACCTTGCAGGTCAAAAGTGGCTCAAATAGTTGGCATATCTGGTGGGGTAAATTCATGCTAAACAGCTAGGAATGAATTTACAGTGCACAGGCCAGTTATTTAGGTTGCCTGCAGTAAATTGTACGTTAGCATTAAAGTGCTTTGTAGGATGAAATGTTTTCTTATCATGTGAAGTGCATTAAAACATTGTATTAATTTTCAAGTTGTACACCCTACGTTCAGGTTTTAAGAAGTACCTCATCTCACTTCAAAAAATTGTATGGAAACTGTCAACAATTTTTAATTATTATATTTTAAATTTTGTATTTTTATAAACAAGAATCACATATTTTTGTTCATGCTCAAGAATTTTAAAATAATTCGAAAGCAACATTATGATAGTATGTGCCAATTATGTTTTCTTTGTCTTTGTTATTCAAGAGCTGCAAAGTGGTTAGTTCTTCTCATAATTGGTGAAAAGTATTTAGGTTTTTTGTGATGTGAAGAAGATTATTAAGTGTATAATATATTGTGTTGAATATAAATTGAGAGAAATGAGGCGTTAGGGCATAACATAATGACAAGTGAATGAGAAAGGGAATTGATGTCAAATAAATAAATTAAAAAGTTATGATGTACAAAAATCTAGGGAAGAGGGTTATTTATCAAATATTTATTTTTAAAATATTTTACAATTGCAACGAACTCAATGTAATATACGCTCTTTTCACAATACATAAAAGTAGTGATATTAAGAGATGCATTAATTAAAACTCACATGATTCATTCAACAATCATATTTTTAATTGCAGTTCGAACAAGGGTCACATAATGGCTTGTTCAATGTATACATTTATAAAAGTTGCAATAATTTAACAATTATGCCTACATTCCATTGACATCTTTGTCCTTGTAGTGATACTTGTATTTCAAATTGGATAGTGTACGCATCTAAAATTTACATGATGCAACATTTCTCCAATCCAGTGATGATGCAAAAGTCCTCAAGTAAGAATACACATGCTAAGATCATTCTTTATCCCATTTTTCTTTTTTTCTACTTATCCTCTCCAAGTGTCAAGTTTGCAACCTCTAGCCTCTGCAATTCCCAAGCTTCAAAATTTATAGTCACGTCAGAACCACAGTGGCCATTTCGAAACCACCACCTTGTTTAAATTGATAGTTTCACCACACTTTTGCGAAGGTCTAGTTTCACCCCTGAGAAGCTTATTTTTTATGCGTTTTTGCATGTTTATGATTCTAGTTCCAAAATCGCCTCCCCAGTTAAGCTTCTAACTACTCCCCTTGACTCCTCATTACTCCAATCCACTCATAATCATCCTAGTTAGCTTTCAATAATCTCGGTTACTACATTCTATCTTTTTGTTTTTACAAATATACCTATACACGATGAAATTGAGATCGAAAACTTCAAAACTGGGAAGTAGAACACTTACCATTTTTTTAGAGCCGACCAAATCCCTACTGTACATTTTCCTTTCACATCCTTTGCTGATACACACTCCCCTGATCACATTGTGCAGCTGCATTGCAGGGAATCCCTGAGGATTGGAACATTATAATAATTAGATTCTCCAGAATTGTTATCCACTTTTGACAATGTTGGAGGTTATTAGTTTTCATTTTCTTGTTTTTCTTAGATTATTATTTTTGATTCTAAGACTTGTAAATAGATTAGAAAAAGAAAAATCCATTTTAAAATTGGAGCACCACAACAATTAGATTCTCTGGAATTGTTATCTGCTTTTGACATTGTTAGAGTTTATTATTTATTATTTTCTTGTTTTTTCAAGTTTAAATTTCTTGATTCAAAACTTACAAATAGATTAGAGAAAAGATATTCCATTCCAAAATTTATCAAAGTTTTGAACGCTTACGTGTTTTGTTCTTTGCTTGCATTTCTTTAAAAGCTTTCATTATTTATTTTAGAAGTAGTTTTCACTTTTTCTTCAAAAACTTCTTCAAATTGATTAAGATTTATTCAAGTAGTTACTTCTTATTCTCTACAAAAAGAAAATTTTCAATTTATTCTTATTTTTCTTCTTTTACTTGGGAAAATACTTTTAGAAGTATATTTTATTACTTTTGGTGTTGAAGAAATTATCTTGTGAAATTTGAATTTTCTTGGAAGTAATTCCTACTTCCTTTTTATTTCGATTAAATTATTCTCTCTCTACCTATTCTCAAAAATATTTGTTCTTTCCTTGTTCTTTATTCACAAATTAGTAGATAGAAAAAATAAGAATTAATTAATTGTTTGCTTTCTGTTTGCATCTGTCATTTCAAATAAAAAGGAAAGAGATCAATTAGTTTGTTTAATCTCTGTTTTTACATTCCCTTGTTTGAAAACAAAAAATAAAAAGTAAATATGCTTTCATAGACTTTCATTTATATCCATTTGCATGCATTCTATAAATTTGAAAAGAGAAAATGTATTCAACTATTTAATTTTCAATTTTTACATTCATTTTTTGTTCAACAAATATAAAGAAAATTATTTTTTACATGTTTCTTGCAAGCATTTAGTTTTGTATTAGCATTCATATTCAAAAAATACAAATAAAGAGATTAATTTGCCTTTATTTTTAGCACTTCTATTTCTTGTCAATTCATTATTTACCTTTGCATATGCCTAGTTTAAAAAAAACTTTACAAACATTCAAACAAACCAACCACTTCTTGAAATAAGTAGTTCAAAAGATTACAAAAACATTTATACAATCAACCATTGGGCAAAACATTTAGTTAGGAAATGAAACCTTCAACAACCATAAATATCAAACATCAAACCCAAATGATCCCACACCCTTGGGTGATGTTCTCAACACAAGCACGTCCATACCTGGGAGGATAAGTTCCAAGAATTGCCAATTCCATTCTAGTGGTGAACATTTAAAGCGACATAGGCTCCGAGATCTGGTTAAAATTATTTCGCTCTATACCATTGTCAAACTCAATTAGTTATCAACTAGAATCCTTAGACGAACAAATAGGGTTATTACAAGCCCAACTCGCCAAACATATTCATTAATTAGCCCGCTAAAAAAGAAACCTCCAAGCCTAATTTGATTTTTCATCCCTGGTCTGGCCTCATCCAAATTAATCCATTTTGTAGATGACTTTACTTGGATGAGATAAACTCAATAGATTTGATCAGATATCGCAAGTTATTCAACTAGTTTTTTGCCCGTTTAAAGAAAGTAGTATTGATTAGGAGTTACACTATTTTGTTATTTTAGAGTTGGGTTATTCTAGGGACCTTATCCTCAGATAATTTGCTTCCCTCAATGAACATTTTGAAGTAGTCAAAATATATTTATATAGACATAATCAAACAAATCAACCAACTCAACGAGCTCAAAATAATCATGTAAATCAACAAGCTTGTCTTGTTCAAAGAGCTCAACCTCATCAAAATAATCAACCAGATCAATAGTTAGCTGCTACCCATCATTCCATCTGCTATCTTACCTCGAACTTGGGAATTTGAGTATGCAAGGATAACCTGCCACCTTCTGTGAGTATAAATCCAATGAACTCGACATGAAGTACTTGTCTTTCATATTCTTCTATTTCTTTCCTTTTCTTTCTATCATTCTTTCTCTCTTTTATTTTTTTCGTGAGTGTTTATACACCCCCCTTAATATGTTTGGTAAGGATTTTAGTAGGCCCATATGCACAAATACCTATAAAAACAATGCCCCAACTCAAGACGAACCATCATTATCCAGTTGGGCTAATTTTGAAGAACAAAACAATCAAAGAATCAACAATACATCTCCTTCTTACACATTTCCTATTTTAACCCATACACCAAATCTCATGTGGTGTTAGAGGAGTTGCAAGACTCCTCAAATACTGTTAATAGTTATAATGACTCCAATGACATCACTATCACTGGTGAGGGTGGTTTATACCCACATGTGCAAACCAAACCTAAAACCAATTTATAAACACCAAACCCTTAGAGAATTCTAAGATTTGATTAGTATATTGAAAGCATTCGCACCATCAAAGATGGATTGTTTACAGTACCATTGCCTCAATTTTATTCTAGTTTAAACCATATTGAATTCAACATAAGTTGAAAAACCTAGAGTGATTATTCTTGAGCAACAATTATTAGTGTAGGCTTTTTCCTGCTTTTGATTTTACCTACACGATTGTTAGCTTGTTTAGGGTTATTAAAGTCATTAGGGGAAATATACTATATGTATTTTATAATTGTGAGCTGAGTTGTTACTTTTTTAGTGACCTAATTTATCACTATATAATGTACCTCCTTTGTATTTTCTGGTTAGTGAATCATAAATCAATTTATGAATCTCTTTTTTTGCTCTGCATTTGCTCTCACCTAATTTTAAGATTTTTGTACAATCTATGATTTTTAAAGATCTTGGAGCAATATGATGTGGTATCAGAGCTTTGATCTAATGGTCATTTTGCCATTTCTAAAGATCCCTGGTGAGAATTCCTTGCATGCATCATACATGCTTTCTTTTTTTTTTTTTCAATTCTTCATAGGATTGATGGGATGCCTTAAAAATTCATGCAAACTATTCAATTGGAGTCTCAAATCACAAAACAAATAACACAATTAGATCTAAAACGTGCTAAAACACTAAAATTGGTTATAAACATGACCTAATTTTGTGATAGTCAATTTTTGACCATTTTGGAGGGTTTCAGGTCTTTCTAAGTGATTTCACACAAATCCATATTACCATGTTCTCCAAGGAAAAATATTTTTTTGGGGTTTTTGAGATCTTTGGTGGGTTTTCCATAGGCATTCTAGATCTAGAGTTTCTGAAATTGGTGGAGTTTCTGTACATGTTTGCATACTATAGGAGGTTCGAGCATTATCAACAATACAAAAACTGACGAAGTCTTCAGCATCAATATTTTCATGTGCATACATAGCTAAAATTCTAATTGTTGAGGTGAGTTGCTATCTTGACATAAAACCCTAACACCTATTAGAAGTCTTCAAACCTCCGACAACTGCATCTAGGCACACTACTCTCGATACTAAAAGGTCTCCTATTAGAAGTCCCAGAACCCCAACATCAAATATTATGACTACCAATGTAGTCCATAACTCTGATGCATCAAACTTATTGACTACTAGTGAACTTTCAAATCCTAACATCAAGAATTAGAACTATAGGTGCAATCCATAAGTCTGATGACTGTAACAAGGGCTAAAACTTATGATGATTGCAAGCCTAATGTAAAACCCTAAAAACTTTACCATGGGAAGTCGAGCAACCTATGACATCAGAACTTTAAGCACTACACATAGTCACTACAAGCTCGATGAAAAACCATGACTCTTGACAACTTCATTGCAAGAAGTTGAACAACCTATGGCATTAGAACTTTCAATACTGTATGCAGTCATTGTAGCCCCAATGTGCCACCCTAACAATTTTCTCTAATGAATGCAAGAGACATACATAACCTTGATGTCAAACTTATTTGACTATAGAAGTAGTAAAAAATCCTAACAACTATGCAAGCCCTCCAAAACTTTGAAGAATTTAACACTGTGAAGTGTAACACTCTTCATTTCAAAAATAGGTGCATTTTTGGGATAATGTCACTCACACAACAATCACATCAATCAAAAGTGGGAAGGGGAAAACACCCAAAATAAGCCTTAGCCCCTTGGTCATTTGGTGTTAGTCAGCTTACTTAGGTTTATTAAGGTAATTAGGGGAAATACACTTTTTGCGTTTTCTAATTGTGAGTTGAGTTGTTACCTTTTTAACGACAAAATTTCTTACTATATAATGTACTTCCTTTGTTCTTTTTGGCTAATGAATCATAAACCAGTTTATGAATCTCTCTTTTTTCTCTACATTTTCTCTTACCTAATTTTAGGGTTTTCATGTAATCTGTGACATTCAAATATCTAGGAGTAATCTAACAATAATGAATAAATTAGTTTATCTTAGGCTACCACCCTTTTCCTTTGGAACCTTCTACAAGGGAGGTGTCTAAACTGACTACAACAACCAATATGAATGAACTCATCTCCACCTTGGTGGGGCACATTCAGGACTTGGAGAACAATCAAGTTTCATCCCAAATAGGTCCTTTAGATCAAGAAATGGCCATGAATTTCAATAATCAAATACATGCCCCTTCTACACCAATTCCATTTAATTCGTGTCAACCACCTCAAAATTAGAGTAATCCCTTCTCGATCATTTCTCCTTCTTACCAAAATTTGAGAGATTTGCTCTCTTACAATGCTATTGGTATTGGAGTTGCCAATGTGCCTTCACTTTATGCTTCTCTTACTAATAATATCATTGGCACCCCTCTTCCCTACAATGCCCCTAATAATATGGTTGCTAACACACCACCTCTCTTACCACCTCATAACTACATACCGACCGATACACCACCTTCATATATTCCTCCTACCCACATGTTTGCTAGTGTCTTCCCCCCATATACTCTCTTTCGCTATACACTAACTAGCATGTGTTTGTTCTAATCTCTACTATTATATTACCATATGTTTTCCAATTCCATGCAACTGTAAAATTATTTACTAGATTATTATCCTATGCCTACTCAAGTGATAAAGTTTACCCATAGTGGTTTTTCTCTAACAACATATCCACTCCCGTCCCTCAAAACTACCTTGATACTTCTTCCAATAATTTTATCGCAGTGGGGACTTGTGTGGAATATCTCAAGGAAACCCTCGACCATGTCATTCAAGGCATTCTCTTACCCTACCCATTGCTGGAACATCCAAAGGACAAAGGAGAGGGAGACCAAAACACATAGATAGAGGCTTATGCCACTACAATCAAAGAGTTGCTCCCTTGGGATGTAGTAATGGCCAAAAGTTTCCTAAAAAATCTTGAGGGAATTTATCTAAACTGGTATTATCATCTTTTCAAAGCATCTATACGTTCCTTCATATAACTCATCATTGAATTTCTCAAATCCTTTAATAAGAACAAGTTAATTCACACTGGAATATTGGAATTTATGCACATTAAACAAGAGCCCAATTAGTTTGTTGCCCACTTCATCACAAGGTGGTGGAAAATAATTCAATCTTTCGCTTGTGCTCTCAACATGGATTAAAGGGAGCTCTACGACCTTTTCCTTCATACCCTTATTCACGACATTAGAGAAGACGTTCAAAATCTCCCCTAGAGATCTTACAAAAAATCACTATAAAGTTCTTTGAGGATATATCAGGGGACTATAAATATTGGCCACATAACTTATCGACCAACAATAAAATTATCACCCCTAACCAAAAACCCAAGGTTATTAATACAAAAATAAAAACAAAAATAACTAAAATATTTAAAGGCCTAAGGTTCTAAACTGGAATCACAATGCCACCACTAATGGTGTTACATATTAGACTAAGAAGAACACAATTTTTAACAAAAACCAAAATTAGAACACTAACCAACAACAAAAACAACAACAATAATATGAATGAGAACCTAAGAAATCCCAATCCCATGTCCATTATCCATGTTATAGACTTTAATCATTCACCACCATAAGGAAACCAATTTCTAAATAAGAATCAAAATTTGAGTGCATGGTATCAAAACCAATAATTCAAAAATAATTAAAGTTATCAAAACAACAACCAATGTTAGAGTTTTAATCAAGACTTTAACTGGTAAAACTAATTAAAGACCAATTTTTTTTAATCCCAATGTCTATTGCATGTTATATATAACTATTGGTCATGATACTCCTACATGTAGGAAGTACAATAATTTCATTCAAATACTCATAAAGGACTAATGCCAATTATTCATTGACATATTATCAAGAAGTCGTGGTGACAAGCCCCACCATTCTCAAAGAGTCCTGTGGTGCCACAAAACACCAATATGCACATTTATTAGAACCATGTCCTGAATCACCAACAACAAAAGGTTAAAAATGCACAATAAAATGTTTTTACTAACCACACCATGTTGGATGGAACATGATGCAAAAGCCTTAACTTTTTATAATCTTGATCTTGCTCATCCCATTGGTCCACAAGGTGGATTAGGCTTATATGTGTACTAAAACTAGAATTTGATGAGGAAGCTAACATTATCATTCACACCACAAGTATCAACCACAAACTACCCATATGATGATTGCTTTCTAAGTTGAAGTTATTGGAGTTTCCAAACTTGTTGGGGATTATGATCTTGTCATGGACCTCAGTAAAATCTTCTGTCACATCTCATTCATGGCTTTGTTAAATAACTCTCCTACCCATTTATTGGAACTTATCTATGCCTTGGGTCTTATCCATGTATCTAGTGTTACCCCTCCTTTAAAAGCTCAAATAAACCATATAAATTTGGATATGTATCCCTTAGGCAAGGTTTTAGACATGCAAAAGACTTATTTGATCTTAGGCTACTACCTTATGGTGCTGAGATGGCCTAAAGAGGTAATCTCAATTTATATTTGTAATTGTGGATCTATAACACTATGTCAAAAGGGCCATTATTGATGATAAGGTTATGGTTAACCTAGTCCCATTATATTTTCTCCAACAAGTAGGTTATGCAAAGATATATTTCTCATCAACAAAATAAACAATACAAGGTTATGACAACCTCAAGTTTTATTATATCATCACCACAAATTTTCCCATCACTTTAGGACCAAAAAACAATGCTCAATGAATTTTATGTCATCAATAAGGACATAAATTATAACATGATCTAGGGAAGGCCATGGATTCATCACATGAAAACCATCCCTTTGACCCTATTTCAGGAGGTCAGATTTTTACATCCTAAAAAAGTCTATGGTTACTCAAGGTGACCCTAAAACCTTTGATGTCCACCACACCAATCTCAGGAACTACCCTTGGCTTCATACAGACTATCATTTTCAATAAATCAAATAAACAAACCTCCAACTTCAAAAGAGAAGGAACCAATCATAATTTCCAAATGGGTCCTGGAGGCAAACTTGGAAAATCCTAAACCACCAATGAGTGAAAATTATTATTAAAATGTTATTAAACCATGAAAAATGTGACAAATAAGAGTGAAGCAAATTACACAATAGTGGTAACTATCTCAATAAAATCTTAAGATGAAATCATTAAGATCTTGTAAAATGGCAAACCCATCATGCTCCAATTTGAATTACATGGTGTCAGGGCTTACAACCTACATAAACTTATGGGTTTGTAGGCTTTTGATTCAATAGTAAACATCATAGACATTAACCTGCTAGATCTCTCTAACATTGAAGAAAGATACCCTGAATAATTTGAAGAAGGGAATGCTCTTCTCAAAGAAGACATCATATACATCAATATCGATGTAGGTGAACAAAATAATGTGCTTAAGCTTGGATATTATCTCTCCCTTGAAGAGGTAGAGAATCTTAATAAATTACTTGAACAATCAATGTAAACTCCATTGCAATGGGGGAAAATGCCATTCAAATGTTGGGGCATGTGTAATTCTAACTTCTCCTGAAGGAAGGACCATGTATCCCATTTCCAAGTGGAATTTGAAGCCAATGAGGCTTTTGAAACTCTCATGTGTTGCTAATGTGATAAGAGTGCTCACCAATTATCTATTCAAGGTAGAGATCTAGCACTAATGACAAAAACAAACATGAGGGTTTTAAGTTCAAACCCAATTGGGTAGGTTCATATGTGGTATCTAAAGATTTAAAAAATGGATCCTTTCATTTATGCACTATATCAGGTAAGGATATGGATGGATATATCAAATCTTTATACCTTAAACATTATTACATATAGTTATATATGTTCCACCATGTCCTCACAACATTAATAAACTTTGCATAATAATTTGTGCTATTTATGCATTTCAATCATTTTGATTAGGAGACTATTCAACTATAATTTCTCTTTGTAAAACCTCATAATAGTAAACCATATAATATTTATATCATTACCTATTATCCTTTATCCCTTATAAAAATGCATTCGAAGTCAACATTGAGTGAAAGAGTAATCTTGGTCCTTATGAGTACTATATGCCATATTTCTTGTTGATTTATTGAAGTCTTATATGCTTTAGCCTAAAACCTAGTCTAAAAGCTTCCTCATGGTAGATTACCCCTTTGGTTCTTTATAATTCAAATCTCTAACATGCTCTTCCTAGGTTATCCTATTAGCTTGTATTGGTCTTTGGTGATGAACCCTTGAATTTTATTGTTACATGTGGCCAATGTTTGGGAATAGAAGCCTTCCTTTTAGAAAATAAAAGAGAGAGAGTAATAACACAATGCAAGGTTAAGCTAAGCCAATCCATAATTATGATGAAAAATCCTTCATCTCTTTCCCTTTGCTAAGCTTTAGTGATAAGCCTTCACATCTTACTAGCTACGTGGGGGTTAACATTTGGGGAAATATCCTTACTCGCCTATGTTTAGCCTTTGGTGATGAGCCCTTGCTTCCTCCTCGTTGCATGGTGTTAAACATAGGGAGTCATAAATTATACTTGTGAAACTTTCGTCAAGAGGGTGAAATAGAGAGCCTTCATGTTCATATGGTATAAAACTCCTAATTCCAAAATACATTAAGACACATGTGATTCATCTATTATTGTATAAAGTGTTATTCCTATTTAGGAGGGAGGGAGTTATATTTTTTTTCATCTTTTCTTCCAAGTATGACATTTTAATAAAAAATTGATGTTCAACATGGCTTGGTTTACCTCAAAAAATTTAACACTCTTTGTTAAATTTTGAATTTATTTTTAATTTGCCTTTGTCTTGACACGGGGTTTAATTTTGGCAAGTTGATTTATTTCCCTTAGGCTTAGGATTTGATTTCCATTTTTATTTAGCAAGGCCTTCACCTTTACTAAAGTTGGGTTATGATGTCACACCAATATAATTGACAACTAATGCATTATGCTTAGTACCTCCAAGTTAGATATCACCAATGAAAATCATTTTTTATTGTTCTCTCTAAAGTTGATACCACATATGCAATAACCATAGAATATTATTGTGTTAGTGGTTTGAGATAAAGACTGAGCACAAAGGACCAAATTTTGATAAAACACTCATAATGAGTTCATCATTAGTCTTGGTTACACATGTCTCAATAATCATAAGTCTCAAATGTTTAGATTAAGTTAATAAATCTTCCATCCAAGGATAGTTTTTTTGGACTAAGAGATCCAATCTCTTTTTCCAGTTGGCATGCCCATATCTTACTATGCTTCCCAAAAATATCCTCCAAGATAGTTCAAACTACCCAAGGTTCCATGATGCCTTGAAAGGGAAAATTCAATTTAGGGGACATTGACTGACCTATGAGTCCTCTTGCTTTATCACAACAATTTTTCCATTTGATTCATTCGAAAAGGGAAAAATAATAAATTTCTTCACTCAGGGCCATGCAATAAAGACCCTTACTGAGAAGTGTATACACTTGATATTTTTTCACTTTTATCACTAAACTGATGGTTTCTCTTATAGGGGTTTGTCAATGCATCAATCTCCAGAAGTACACATCTTAATGAGTAAATCAAGAATGGGTTAGGATAGGATTGTGGTACTTTGTAAGATATGTTTATTTACTATTCTATCATACATTCATTATTATTAGTTTAACCTTCTTTGGGTATATTTCTATCTTACCTCTCCATCTACTTTCTGTTCAGTCTTGCTAGCCACCCTGTATTCCTATTATATTGGCATGGTTGGTATAGTTTTGAGTATTGTCTATGTTCATTTTATTATATTGGTTTGGTTGATACAGATCTCTGTTAGTCAAAATCCTTTTTGACTGTATCAGCCTAGCCAATACTATTAGCTTAGAGTTCAGGGTTAATTATAGGTTTGGATATGTATATATAGGGGTCATATTATCATTTTATAATATATAACACACTCATATGCTCTGATCATGCTTACATTTATGCTCTTAAGCAGTAAAATGAAGAGTTATAGGTTAAAGTCTTATCTTGGAGGTCTAATCTTGCTTAAACGTCTTTGATGCTCAATAAGAAGAGTCTACCGAAGAGGTGTTCCAATATTTGGAGGCCCCAACTAAGGATATTTAGTTCTTATTATTTTAATTTGAGTTCTTCAACCTATAACATATATTTCAAAGTGTCACTTTATCCAAAGGGGGAGATTGATGTGCCGACTAGTCACCCCAAAGGTAAGTATATATGTCATTTTTCTCTTTCATTTATTTAAGTAGTAAATAGATTTGATTTGCTTATTGCTATAGTTGATGTATTTTGTTTATCATTTCTTATGTTCTTCCTTTTATGTTGTTGATCCTTGCTTACGTATGTTTTTTTTAAATATTTAGGGTTGATTAGGCTTGCCATTATCACTTTATGTTGCATAGCTTGCCTATTGGTTGACATTACACTAAATTTCTTATTAGTTTAGTATATTACAACTATCTTGGATCTAGGTTACTCTTGTTCATCGGTTCCTTACATGCACTATATTTATTATACCCTTGATATACCCACTTTTTACCATTATTAAAATCATTAATCCATCTTGAGGCTTATTGAGGGCCTTACTTTGTATCATAGGTATAGGTTTTGGAACCCTGTCTTCTCGACATTGAGTATGGATTACCCTTTGCTAGGTTTGTGACTATTCTAGGTCATTACCTGCTAATACAAGTATACACAAGATCTATTGTTATGACCTTGTTTTTATCTTAATATATTGAGAGAAAGAGGATTTTATTAGTCAATCTAACCTGTGCATGTAAAAATCACATCTGTAATATACCCTTTCCACATGCACTAGTTGGAAGTAGTGATAACAACCTTTTTTTTGCCATTGCTAGCATAGTTTTTTATTTATCTTGAAGTGATCATTTTTTTTAATAAATACTCCCTTTGAACTACCCTTTCACTATACTATTATGGAACTGAACCCAAATAGGAATATTGAAACTAAAATTAAACATGAATACTGAAATAGTGTGCAGGTTTGCCAAGTACACTCAATATTTATCTAGAATTACTAGGCTAGGATGTGTTTGATATGAAGGTTATTTTGTATACTAATCCTAGGTGTAAATAGTGAATAGGTTTAAAGGGTTCCACTATACACATATTTTTACTAAGTATGCAATATATGGGTCCATTGACAAATGCAAAATTAGACTTGTAGCAAACTATTTTTCACAAGTTGAAGGTTTTATCACCACATTAACCTATGTTGTAGTTTTCAAAATGAATTCCATTAGGCTAGTACTCTACTTGAGTGAAATATAGGGGTGGGAAGTCAATTAGATGGATGCCAAAAGTGCCTTCTTGTCTGATGACTTGCAAGAAGAAATTTACATGTCCAAAGCTCCAAGTTCCCTCAATAGTGATAATTCTAATTATGTGTATAGATTGAAAAATTCTTTGTACAACTTGAAACATTAATTACCTTATTTTAATCCCTTTCTATTTTCTTTGATAAATTAATTAGTCTTTGTATTATGAGTGGGGGTTGAAGGATTGTATTATTATAATTTTTATCGTGTGTTGACTTGTATATCAACATGGTTGGGTAACCTAAATGATACCTTTACCTAATCTTAACATGTTTAAGTGGTGATTTTGTTTGTTCTAGTTCCCTCTTCCTCATGACATACTTATTCTTTCTTGCGCCCTTATCTAAATGTACTAATTGGTAAAATATTGATATGCTAATAAATGGTATGTTACCCAAATATTTATTAAATGGAAAATGTCGAATTTGAGATGATCCCAAATTTTTAATATTATAAAATTTATATTTCTTTCCCTTTAATAGTTACTCCTTAGGGTATTGAAACCATAAGAGTGTTGGGGATCAACCAACAATAGATTACACTTATGAAAGCAATAAACGCAGAATTAAATCAGATAGACAAGTAACTGGAATGATAAATAGCAAGAACAAGAGATACAAGAAACCACCCTGAAAACTTGTATTAAAACTCTTTACAAAAGGAATACAATTGAAGAAACTTCTTTCTTCCACACCTCTCTCAGATGCACAAGATTTATCTCTAGATCTCTATCCCTTAAGAGCTCTCTCTCTCAAGTACAATCAATTCCAACAACTTGGATTGATACAACTCTGTACTGTTCTTCAACATTCACATACAATGAACTACTGCAATAATTCACACTAAGCTAAGAAGATCTAATTCTACATATAGAATTAGGAAACTTTAGCATGCACTTAAAACCAACAGTTAAGCCTCTTGAACAAGGGATTTAAAAACAATCTTGCTAATAATAGAAACACGAACTTAAGACTAAGACTTAAACTCATCATGCAAACACTCGCTTCTGTCCTCAGAAATAGCATTCTGGACGCACAGGTAACCGACGCCGGTTCCTGCTGCTTGCCTGTGACTGACGTCGGCCGATCCTCTGCCGACGTTGGCGTCTCTTCAACTGCACCTGACTGACGGCGGTCTCTCTTGACCGACGCCGGTGATTGTGTAGACCTGAAACTGTTAAATGCACTCATATGTGAAGCTTTTAGGCTCCACACCTTAACAAAGAGGGTGGTAAACACATTTATAGGAGGTAATAAGGTCATGTGGGGGACTATAGTACCACATTAATGTGTTTCAAAGACAAAGATGTGTAAAACTAAGATTTAGTGCAAATAAAGTCATGGGTCCATGTGCTTCGTAAGTGGAGACAATAAAAATATAATAAGACTTAGTGAAAGTTTAAAAAGAGATATGAAATTCACATGGATTTTTAAAATAAATTGAATTCAATGTAAGAGAAATGGGTGTTGACTTGGAGGAAGGCTTACCTATTTGAGTGAACAAACTTAGACTTATAGGCTATTTTTATTCTTGGATCTACAATCTTGGTTCTTATAAGTTACTTGAAGAAACCGTGCTTGTAAGAGGTCTTGGTCAAATGCAATATTAAGGTAGGGTCTTCATTTGTTGAAAGATTGAATGGATTAAGAGTATTGGCATGTATGTTTAAAACTAAATTGTATTTTAAATATTATCATTCCAACTTATGTAATAATGGCTTTACAATTTTAACATGCACATAAAATATTTGTATATATTTAAGTTAAAATATTATGCCAAGTTCTTTGAGAATTAATCTTTATGTTTTGTATGGAATGTATTTATTATGTATTGTATTTAACTAACAAGTACAAATTGATGGGCTCCCATTCTCTCTATGAATCACATAAATCATAAAAAAAATTATTAAAAATGAAAAACCTTACATAAATCATATCAAAAAGTGATAAAAATTGGTACATGCTAAGAACTGTAGTACATTCATCTCAATTCCTTGTGCTTTAATTACATCACTGCTTATTTCTTCAAGAAGTAGAATACAAAAATAAAGCAACAAAAATATATACCGGTTATATTCATTATAGTAAACATGGTAGTTTTAGTCTCCCTTGCATGTCATGTAGAATTTTGATGATGGTTATTTATTTAGTATTGCCATTCAAATGCCGGTATAGTTTAGAGTTTAAGAAGGAACACATTAAAGACTATAAACTGGTTACTATCCTTTATATCCATTAACATTTTTCCCAAAATTTTCCCTTGCATATTCTGATGGATTTCATACTCGATTTGAAAGTTACCATATTGGTCTAGGTAGGGAGGATGAGACAAAAGTAGAAGAATGTATCTTTAAGCCATTCAATTACATTACATGAATAAGCACCTACCTTTGAGAATCCCTCCAGGATCACTAAGAATTTTCTAGGATAATGAAATTTAGATTGATGTCTAAATTAGTAAGTGTGATTATGAAATATTATTCTTGTATGAATTAGTAAGTGTGGGTATGAATACGGATTGCATAGTGGCTAGTCTTTGCCTTTGTATTGAAAATTGTTTGTGCTTGAGTTTGCATGTAAATTTACAATATAACCTTGTTTTACAAATTAAACTTGAAAATACAAATTTAATATTATGTAACTAGTTGTAGTTTAAATTTAATTAACAATAATTATTTTGCATGTTTAAGGGTTGCATATATGATAGTGCTACGAGCAAAGTCTTAACATACTCTTAAATAGTACTCAATATTGATCACAACCTACCAAATAAAATGTAAATAGAGATATATAATCTAAATAAAATAATGGTAATGAAAAATCATTCTAGATGAGTGATAAATTTACCTAGAAAGTTTAAAAAAAGAGACTAATGAATAAGAGATAAAATTACAAATTCAATGAACATGAAACACTATGATATAAATTAAAGGGTAAGAGTGGGTAGGCATTGAAAAATTAGTCAACTTAAAATAAAATAACATTTGACCTTGATAGGTCTCTAGATGAATGAAAATAACACTGAATTTTTTTTAGGGTTGTGAAATCATCATTGTCTGACAATTATTAATGTGAAATTAACCACAATATAATTGAAATTATCATGATCATTTATAACAATTTAAATATTATATTATTAGATTAATGTCATCCACCACCAATTAATGAGAAATTAATGGAGAAAGTAATGAATTATTAATCAATATGATGTGTAAAATCTAAGATAAGAACTTTAAAAACTGATATATCTTGACATATTTCAAATACTTGTATTTGACACTATGAAATGTCTTTAAGATATTTATACTAGTAGAAAAATACATAAATATAATTAAAAAATTATAATGAAATATGTAATACTAAAAATATATACATTTACATGATAGTGAATAAATATTGAAGGTACATAAATATAAAAAGAAAACTATAAAGAATATATACCACATGTTTACATTAGACATTGATATGTGTTTACAACAAACCCTATTACCTAGTAGAAATAAATCAATTCCATTGGATTACTTTAAAATATTACTAGGCGTAATAATACCTTACAATGAAAAAATAAGGGTGGTGACAAATTAACAAAGGCTCTTAAGAAATTTGTTGAAGCAATCCTCCTATGGGTATCAAACCTAGCCATGTAAAACAACCCATTTGCTAAAATATTGAATACTCATTTTAATTTAAAAATAATGAGATTGAATGCAAAGTTATGAAACCTGTTTGTAGAATACAAGGAATACTAGATCAAAACATTCATGAATGTAGAGAAAATTAGGGAATATCAGAGCAAATGCAAACAAAAGTATAGATCTCAGGGAAGATAATGAGCTCTTCTTCACTTGTATGCAACTATAGTGTGACATTGTCTGTTAGTTTAATGGATATTCATCTAAATTGTAAAACATACCACCATCTTGTTTAGCACTAGATTTATAAGGGTCTAAATAGATTTGGAAAAGTTACATTAATGATCAATTGATGGCACATAGAACAAAGTACAAGTGCTATAGTGGCTATTATTTTATAAAAAGTTGCATATTTATATTTAGATCAGTGTGATTAGACTATTATTAAAAGGTGGATAATTAGTTTTTCTTGACACTTGTGCTTTATGTGGTAATTATGGGAACATGTAAATTTTGGAGTATAGACCATCACATGAGCTAGTGTTCTCAACTACCTAGGTGGATAATCAATAGGCAATAACATTGGATTGTATCTTATATTTTATGTTTAGGACTATGTAGCTATTATCAGTTGCCCTGATGGTGTAAAGATAGTCAGCGGGGATGTAATTATTTATTTTTTGAATTTGATATTCTTTGTCTCTTTTGCTGTCTAATTTTTCATGTGGATTTTTGTTGCTTAGTCATTGGTTTATTCTCTTTTTTTATAGTGAAATATTCTGAAACATAGTCTTGTATTGAGCCAACTTGTCTTTTATTTCTTGTTCAAATCAGGTTGAATGGACTATGACACTTGGTAGGTTTTCCTTCAATCTCTTATTTTTGGGTTTTTGTGCACATCACTTTTGCCTCTAGGTATGAATATATTGGCAATGTTGCATTAATGTCTTATCTCCACATTATCAACATTACATTTTTATTCAATTCACACATCAGACATTGAGTTCTATTATAATGAAATCATCTCTCATGACATCCTTGTCCACCCTCGACAGTAGAAAATGATAAATCAAAGATGTTTCCACCCTACAAGCTATGAACCCCTTTGCAATGGGTGATGCAAGTCATGTAAATCTTGTAGAAGGAAATCTGGGCACAATATGGATTTAAGTATGTAAATTCAAACCCAAACATCAAACTACCATGTAAGTCTAGAGCCATTAAGACCTAATGTAGATAGATGAACAAACCATTCAAAATAACATTATGACCCTAAAGCTAAATACTCTAAACCATGATCAAACAGATGCAAAAATAAAAGTATTAGATAGAGATTGTATTAATTACCTTAACTCATATTTTAGATAGCATGATGGCTTGATTATGGATTTTTAATGATAGGATAATTGGACATGGATTCTTGACTTGATCAATAGTTAGCTCCAATGGAGGATGTAGGTTGGTTTAAATAGATTTTGAAGGGAGATAAATAGTGGATATTTGAAGTTAGGTAAATGAGATCAAGGGTTGAGGATTATCCAAGGAATTTAAAATTCCTTGGAAGCCTCTATATTTAGAGGCTTCTAGAGGGGAGGGATAAGAATAGAGAGGATTTTAGAATCCTCAAATACAAAAATCCTCTTAGGAATTAATTAGGCTTAGATAGAGATTATGTGAGTGATTAGGGACTAGGGGTGTAGGAGATCCTAGGAATAGGCTATTAAGTGGGTAGGTGGGCCATTGAGAATTTAAAAATCCAAATAATAGATAAGTGGAGGTTAGATTAAGATAATAGGGATTTAAGATAAATTAATTGATTGGTGGGGATGAATAAAGGTTAATGAATGAAGAAATAATAGAAGGGGATATTAGATAATTGTCTAAGAAGGGGGAATAAATTAGGGCAAATGAGATGAGCAAAATTAGTGTCGACTAATATGAACATTAGTGACATTAATGTAGGTGAGTGAATTTAGGTGCAGATATTTTGCCCTAATTTGAAAGGATATTATGAGTGGATGAAGTGGAAAGAGTAACGGTCTTTCAAAAAGAAACCATGTCATAGATGAATGTTAATAGATAATGTTATGGGGTAGATGATGTTAGGGGATATGATGCCCCCTCGAGGGAACATGTAATGAAGAATGAGATAGATGGCCACTTAAAATAAGAAACAATGGGTGGGATGTGATGAATAGATGAGGAGATGGGATGTGAGATGTGGGATAGATGAAGAAGATAAAGTTGATGGGAGCAGTGAGATATAAAATGATGATGCCCTTAGAAAGGACACATGCATAGAGAGTAGAGATAATGGGTGTCATGATTATCAATGTATTTCAAGGGGGAATTAACCATAAAATGATGATGATAGGATTAAAAGGTTGAAATATTTAGATGCATCCCAAGAAATCATGCATGCAAGGGAGAGGTTTTGGGAAAGATAGACAAGGATTGGATAATATTAATAATGGGTGTAGCTCAAATCTAAATCAATCAATATGATGTGTAGAGAATAAATGATATGATCGAGTGACCATAGATTTGGGATGATGATGATGATATTGAGAGTAACTGAGCTATCCTTGGGCACTAAAAAGTGGCCAATTACTACCTACATAGTTTGAAAATACCTCAGGCTGATGTAGTTTTGACTAAAGAATGATGAAGATGATTAGTGATTCGAGGATGAGGTTAGTGATTAAAGGATATAATTTAGAAGAGGATAAAAGATTGGATGTTATATGGATGGAGTTGTGAGTATTAGATTAGTTATGGGAATAAGGATGATCAAACCATCATAATTTTCATAAGGCTAATCATAGTCTAAGCAATCCAATTAGATGTGGCACTTGGTAGGATGCCCCATGATATAGATATGACCAAGAGGACATTGTGTCAAAGTGCATGAGAAAGAAGTGAAATCTGCATCCTTGAGATCACTTTAAGTGTCCTCATAGCATCCCCATTCATTTTCTAATATAAAAAAAGACACGATGCAAACAAAACATAAGACAAATATGATATACACAAAAAAAAAAAAAACAATAGACAAGCAACACACTCAAGTATCTACATGCAATGTCATAATGTCTTGTGAAATGATAGGATGAATGATTGTTTGATGGGTTAGACTAGGATGATCATGATGTGATTGAGGATGTTTATGTAGGATTAAAACTGGGATAAGGATATGGATGAGGGCCGATAGATTAGATGTTGCCCCTAATTTAGGATATAAGGATGGATGATGTGATGAGATCTTTGAATATTGATTTGGTCTAGAAATCAAATCAAAAAGTGGTCAAGGAAGGTGATGACAAGGATTACCAACATACAAGGCCTTGTAAGAATCCAATATAGTGAGGAAACTAGGAGATGATGGGATCAAATAAATTTCATACTAATAAAGAAGTGATTTTATGGGTACTAGGTATGAAGAGGCAATGATAAGAAAAGTGATGGGATCAAGTAATTTCCATACTAGTAAAGAGTGATGTGATGGGTACTAGATGTGAAAGGTCTTGACAGGGAAGTGATGGGTGTCAGATTAAATTCTTAAAAAGGTGATGTATGACCAAAATACCTAGGGCAAGGATGATAAAAAAAGATGGAGGGATGGGTGACCACTCCAATTTGGTTCCAAAAACAAATGGTGTATCCAAAGATGACATATGGGAAGACATGAGATAGATATTAGATGTGATAAAGGATGAATGGTATGGAAATGGATGTGACTAGGAGATTAGGCAGAAGACAATACATGATGGATTATTTTTGGCTTTTTCAACTATTATGATTTTTAGGATTTTTTGGGATACATATACACTATACAAATGCAGTTACTAGAAAATGGAATACAAAGCCTAAAAACTAAGATGAGGATGGATGATAGATGGGATGGTGGATGAGATGAAAAAAGGATGAGGGTGGTGTGGAAAAGAGGATGAGGACCAAGGAAGAAGGGACTAGGGATTGCCAATGATCACATCATGAAGGAATCAGATGGTTAGTTTCCTGAATGTTCATTGGAGGATATGCCAAGGTGGTTTGAGAACATTTCTCAAGACACTATCCACTTCCTTATGAAGGTAAAGATGGGAAAGAATGTGATATGCTGGTAGATGATGGGTTAGACTAAGGGATAAGATAGACATGGATGGGTGATATATATAAGGTTGACGAGGGATGAGACCAATATACATGGATTAACAAAGGATATGAAATGGATGGATTATTCCCCCAAGTGTTTGAGGTACAATGCAAAAAATTGATTATTTTACCATGATATCAAAAATCAATTTTCATCATGGTACTTTCCCAAGGCACCAGAAGACTAGTTTTCACCATTAGATGAATGATTTTTTTTGAATTTACAAGGCATCTCATTTTATTGGAGAAGAGCGAGATGCAAGATTGTCGATACTATCGATATATTCAATCAACACCTATTCTGAAGATGTACGATGATAGAATTAGGTCTTATTAGCCTTTATTGATTCTCGATTTAGCATGGACACTTTAACCAGGTGTCTTTTTAACCCCTATGAGGGATAATGTTGCCAAGGGAATGGAGAGATGGTATGGATGGGAGCCTATCATGATTGAGATGATGGAAGATAGGATGTGAATGAGGGATATGATTAGGACTATCAATATGATGAGACATGGAGTAGAAGTGGGGTTCAACAGTTGCATACATCATTGGATATTGTAGAGGGGATTTTTGATATTGGTGCCATGAGATTAAGGGATCCAAGACCTTTTGTTTTTTTAATTCTTTGATCCAAATATTAAGAGGATGATCAGCCATATAATTATTACTTTTGACATTCTTTTGATTTGTTGATTGGGTTTTACTTTGGCTTCCCCTTAGTGCCAAATGATGGGCTTCACCAAAGGAAATTGATTTTTGACTTGATAGATGATTATTATTTTGACTTTGATAGTCCTCTAGTGCCTGAGTTTGGGCTTCACTAGGGGAAGACACTTTTGGGTTAGGTTAATATTTTGACTTTACTTGATTTTGATTGATAAGATCAAATAGGATTTGATCATGATTTATGAATTTTAAAAATTAGTCTTGGATATTTGGATACGTGGCACATGATGTTGAATACAAAGGGGAATCCAACAATGCATGTTCTTATTTATTCCCTTCATGGAGTGGGATATATGGATTATGGAGGTGAGGTGGATGATGAAATTTAGGTGATAGATTAAGGGGATAATGGGCACCATAGTCCTCATGAAAGGCACTAGGATCCCTAACATTGACATTGAATAAATTCTCCTCAAGAATCTCAAAAGGATCATGAAGAATAGATGTGGTATGCACATCCCTGGTACGATCAGATCCATTCTAAAAATCTTTGATAGATAGAGCACTCAAGAAATCATTTATGATTTCATCATCCTAATTGGGATCCAAAGGTATGCCTCATGATTGATTGGAGGTATCTGGATTAGAGACATCCTCAAGAAGACATGCATTATCATCATCTTATACAATATTTATAAGGGATGATGTTTTTTATGAGGAATCTAATTCAAATACTGATGCTGAGCATGATCCTAATACAAATATTTTTTTTTATCAATGTTGTCTCTGATGTAATGCTATGGATAGAGAAGTAATTGCCCATGATTGTCCTCTTAACATGGGGTATAGAAATTGATGGGTGAGAAGGAGATGATGGATGAATAACAAACCAAGCAAAGAGAGGGACATGGAAGGGTTCATGAGATATAGGGAGACTAGGCATATAGGAAATGGACTTGTGGTTGATGGAGAGTGGGTCGATGATGGGGGGTTCATGGAAAATAGGTGTGGTGTCTTGACCTTGGCTTGGAAGGGGAAGGGAATGACCATGATAGGGAATGGTATCTTGGCATTCCTCTTCTTGTTTACCTAGGGAAATAGACTCATCTAATTCATCTTCAATTACTATATCACCATGGTTAATGAGGTCTTGGACATAGTCTCAGAATTTTTGACATTATTTAATTGAATGCCCCCAGGTTTGATGATATACATAGTATCAATTTGTTTCATACTAGAAGGGCTTAGGCTTGGTAGGATCAAGATGTCGTATGGGCAAGTAGATCATCATGTTGGCAGTGACAAGTTGTTTAAAGAGGGATTCCAAGGACATAATAATGGGAGTATAAGGACCCACTTCACTTTATGACTTTGATGTAGAAGTGTTGGACTTTATATTAGACAATATTTGACGTGACTGGGTGGATGGATGGGTGGCCAAGATTGGATTCCCTTTGCTAATATAGGAAGGAGTAGATGACTGACTATGACTATTGGATGGGGGATTATAAAGAGACTTACATGGATGGGTTTGGATGAAGGGTAATGTGAATTGAATGGGTCAAGGTCATGAAGAAATTTGACACCCATCTCAAGGAGCCAAAATAAAATTTCCTGTGGGTTTTCATCAAGATATTTATAAAACAAGGAATTTATGAATTGGAGAGGCCATGGCTAAGATGAGGACTAGTTGATGGTGGAAAAGAATGGCATGGGGATGAGGAGTGAGGAAAGAATTGCTTGGGAGATGTTAGGATTTTGGGCTCAACTTCATTTGGAAGGTGGGCACCCATCTTTAGTAGCCATAGGAGGAATTCATCTTTATTTTCCATGATGCATTGATTGATTAGGGTGATCACACCAAGGAATACAGGGATTAATTTTGATGGGCTAGAGGGTTATGGATGAGGAAGGATGCAAGATGTTGGATTTTGGTGAATGGGATCAAGGTTTGAAGGTAGGCAAGCACCCATTTTTAAAGCTTGAAAAAGAACATCATCCTTGTTGGCCAAGATGTATTGGTCTACATGAATTGGGTCCAAATCCAAGAGGATAGATGAAGATGGATGTTTAAAGGGGTTGATGTAGGGGTAGACTAAGGATTAAATATGGATTTTTGAACAAAGTATATCCAAGGGCCCAAACTAGTATGATAGGTGTTGATGGGGATGGTATATACTAATGGATTAATGATGAAGATCAGAATTTAGACTAAGAGTAAAATGGGAGCTAACAACCTATCAATAATGCCTAATTGTCAAGCTAACAAAAAGGATTGGGGATTTGATGGGTGCCTAGATTCAAAATTAGTAAGAGGATAATATGTTGGGTGTTAGTTATAAACAGACAAGAATGATAGATATGAGAGTGACGATGATGGGTTTTCTAGATTGAAACTGATAAAGTGATAAGATGCTAGCAAGATATTGACTAGGGATGAGATCTGACAAAGGAATGAGTGATAATGGATTAGGGTGATAGGATAATATGGATAATAAAAGGACTAACTCAAAATCTTAGACTGATTTCCTCAAGATGGGATGGGGTGGGATTATTGCGATGAAGGTGATTAAGAAAATGGGATAAGGACAAGTATAATGATAGGTGATGATGAAATGAGTAAGGATAGTGTGGGATGAGTATGGTTTATACTTGTATATGAACTAGAGAGACAACTAGGATAAGGATAGACTAGATGGATGATGAATACAAATTATTGGGTATGGACTTTAGAACAAGATGTGGATGATGAGATATGATTAGGATATGTAAGTGATAGGGGGATGACCAATGATGAGTGATGATAGGATGGGATATGACTAAAAGGATGCATAAGAGGGTAAGATAAGGATATAAAATATGATTATTAGGTAAGGATATACAATATGATAGGGTGATGGCCAAAGACAAGTGAATGTAGTGAAACTAGGAAGGGATTAGGGATGTACAATGGGATGATGACAAGGGTTTACAAGAGATGAGAGATTTGTCAAGGCAAGAATATACAAGATAGATATGATGGTAGGATGTATAAGATGGGTTGTACAAAGGACCTAGCAAGGTATATAGGTTTTTGGGTGAAGGTTGAATTAGCTCACAAACAACATTGGTTTAGCACAACACACACCCAAGAAAGAAAACCACAACCTATGATTAGTAAACTCAAGGGTGAGTAACCTAATGCTCGTACCATCCAATGGATTTATGGGTGAGGCTATAGGATGGTGACCCATTATAGAATCGATCAAACTCTCTTGACCACATTTATATATGATGGCTACGTAAGAGTTGATATTGACTCTGGTAGTGAAGTGCATGTTACGACCAAAGGATCTTATGCTAGGTTTACATAAGGATCTCTACGTGCATCCCTTATATACGTAGAGGTACAGTAGGGCCCAAGTCCATATAGGATTCTATCTAAATGCCTTGTATCTTGGATCTTAATCACTCTTCACTCCATGGATCCATTTATGGGGAATTCCACTTAGGCACCTAATGAAAACTCTCTTGATTTTTATATTCTATCAAAACATGAAGATTGGTCTAGTGCATGGTGATGAAATCCATGTCACTGACCCACAAAAAAGAAAAAAGGGAAGGGTTTATAGGTGGTTTTTGATCCTCCAAGAATCATTTCAAGGATGGAAGGAGAAGAGCATACACCACCGTATCCCTCAGGTGACAAACAGGAAGATTAATGAATTGATTAAGATTAAGATGTGATGTATATTTACAAGATCAGAGACAAGAATATACAAGACAAATGATTACAATGATATATACAAGACATAGTGATAAAAATGATAAATATAAGACAAGATGATAAAAATGATTAAAAAATGATTTTTCAGAGTGTCATGAGGAGTCTTTGACAGGGAACTTGCAAGCACACAGTTAGTAGTTTGATTGTGGTACTCAAAAGAGGGATCTTGCAACATGAAGATTAATAGCCTTATCTTGAAATGATCACACCTATAAGCACACGTTAAATTTATCAATAAGCAAAATTAGATGGATGATTTAAAATGATGTTTGTATTTGATTTCAAAATTGGTCAGCCTGTAAATGATTTATAAGTTGATCAATTTTAGTCTTCGGCCAATCATTTTGTATAGAAATACAAGGCCTCATGCAATGATAAAGTGTTAGTATTTTGAATAAATTTGATTATTTTTGATGTATGTGAATACCCAAATGTTGAAAATTCCACCTTTGTATATGATTATTATTTCGATAAAAAATTATGATTAGATTAATTTAAAAAGGCTAGTCGATTTAAATCACCAACCATCTCACATTACTTTCTAAAAAATAAAAGAATAAATGGTAATATTAAGAATGTATGATAATATTCTAAGTAAAATCTTTCAGCCAACTGTATATCTAAAAACACATAAAAAAACTTTTCATTGGTTTTGCCAACTGGTCAAACCAAAACGAAATCCAATCAAAATGGGATAAATGAGTGGTAAAAGTATTTGAAAAGCATTATAATTATTGTTTATGAATTTCATGAAATATTTTGAAAATTTTTATAATTGTTTTTAACATTGACATATCTCACATTATAATTTTCTTTTGATGTTAATAGATCTCGAGAAATATTTGAAATGCATTATACTTTTCTTCAACTATGTGATAGCTTGGTGTTTAACCCTATGACCATTTGAGATACCTAATGGGTGATATTAACACTTGTCTCCCAGAATGGACAAGTGTGGTAGCAGAGGTGAAATCTTCCCCTTTGGCATGGCATGATAGATAAATCTGAAAAAAGCTTAAGTTGACAGTGAATGTTTAGGAGGTGGTCTTACCAAGGTGAAAACTAGTATTGGAAGGCATAACACATAAATTCACCATTACTCAAAGGATCCATAGAGTATGTCAAGAGGAATCAATCAGGATAATACACAGACTTCTCAAGGATGATGTATAAAGGGTTGATTGAAAGAGATGTTATACACAATCCTTCTATAGATTCTAACACATATCTTCAACTATTACAGACCTGCATTGCCAAAATGTGCTTTCCCAAGGTAAATAAATCCACTCTCTCAGTACTCATAGGGGATCTGCATTTGATATATGCATAAATTTTAGAAATAAACTTTTCAACATGTATATCAAGTGCAGGAGTTTGTAAAGTTTTTGACGATATGAAAAAATGAGATGACTTCTCATGGAATGTGATCATTACAGGATATCAAAGACATGGGTATCTATAGGAGGCATTAACACTATTTTTGATCAGTTCATATTTTAAAACATATTCCTAGCCTGTGCCAAAATAAGAGATTTAAAACATGGTATGCATGAGGCTTTAAGGATTTTCAAATAAATGCCTCAACCAGATGTCATCTAATGAAATGTGATGATTGTAGTTTATACATAAAATGGGTTTATTGGAAAAGCTAAGATGCATCTAAGTAAATGAAATTATCAGGTTTAAAGCAAAGACTCAACCACTATTACCAACATACTACCATCATATGCCAAAATGGGAACTTTGAAATAAGGTATGGATGTTCGTAAAAAAAATGGAGGGTAGGGGAATCATTTATAGAATGCCTCAAAAAAATTGTGCATTAGATAGTTTGGACAATGTGCCCCAAATAAGCATTGGCTCATGGGTTGTGCACAAAACACTTTTAATTACCTATGAGCATAAGTGGAATCCAAGGTATACATAGTTAGAGTGACTCAAGAAATTTTGGATGAAATCTCAAATTTTCTAATTAATACTATAGGGCACCCCCATGATTAGAGCATGGGGAGAAGGGTGATCATGAATAGATTCATTTCAATTTTAAAATAGTTACCTCAAGCATCCTATTGTGTGGGATCCTATGATAAATTTCTTAGGAGGCTTATGCTTTTAAATGGCCTAGGAAAGGTTCTCTGATTGTGTGTTTAATGACACTTAGAAGGCAACATACAATGCCATTTATAGTTTAAAGGATGGAATTACTCATTTTGAGTGGTGGGGGAAGGGAGATAGACCTTGTTTTACAGCTCAGAGCTCATAATCACGGGTTTAACTACCAAACTTTACAAAAGGGATGATTAACTTTATAAAACTTCCTCTGAGTTTCAAGAAGGATAAAAAAACTTCAAGGATTTTATTTATCTATATAGTAGAGAAGAATAACCCAACATAAGGGAATTAAAAAAATTACACAAATCAGAATAAATCCATAGAATAGAATGCCCTAAACTATGTCAAAGTAGTTATTTTGGTTACAAATAAAGCCACAAAGTGACTATGATAACATATGAATTGCCACAAGTCAATCTTAACAAAATTATAGATTACTTCAAAGTCATATTTTCAAAATATTTGGTTACAAATACCACCGCCTACCTAGGGAATGATTGTGAATGAAAAAAAATTAAAACTTGGAGCTACCAAATTTATCTTAAACCTTTCCTGAAAGTATCATTATCACACTTCACACTCACAAAATTAGTCCAAAAGGGTAACCTCTCCCATTGTGGTCACCAAAATGTAGAAGGAAATTTGGGCACAATATGGATTTAACTATGTAAACTCAAACCCAAATATCAAACTACTTTGTAAGTCTATAGACTTTAATACCTAATGCATATATATGAACAAACCATTCAAAGTAGCATTATGACCCTAAAGCTAAACACTCTAAACCATGATCAAATATATGCAAAAATAAAAGTATTAGATAGAGATTGGATTAATTACCTTGACTCAGATTTTGGATAGCATGATGGCTTGATTATGGATTGTTGATGATAGGATAATTGGACATGGATTCTTCACTTGATCAATAGTTAGCTCCAATGGTGGATGGAGGTTGGTTTAAATATATTTTGGAGGGAGAAATCAATGGTGGAGATTTGAATTTAGGTGAGTGAGATCAAGGGTTGAGGATTATCCAAGGAATTTAAAATTCCTTGGAGGCCTCTAGATTTAGAGGCTTCTAGAGGGCAGGGATGATAATAGAGAGGATTCTAGAATCTTCATAGGAATTAATTAGGCTTATATAGATGGTTAGATAGGGATTAGTTGAGTGATTAGGGACTAGGGGTGTAGGAGAGCCTAGGAAGAGGCTAGTAGGTGGGTAGGTAGGTCATTGGGAATTTAAAATTCCCAAATAATAGATAAGTGAAGGTTAGATTAAGATAATGGGGATTTAAGATAAATTAATTGATTGATGGAGATGAATAAAGGTTAGTGAGTGAATAAATAATAGAAAGGGATATTAGATAAATGTCTAAGAAGGGGGAATAAATTAGCGGATAAAATAGGACAAATGTAATGAGCAGAATTAGTGTCGACTAATAAGAACATTAGTGATATGAATGTAGGCAAGTGAATTTAGGTGCATATAAATCCAAGAACCACTGGTGACTCGATCTGCACATCATATGTGGATTTTTTTTACAATTAAATTAACTCTCATGACATCCTTGTCCACCCTCAATAATGGAAAATTATAAATCAAATATGTCACCACCTTGCAAGCTATGGACCCCTTTGCAATGGGTGATGCATGTTGTTCCCCTAAAATGTCACTCATTTTTAGAACAACGTATGAAATATTTTGGCCCTGCAAGACCAAAATTGTCTCTTCCCTTTCCAAAAAATTGTTCTAAGTTTTCAAATTCCCCATTTTTCAAGCTTTTTCAGTAAAGGGATTAGTAGGTTCAAAGGTTCAAAGGCTTCTGCACTTTGGTTCAATCAAAAAGGGTCTATCGACAAGCATCAAAACAAGGATTGAACCATTCAACCATTAAACCTTGAACCTTTTCGATTCAATGGGTTCAACAACTTCAACACTCAATCGGTTCAACACGCTGAGTTCAAAGGTTCAAAGGCTGCCTTAGTTAAGAAAAGAAACACATGTAAAAGAAAGAGTCAAGCAGAACGTGCCAAGTGTCTACATTCGTGTGACTAACAAATGTATCCAGACTGTGCCATGTGTCCCTTGCAGAGATCAATGGAAGCTAAAAAGTGTCATCATTTGAGAGAACTCAAATGAGCCCCAAGTATTTCTACGATACTACAACAACCCAATAGAGGAAAGCGCCAAGTGTCGACAACGGAGGGTTTCAACATGATGCAGTGAAAGATGCCATGTATCACTTGTTTGAAGTGGTGAAAGGTGCCACATATCAAAAGACAGAGCACCTCACAATGCAAAGGCATGCAAGGATTTCCTTTGAACAAATTGTCCAAAGGAATTCCTTCAGATGTTTTGTCTGAAGGAAATAAAGGACCAACAACCCGTCAGAGAAATCAAAGGCCCTAAGTCTACTTGGAAGATCCTGAAGGGTAAACACCTTTGCGAAAGGACACTCAATATTCAGAAACATACCTTTCTCAAGACCTCAAAGGGCATGTTCCCTCTGAAAAAGGTCGAAGCATCAAAGTGTAGCGAATGCTACCAAGTGTCGCACACTAAGACACAATTTTAGAAGTAACTTCAAGGTTCAAAACTTGTCATGTATCCCGTCCCAGTGCAATGGAAGCTTCCACATGTCTGCATCTATGCCCCCAGCCTCTAACAATTTCAAATCTTATTCCAATAATTTTATTTCAAAGCTGTGGATGCTACCACATGTCCTCACTTGCATCACAATAGAATGACAGGCCCATGGATGTCAAATTTGGAGTGACTGGCTAGCCGTTAACCTTCAATAGAGGAAAGACACATGAACACCAAATCAGCTACATTTAAGTGTTTTTTGATTCTATTAGACTCAAGGCACGGACCCAAATGCATTTAAAGAGCCTAAGGATAGACTCAAGAGGAGGAAGAGACAAAGAGGGAAACTCAACAAGAGTTATTTCCAGTAGGTTGAGCAGTTCACTGAGTAGATATTTAGGGCCTGCGAACATTGAAAGTGTTGTTTGTTTGTCCCTTTTGAGATAAAGACAAAATAGATTATTGCACGGCTAAGTAGGTGATGGAATGAGAGATTCAGACTCAGGAGGAGGCACTAGAGATGAATCGACATATCATAGTTAAGGCAGTTGCCTTGCTCTAGCATGGCCCTTCCTGACAAGACCAAGAATGCATCCAAGGCATTGAATGCACTAAATGGGTCACTCTATGGGACAAAGTGCCAAGCCTCCCTCAAGCCTCTATATAATGTAATCTCTTGTATCATTTGAAGGAGATCTTTCCCTTACCAGAAGTGAAACTTTACCCAAATTGAAAAGCAATACTGAGACTTTGCGCTCAAATTGTAGTTCATATTTCTTTGATTGAATGAGAAAGCAAGTTACTTGTAGACTTTATGCTGTTATAGCTTGTGCTACTTTAGGATATTGTTCTTATGTCTGTCTTCTGAAAGCATTCTTGTTTATTTGATTTAACAAGCAGAACTAGTGGAGGTGATAAGGAAGGTGTCCTAAAGCCAACTACTTTCAGACTTTATGCTGTCATAGTTGTCTTCAGTGTGTGTTTATTTTCTATTTCTGTGTAAAGGACCTTGGGATGACTTTGTGCCCCCATTGTTCTTCGTATTTCACTCTTGTGCAGTCGAGGTGGAGACTTTGCGCTACATTTCAAGCTGCTAGTTACTACACCCTTTGTCACCAGTTACTTTTACTACCTAAAATAAACACCTGCTATTTCCTACAAGAACACTTTTGAAAGAAGAGAAGTGCCTTCAATGTATCCACCAAGATTTTCTCCTTTGTCTATGAGCATCATATCTAAAAGAAGAGAGATGGTGGTTTATTCTACCCCCTTGTCTTACTTTCTACTTATATATATAGTATATAGCCTTTGCATATTTAATAGGAAACCTCCCCTTGATGAGAGGAGAGATTTATCCCCTTTGGATGTGGTAAACCTACAACATTGGATGACCAATCTCCCTATGCTATGGTGATAGGAACTATTTTGGTCACCAGTTAGCTGGCTAACAAAATATTCACCCAATAGTATTTGGTGACTCCGCTGGGGACACACTAATTTTGTGCAATTTGGAACCTCAAGTTTCAGATTAAAACATCACATGTGTCTTACCCATAATCATTATAACCCTTATCCATTATAGACTCTGACGACTCCATTCCATGTCTTACCCATTATCATTATAGCCTTACCATCTTCCTCCACTTCTGTTATTTTATCTGGTCTACAAAACTAGAGCTGCTGGGAAAGAATGCACAGTTTGAAGCCTTAAGCCTCAAGCTAAAGCAGGGCCAGTCCTTTTCCATTTTTGTTCTGCAAACTAGCCACTCCACCTAGATTTGTTATCCCTATTTTTGATAATTAAATCATGGTAGTTTGAGGCCCCTGGGGTAACTCTTTTGGCCCACTCAACTTGACTCCACCTCTACATGAACTCCCACGTAGTTCAAAAAAGAATTTCCCCAAATTCTTTGGTGATGGGATAGTTCACCCTAATGAACACATTGCAACCTTCAGCATAGCTTGTGGTGTGATAGGGGTGGAATTCAAAGACTTGGTAGTCAGGCTTTTTGTAGAGACACTACAAGGTGGTGTTGTAGACTGGTTCTACCATCTGCAAGTTGGGCCAGTGACTGACTGGGATACACTTAAAGCCAAGTTTGAAGCCAGGTTCAAGCTTGTAGAGGATGCACATGCTTTGCTAGCCCAACTCACTCAGATGAAGAAGGAACCTCATGAGCCTATGAGGGATTTTACTACCAGGTTCAACAAGTTGAGGCACAAGATTCCCATGGTCACCCAACCAACACCTCAGAATCTCAAATGCTTCTTCATCAACTCACAGCTACCTAAAGTGAGCCTTCTATTGAGATGCGCTAGACACATAGACCTTGAGGCTACTCAAGACTTGGCTATTGAGCTAGAAGATGACCTTATCTTGGTAGGAAAGATAAGGAGAGATCCTAATAGAGGTAAACCCTCTTCATCTTTTGAATACTCACCCACAACCACCATTGACCCAATGGTACAAAAGCTGGCAAATGAATTGCTAGCCTTGAAAAGGCAAATGGCACAAGGTATGTTTTTTACTCCTCTATATAGAGATGCACCAAGGAGGACATTTCCAAATCAGCCATATCAAGGCAATGCTGCCAGAAGTCAAGGGCAACCAAATCATTTTCCTCCCCCACAAAGGAACCTTACCCTTGAAGCACCTCCAACCAACTCAATAGTTGGATATCTAGAAATAGAACATGTTTCCTATTTCCAACCTGAGTTTGAGCAAGAAAATGGCATTGATCTCTTCAAGGAGGATCTAGAAGAATCAGTAGGTGACTCCCACATTGGTTTCTTGAATTACCAGGATGAACTCAAAAGTGAAGGTGAAGCAGTCAAGGGATCATATGCAGTATTCACCTGATCTGAGAATCAGTCAGCCTAGCAGGATGACAAAGAAAAGATAGAGGAGTGACCCCAACCAACAATTTCAATTGCTAAGTAGAGAACCCCTCTTCCTTTCTAGTTAAAGGACCCAGTGATTGCCAAAAAAGTAAGTACATTGAACATCTCTGCACCTTCTACTTCAACTTCACAAACCAGTATTCCCCCTCCCAAAAACCAAAATGATGAACTCCCATCCTCTCTTCCAATTCCATCTCAGTCATTTGACATGATTGATCACATCAAGAAATCCAAAATTCAAATGACTGAGTTTGAATCCCTGTGAGCCAATCCTGAGCAATTGGACATTGATGGAGAACCAGGTGCGGACCTATCTAAGGTAAAAATTGTGGTCACCCAAACGTCGGCCCCTGCAACTCAAATTTTTTTTGAGCCTTCAAGTAGGGGTAATTACTTCTTGACCACAGAGGATGCTCATGTCTCAACTGATGAAAGTCCTGTAGCTAGCAATCCAAGATTTGATCCAAACAAGGAATCAAAAGAATTAGTAGGGCATAGTACAAATTGAGAAGGATCTTCCATCTCTGATGAAGAGAAATCTAATAGAAGATCAACTTCTGGTGATGCTTGGATCTTGGAATCTGATGGCAACAATTCTTCCACAGCTGGATGCAGATCTCTATTGCTCAGATTGAAGACTGCTCAAGATGAAGAAATCAAACTCCTTCACACCAAAGGAGATGCTGAGCTAATGCTTTGTCAGGGATCTGATGCTGACAATCAAAGCATGCACTGGAATGGACTAGCAAAACAACAAGCTATGGTGGTAGACCATACTGCTGTATTCCAAAGTCAGTAAAAAGAACTCTTTGTAGGGAGAGCAAAGAGTTATGGTTTTCAGTTTGAAGACCATGTCCTACCATGGAGCAAGAAGAAGAAAAGGCCAAGAGGAAGATGCAAAAAATTAGTTTCCTGGTGGAGAGCTCCATTCGCCCATCACCGTTTCTAGGGGCAAAATGTTTTCCTACTGGTTTATCGATATGGCATCCCCTTTCATTGTCCCACAATGAGCAACGTCTGAGGTACTTTAATTCTTGAAGTATCAGATAAGTTCACCTGCACATATGTATATTTGTATAGTTTCTATTTCTACTTTGTGTTGTTCATTTTCATTTTTTGGAGCCTTTCTTTTTGGGTAGCATGACTTTGTAGCCCAATGGCACACTTTAAGGCACCAGAGATTTTGGTTTCTACTCCCCTCAGCTGTTCCAAGTTTTCATCTGAAGGAAGTTCCCCAACTGGAGCCAGCTATTGTTCCCCAAAAATGTCACTCATTTTTAGAACAACGTATGAATTATTTTGGCCCTATAAGACCAAATTGTCTCTTCCCTTTCAAAAAATTTGTTCTGAGATTTCAAATTCCCCATTTTTCAAGCTTTTTTAGTAAAGGGATTAGCAGGTTCAAAGGTTCAAAGGCTTCTGCACTTTGGTTCAATCAAAAAGGGTTTGTTGGAAAGCATCAAAACAAGGATTGAACCATTAAACCATTGAACCTTGAACCTTTTCAGTTCAATGGGTTCAATGGGTTCAACACTCAATCAGTTCAACATGTCAGGTTCAAAGGTTCAAAGGCCACCTCAATTAAGAAAAGAAACACGCGCAAAAGAAAGAGTCAAGCAGAATGTGCCAAGTGTCTACATCTGTGCGACTAACAAATGTATTCAGACCACTCCACCTGTCCCTTATAGAGATTAGTGGAAGCTGACAAGTGTCATCATCTAAGAGAACCTAAATGAGCCCTAAGTATTTCTATGATAATACAATAGCTCGATAGCAAAAATTGCTAGGTGTCAATGGCAGAGGGTTTCAACACGATGCAGTAGAAGATGCCACGTATCACTTGTTTGAAGTGGCAAAAGGCGTGCCACATGTCAAAGGATGGAGCACCTTACAATGCAAAGGCACACATGAAGCCAAGGAAAGGATTTCCTTAGGACAAATTGTCTGAAGGAATTCCTTTAGATGTTTTGTCTGAAGGAAATAAAGGACCAACAACCCACCATAGAAATCAAAGGCCCGAAGGCCACGTGGAAGATCCTAAAGGGCAGACACCTTTACGGAAGGACACTCGACATTAAAAAATGTAACTTTCTCAAGACCACAAAGGGCATGCTACCTCTAGAAAAGGTCAAAGCATCAAAGTGCAGTGGAAACTGCCAAGTGTTGCACGCCAAGACACAGTTTCAAAAGTAACTTCAAGGCGAGGAACTCGCCACGTGTCCCATCCTAATGCAACAAAAGTTGCCACATGTCTACATCCATGCCCCCCAACCTCTAATAATTTTAAAGCTTCTTTCAATAAGTTTATGTCAAAGCTATAGGTGCTGCCATGTCTCCTCACCCGCATCGCTATAGAATGACAGGCCCACGGACATCAAATTTGGAGCAACTGGCTAGCCATTAACCTTCACTAGAGGAAAGACACATGAATATAAAATTGGATACATTTATGTGTCTATTGATTTTAGAAGACTCAAGGTGTAGACCTGAATGCATTTAAAGAGCCTAAGGCTAGACCCAAGAGGAGGAAGAGATAAAGAGGGACACTCAGCAAGAGTTATTTCCAGTAGGTGGAGTAGTTCATTGAGTAGATATTTAGGGCTTGCAAACATTGAAAGTGTTGTCTGTTTATCCCCTTTGAGATAAAGATAGAATATATAGTTACACAGCTAAGCAGGTGATGGAATGAGAGATTCAGACTCGGGAGGAGGCACTAGAGATGAATCGACACATCACAGTTAAGGCAGCTGCCTTGCTCTAGCATGGCCCTTCTTATCAAGACCAAGAATGCATCCAAGGCATTAAATGCACTGAATGGGTCACTTTATGGGACAAAGTGCCAAGCCTCCCTCAAGCCTCTATATAATGTAATCTCTTGTATCATTTAAAGGAGATCTTCCCCTTACCAGAAGTGAAACTCTACCCAAATTGAAAGGTAGTACTGAGACTTTGAGCTCAAATTGTAGTTCATATTTCTTTGATTGAATGAGAAATAAAGTTACTTGTAGACTTTGTGATATTATAACTTGTGCTAATTTAGGAGATTGTTCTTATGTCTGTCTTCTGAAAGCATTCTTATTTATTTGATTTAACAAGCAAAACTAGTGGAGGTGATAAGGAAGGTGTCCTAAAGCCAACTACTTTCAGACTTTGTGCTGTCATAGTTGTCTTCAGTGTGTGTTTATTTTCTATTTTTGTGTAAAGGACCTTGGGATGACTGTGTGCCACCATTGTTCTTCGTATTTCACTCTTGGGTAGTCGAGGTGGAGACTTTGCACTACATTTCAAGCTGCTGGTTACTATGCTCTTTGTCACTAGTTAATTTTACTACCTGAAAGAAACTCCTGTTGTTTCTTGCAAGAACACTTCTAAAAGAAGAGAAGTGCCTTTAGTGTATCCACCAAGATTTTCTCCTTTGTCTGTGAACATCATCTCTGAAAGAAGAGAGATGGATGGTTTATTATGCCCCCTTGTCTTACTTTCTACTTATATATATGGTATATAGCCTCCGCATATTTAATAAGGAACCTCCCCTTGATGAGAGGAGAGATTTGTCCCCTTTGGATGTGGTAAACCTACAACATTGGATGACCAATCTCCCTATGTTGTGGTGATAGGAACTATTTTGGTCACCAGTTAGCTGGCCGACAAAATATTCACCCAAAAATGAATTTCAATTAAATCCAACCACCACCATGAATTTGAGTCTAGTGTACAATATTGATCACACAGCATGTGGTATTAGTCCCATGAGCAAGGGCATCTACGTAAAAGGATTGTTCAGTGTGTAGCTAAGACTCGAATCATAAAGGACATTTTATATGACTACATTTGCCCCCTTTATTTGAGTGATGCAACAAAGTGAAATACTAAGATAAAGGAATAGTAGAAAGCATACCTAAACTTACCTACAAGGGTGAAGCCCATGAAGATGTGTGATGTTGATTGTGCATAGAGAGAACACATCGTGAAGCACAAATCTACAAAATAAAATTAGGAGTAGATCAGTTGTTACTAGACACTTTATGTCTAAAATAAGAACGTATAAAAGTTGGGTAAAAGAGAGAGGAGGAGAAAGGAATGAATACACCTCATTGGGCATGTGAACCAATACAAAACCTATTGTGATATTGAATGCTATTGAGTGATGCTAAGTGATGTTTGGTATGTATTATACCAAGTGTAATATTGTAAATGAAGTTGAGTTCTCAATTCCTTGAGGGTGGCTCAAAAATACAAAGGCTGGCCCTTTGGCTCCATCATCACCCACTAAGTAAAGCTATGTGATAATGTATGTGTTAATCGATGCTTGGACTATGTGTCCAATCCCTCTGAGTAGGTGCTCAAGAATACAAAGGATAGCTAGTCCTTTGGCTCTATCATTGCCTACTAAGTGAAGATATGAACTCATACCGATATGAATATGTATTGTTAGATATGGATCTTAAAGCCCATGAATGCTCTATAATCTAAAAATGTGGCATGGATAGCTAAATGTGTGCTAAGAACTAGGCTAATCTTGGCCGCTTCAAAAGTTGGAGATTAGGCTTGTATGAAAGCCACTCTGAAAGCAGGAACTAGGTTTCTATGAAATCCACTTCAAAATAATGCCAACCACTTGCAGATAGATTAAGGCATGCAACTACTGAGACTACATGGGTTATGTAATAAACTAAAAATAAAAGAAGACAAATGTGGCATGCACATTTCCCCTAATCATTGGTGTCTATAACATTGATTTTGATCTAAAAGTTATATGCCTGATTTGAAACTAGAAGTGAGAGCTATCATGCTATGCATGATGCCCCTTATATCTAAATTCTCTAAGAAAAATTGTATTAAAACATCCCAATTTGAACTAAACTGTAGCTAAAAAAACTGTAACTAAACTTAACTTTCTATCTATTTCTTGAAAATTTGGTTTTTCTAATATTTGGATAGGAGCATAAAAAATAAGACACTTTATTGTCCAGCACTATAGTCTAAATATGACACTCTTGTTCTTTGCTATTTCTGATTATTGTTTTGTATTCATCAATATATTTCTAGTATGTTATTCCTAGTTTGGGTTCTAAATATTATTTTGAGTGTTTTGAAAACTAATTTTTTGATCGATAGAGGCTCTGATCTCTGTGACAAAACCCTTGTTTGTTGCTCTCTTCTGAGGGTAGGAATGAAGACCCTACAGTGACTACCCTCATAATAAACATCCCTACAAGTGTGTTATGCTATGAAATACATGATATAACAATGATAATCAAAATAATGTCTCAAGATATAGCATATTTTGTATTGGAGATGGTTAGATTAATAGGGGTATGCCTAGATAGATGTAACATTGTAATAGCATGTGCATTATACTAAACCAAAAATAAAAATATGGTTAATTGTTAGTTTTTAGGAGGGATGGAGCATGATGTCTATCATGGCATCCAAGAAATCAAGATAATGCATGATGTGGATCATGATATTTCAAACAATTGAGAAGCAAACAAGCACACAAGGCAAGAAGCAAAAAGCATACAAGAGTGGCCAAGGGGCCAAGTAAACAAGGGACATGGGAAAATGTCACTCAAACTAAGAAATCAAGCATACAAGGCATGTTCAAATACCCACATACACATACAATTGAAAACAAGCAAGGTTGGCATGAGGGCCACAAACACATAGAAGAGTAAAAGCACAAGACATTGACAAATGTACTAAGGCACATACAAGAGACAGAATAAGAATGGAAATATTCAATCGCATTTAGCTACTAAAAGTAAGAAATAAAAGCATGTAAAATCTGAAAAACTATCACATCTAACTAATCAAAGAAAGAAGTGAAAGTATGCAAAACATGGAGTACAAGACTAGGTAGATGCTAAGAAATACACAAGTGCTATATAATAGTGATTTTCAATAGAATAATCTATGTAAGCTAGTAAGTAATGGACATCATCATGATAACTATAGTGTGTGGTGTAGGAATGACATAACCTAGATGGAGTAGTCATGTAGAAGATGCCCTCGATGGGTTGATATGTCGATGTATGTCTCTAATGTAGAATTAAGATGCCTCCTCAATGGGTATAGTGAAGTAATCAAGGATCTGGGTTTCACTGCACACACTCAAATAATATCAAGTGAAGCATGATAATGTAGATAAATTGACAAACAATAACATAAAATAGCAAAATGTAAGTCTAGCATGGTAGTAAAAATGTAAAGCATGGATAATGCATACAATTGAAATGTTTTTGGTGTTTTGAATTATTTGAATGTTTTTGTATTTTGAAATTTTGTATTATTTTTGGTATTTTGAAATATTGTATTGTTTTTGGTAATTTAAAAATAAGTTATGTACAAGCAAGCTGATAAGTTATGTACAAGTAAGTAGAAAGAAATTATGTACAAGCTGAGAAAAAATAATACTAACTGATGAGTCTCGAAAGAGACTCCGTATCATGGTATATCGTATCAAAAAAAGGAATCATGCATGATTATGAAGCATGAGGGAATGTATACGAATATGACTTTGAATATTTGGATTCATTATCAGTATCTTAGAAATCATAATAACTTGTATTATTCCACTCATCATTATCATCTTAATTTTGAGCCAATGGAATGCTAGTGTAGGATTTTGTTGTATCTAGATCTTTTCCTTTTATAAATCATGTCTATGAATGATTTACCTTAGGATGTTCAATAAATCCCAAACCTTGGTGACAAACATTATCAACTACTAGAATATGAGTAGTGATGCCTTGAGCATGCTTGCCCAACCCTTGACCTTGATAATCAAACAGTTGTAGATATTTTTGACTAAGCCCATATTGCTTTGAAATTTGAGCCTCATTTTAGAGAGGTATATTTACATCTTTTTTGTGCTTTACATGTGCTTTTGGTATTGTTTCTTGCTCTGATTTTACTTTTTAATCCTTTTTTTGTTCTAAGTTATGCTTTGGTAACCACTTTTATAATATTTCTAAATTTGCCCCTTTGTGAATGTGTTCCTATGTCACTATGGATTTCTTGATGAATTTAACTTGTATAGGGTCCTCATTAACATTTACCTTTTGTATATGTTTTTTCAATGCCAAACACGGATCTGTGTGATGCCCCTGCAATCTATGATATACATAATAATATCTGGATCTTATCACTAGATGTAGAGCAGGTAGTTTAATCAACTTAGATTTAATCATTTCTCTTAAGAACTCACTTGAACTCTTATTTGATCTTTGAATGTTTTTTGAATCACTAGTTGTAGATTTACTTTTTTGTTCATTTCTTATTTTGATATGTAACATTGCTTTCAACCAATTGATTAGGTGAAGGTGCACATACATGAATGCCACTAGGGTACCTTTGAGGCTTTTATATTACAATCTAATTTCCCAATGCTTTGATATTTTTATGTAATAGCTGATTTTGCATTTTTAAATCTAAAATTAACTTGCTCATACTAGTGATTTGATCCCTTAGAGTCTCACAAGTGCAAACCCTAGTTGCTTTTGATTGAACATGTAAGCACATATATCTAAGAGGGTTTGAAGAAGCTATAGGCTGAATGTATGCATTAGAAATAATAGTATAGGTTGCATAACCTTTTGGAGGGGTGATAGCATGGACCTAGTTAGAGGAAAAGTAGTTATCACCCTCTTGGGGGAGAGGAGGAGAAGAAAATTATTTCATATACAAAGATATGACATTTAAACTTGACAGGTGGTTGTTATCTTATGCAATGGATCCTCTAAGTATGTAATAATTGTATTCTTAATTGAATTACATATAAGCATGTTAAATAAATAATTAAATATGGCATATAATAAAATTGGTCTTAAAATGGCATGTACATATGTATTTATGTCATTTTTGAGTTCATGCCAAATGAAAAGAAACAAGAATGCAAGATAAGTTAGAAAAAATTTATTAAGTAAATCATGATTAATAAAATTGGAATATTTAGCCCAATGTGTAAAAACCAAAATTTTAATTTCAAAATCCTAGGATAGGGTTTGAAAATATCAGGACCTAGTATAGGCAACTACGGTTTAAAAGAAATAATTTTTAAAATTACTATGGTAAATTTTAAAAATTAACATTGAAATTTTGATTTATATATGTAGGAAAAATTAGAAGAATATTTTTAAAATTAGCAAGGAATTTTCCTTAGGGTTTCTAGGGTTTTTGTGTGTAAATGAAGTAATTTAGGTTCACCAAATGATTTAACTATTTTGGGAATAATGGAGTTTTATTCCTATTTTAGTTAAGGGTCTGGATTAATAAAATAGTAAATAATATTGCAATAATTATAGTCCTAATTTTTATAATTTATCTATCTTTTTTACCTTTCTAATAAAAGTAATTAATAAGGAGAAATAATGACTTATATGGAACTAGGCTAAGAGGGCTGAAATAGGGTCTGGAACTGGTTGTGCAGGACTGGGATAGTGTCACAAATCAAAATCTAGCTTTCATTTGGTGAAAGGATAAGACTGCAAAAAAATGAAACTTTGTGGTCCAAAGTTGTTACCCACTTTTATTGTTATTGTCCAAACTGGTCACAGAGACCTAAATTTTTTTGAGTTTTTATGTTGTCTCAGTATGAGCTTGCCTATGAAATATTTAGTGTTGAACGTCGATAGAGCTCATTATAGAGATGATTTAATTTTCAAACCCTAATCTTCAATTATGTTTGATAAAACAAAATTTGAATCACTTGAGAAAAGGGGGGTTTGTGTAATATGCACTTAATGTGTGATCCACACCCCTTGTGTGGGCATGTTGCTTAAATACCAATACTTCAAAGAGGGATCAAGCCATATGTAGTTCTCCCACCTAATTTTCTTTATGCAGTAGTGTGATACAGATGCAAAAATGCCAAATTGAGATTGCTTGAGGTGGTTAGGGACTGGTATGATGGTTTGAATATGTTTGTAGCTGTGTTGGGTGACTGTATGCAGAGAATAGGAAAATTTTCCTTAGTACTTTATTTGTATTATTTCTTGTTTTATAGGATTTGTCACCTCCCTAATGTTCTTTGGATGGCCTTTTATAGGGAACTATTAGTGATGGGTTAGATGTATTCATACCAAGCTAACATAATAAAGGATAGGAATCAGATGAAAATGACCATTGGGGCTCAAATTACAATTGGATAGGAGCACCAAGAATGGGACACCTTAGGGTCTGATGCTATAGTCCGAATATGGCAATCCTATCTTATAGGCTCAAGACTTGAGGGATTAGAATTGGTCTGGGAAATATAGCTTGGCTGAAGTGGAATGACCATTTGGAAGGCTATGGATGACTGACAATGAGTGAAAAGGTGTGTTGAAGGGTTACAAGAGCATGCAAGAAGGACCAATGGATTGGGTATCACAAGCCACACTCAAACTACTAACTTGGATATTTTATATGACTACAGTCACATTATCACTGTCTCTAACCATCACCGCCCAACTCACCTTTAAAATTTTCATCGCCTACATGTTTTGTATGGCTTTGCCCTTCCCAATCTCTTTCTCATTTTTCAAGCTCACTGTGAAACAAAATCTCACCTCTTTATATAGGTCATTGCTATGCCATATTAAGGAACACACCACCTAATTTTCTACCATCACCTCCACTAGAATTATAAGATTATTATTAATTTATGCTTTATGTACAAAAGGTGAGACATGGTTATCGATCATAGGTTTTAAGTGAGGTACCCATACCACTCTTAATTTATATAATTTTGTTTGACAAAACCTTGCTTCACAAAATAAGTGCCATGATGTGTCTTTAGTATCCACTGATAAGAGGAATATTTAGAGTTCATTAGTGTTAAGACTTTATTATAGCCATGAAGATTAATAGATCCCATGAGCCCACAAGGACAATTAAAATGATTATGTGGAGTACTATCATTTTACTTTAAAGTGTCTAAATGTGGATCGTGTAGAAATATGACAATGATTTGGTAAAAATAATGACAAATATATGGAGTTTTTTGATTTAGATATGTGCAAGGAGAGAACAAAATAATAGGGTGAAATGTCTTACAGCTAAGGAATTGAATTCACTAACAACGAATGAGAAATGTGATCCATTGACTAATATTATTACAACACAATCATAATGCTCTCAAATTCACCTATTATTTCAACAATATAACATAAAAAACAATTTTCACATGAATTTTTTTTTTGCTTCCACAAATACTCAATTTATCTAGAATGTTATTTTCGATACACCATCCTTATTATGTATCACATGTGAAAAAAAAATCCATGTAGATATAAAATTACTCTAAAACAAACTAGATGAAAAATTAAAGTCTTCTTAAATGAAACTACATGCACTGCGAATTTTAGGTACTCTGCTGGACCTAGGTACGAATCCACACCAATCACTGCAAACTCTCCACAAACACTTTGGTGGTCTGATATATCTTAATATATTAATATATGCAGTATTATAAATTAAAATTTATTTATTAATATTAATATTGACATTAATATTTTTGATATATAATATATTATTAATAATATGTAATTATATTAATTATATATTCTAAATTAATTAACCATAATTATATTTTATATTAATATAATATTATCATAAAAATATTATATATATATATATATATATATAATTATAATAATTGATATGAATTATTACTATTATATATTATATAATAAATACATTATTAATATATATAACTAATTAAACTCATATTTGTGTTTTAATCCATATTAGATTATGGACAATCCTAATAATTTTAGAAAAAGAGTAACCCGAAGAATAAAAATAAGTTTAAGGTGTGAAGTTTATATAAATTTATTGCACAAAATAGTCTACTTGCATGGATTTACATGCACATGTATGTGATGAAATCGTAAAGTGCATTGTGGTCAAAGCATCATCCTCCACACTTTACATTGACGATTCATATTGGAAAAATATCAAAATTCAAGACCAAAAGGCCTCTCAGTTGGGTAACTACAAACAACTTTGCCCACACATGATAATTTATGTTTTGTTTGTTCTTAAGCAATCAGGAAAAATATTTATCTTGCTCCCTTATGAGTAAGGCGTTGTATGAGTACCATCACTATTTGAGCATGTCATTAACAATTTTTGTTTTTATTTTTTATTTTAAAGGTGTACACATTACACACTATCTAAGATATTTGTTGAGTAGAGGGTAAATCTTAACTTAATTTAGTTTCTTATTACCAAATATAGGTTAAACTTTTGTTTGAAAAAGGTTATAATCTGGATTTTTGGTGTGGATTTATAGCTAGTATAATTATAACTCATATGAAATGCTTTGATGTTATGCAAGTATTTTAATTGTTTAGCAATCCCATTATGAATGTAGTTGAAACTAGAAGAAATCTCTAAAATAAATTTTATAGAGTAAGGCCATACCATTCATATGGATTGCCTAAAGGAGACACATTAACACCTACAATAAGTTTTGGTTGAACTTATTAGGCTTACATTCTCTCTACAACATGATTACAAGGATGGATTTTATTTGATCCTTGTTCTAATTTATAATACATCTCATTTTTTCCTACTACAGGAAAGGAGCATGTGTTTGTTCTACCTTGCAGGTTGTATCTGTCCATGCATCAACCCAAGATCACTAGAAATATTTTTACTAAAAAAATGTTTTACCTGGTCGGGTTTGCATGTGTCAATCCCACATCTAATGTATAAATGAATCTCAATTGGGTTTGTCCCAAAATAAGATGCCTCCAACGTAATAATTATAGTTTAAGGTTTTAAGTTTCTGAAGATTTTACTAAGCTATCATTATATCTAATAATTTGATGTGATGTCAAAATATAGTGCAATGAATGACATTATTTAAAGGTGTATTATTGTAGGATACATATTAATGTTGAATTCAATTTAGAGGAATATGCTTAAATAACATATAGGGAATATGCTAATATTTATATGGCAAAATTTAGGCAAAACATTATTTTTTCATCATAATATATATTTCAAGATCTTTGATTGGTTAAACAAACAAATAAATAACTGAAAAGTGATTACATTAGTCTTGCCTTGGCAGAGACTAAAAAATTCCAATTACAAGGGAAAATTTTCCTTAATCGATGAGCTTTCTCTATTATAGTTGTGAAAATTAATTAGAAGGCCTAAAGTAATATTGAGAAAGATCTATAATTGCATGTTTATCATGATAAAGTAAATATAACTCTTACTATTAATTAGGGTGTGTGGCCTATGTTGTAATAGGGCATGTGCCCTATATCAAAATTAGAGCACTTAGTTGTGTGTGTGAACCTTTGGAGTAAGAACTATTTTAGAACATGATTTTATAGAGTAGACATGTGGGTAGCTTAACAAAACAATCTTGGGTACCAAGAATAGGATTTTAAAATTTGATGATTTGGAAATATCCTATAAGCAAGAAAACTCTTATTAATACCTTTTGGACCTTACTAGAGGCAAAACAATGTTGGGTCCCAAGAATAGGTTTTTAAAATTTGTGTTATCCATAACTAATGTAAACCTGTATGATTAATACCATTGTGGAATGTTCATTATAACATATTTCCTTCATTTTAAACACACTTGAAATAATCAATGGTAACAAGGTGTTAAAGCATATTCTTCTAAAATGGTTATTTATGAATGTATTTCATTCTTCCATTGTGATTTTTGTATGAACTATATGCATGTGTTTTAGAGTGACACATGTTTGACAATGTTGTATTGCAATGACTTTGTGAAATGTGTTATTTATTAAAATAGATACTATTTTTTATTTTTCATAATTTTATTGGGAAAAAATTATGGACATGACATAAAGAGGAAAAAGTTACTCCAACCTAGTAAAGGCAATGCTTGAAAAGGCTTTAGAAAATCAAAGGGTTGAAATGATGACCCAATTCATGTAGATTCTATTAAAAATACTAACAAGCATGCCAATATCTTTAGGACGGAGGCCCTTCCAAAGGTCTACACCCTTTAAGGTAATATTGATGTTATAAAATAATGTCGAAGTGGATGCCCTTTAAAATTAGAGTCATATTTTTTTGTAAACAATTTCTCAAGTGCAAAGGAAATAATGTTTGCTCTAACGCCAAGTCCAATAAATGTGGGAGGACCCTTGAGCAATATAAAAAATATGCACATGATGAATGTATGATAATCACATGTCCCTCTTAGAGTGACTATGTTGATTTTTTGCAAATGACTATTGTTTACAAGATGTCTATAAGAAGTACACAATGGAAATTGATATGATAAAATCCAAACCAATTTATTCAAGAATACAAAAATACCTTCCATTATCTATCAACCAATCTTGACCTCAATGATTATGAAAGAAATAAATTACCCAAATACAAAAGTTTTCAACATCAATACATCAAAAAAGAGGTGAGATTCCTAACCATTGAAACTGTGGGAGAAGCTCATTGGTACGAAAATAATATCGAGGAAAAGCTCAAACACAAATGAAAATTTATTGTAGGAAAGTAACCAAAATCAAATGATAAAGGCAACTCCAAGTATGGAAACAAGAAATAGACTAAGGCTCCAAAATAAAGGCAAAAATATAACTTTACAGTCTCAATATTTTCTATGAGAAATCCAATAGAAGGAGAATAGAAAATGGTGTGAGAGCCTTAGGAGAATGAATCACAACATATATGAATGTATTTCCAAGAGGATTTTTTTTTATCAAGGCACACACAAATCTAATTTGATACAAGAAATCAATAAGGACAAACACTTCATTCATCTTATCAACATAGGTAAGCAATCATGGACTTTGAACCCTATTCTGATGTTGGTATAACATACGTTATAACATCACCATATGAGTAAAAATAAAACCTTTTTACTTCATATATGTGGGTGTAAAGGAAATTTATACACTTCATCATGGATAGTGGATGTGATAAAATTATGATCTCTACAAAAAACTATATGAAAGATGAGTCTAAAAATAACACCTCACCCATAACTATACTTCATTAAATGTTTAAACCAAAGTAGATATATTTATGTCAGTCAATAATGTCTCCTTGAATATGCAATCAATCCATTTAAAGATGATGTATTGTGTGATGTGGTACCCATGGAGGTTTATGACATTTTTATTGGGCATATATACATGTGGAAACTAGATAAAATTTATAAATTCAAGACTCATAATGTCATCATCACATTAGGAAAGTAATCTTATGGGGTTTGTTGTTCTTAAAATCTGTCACTCATTTTTGGGACAACATATGAACTATTTTGGTCCTGTAGGCCAAAATTCCCTCTTCCCTTCTCAAAAATTGTTTTGAGCCTTCAAATTCTCTATTTTTCAAATTTTTTAGCTAAGGGACTCTGCAGGCTCAATTCTACGGACTCTGCAGGCTCAATTCTACGGACTCCGCAGGCTCAATTCTACAAACTCTGCAGGCTCATTTCTACAGACTCTGCAGGAAAGAAACTATGGACTCTTCAAACTAGATTCTACGAAATCTTTCAAGGCTTGAGAGACTTAGACAAATCTATAGACTCTATAAGCCGATTTATATGGACTCTGCAGGCTTAGTTCTACAGACTGGGAACTATGGACTCTATAGGTTAGTTTCTTGGTTCTACAGAGTGGGAACTACGAACTCCATAGACCCATTTCTACGAACTCTATAGGAAAGAAATAAGTTCTCAACACTTAGGCATTTTTCAAGGTTGGTTCAACGCTTCGGTTCAACTAAAAAGGTTCATCGACAAGCTTCAAACAAAGGATTGAACCATTGAACCATTAAACCACTGAATCCCACTTCCAAAAGGTTCATAGGTTCAACGGGTTCAAAGGTTTAACGACGTCGAAAAGCTTAAAGAGTTAGGTGCTTCAACAAAAGTTCAAAGTTTAACCACTTTAATAAGTTCAACGGCTTCAAAAGACTTAGCAAAAAGAAGAAGGCTTGAACTGTTGAACCATTGAACCTTGAACCAAAATGGTTCAAAGGTTCAATGGGTTCAACAGTTCAAAGGTTCAATGAGCGGTTAGCTCAACGTAGTTGGTTCAAGCGGTCAAGTGAATGAGCAGAACAAAAGATTGAACCGTTAAACTGTTGAACCATAGTTAGTTCAATCGGTCAGTTCAATCAGCCAGTTCAAAGGAGTGCCCCAAAGTGAAAAGACCAAGTGGCCTTGCGAAGGGTAGTGAACCAAAGACGAGTACCCTTGTGGAGGGTAGTGAACAAAAGTGGGACCAAAGAGATACCTTTCAGAGGGATTTTCCACAAAGTAAAATTCCTTCGGACATTTTGTCCGAAGGAATGATTGAAGGCCCGCCAGAAGAGCCCAAAGGATAAGTGCCCTTGCAGAGGGCACTTTGGAGCCAAAAGGACCCTTGCAACTTTTCCAAAAGGCAATCTTGGAGATCAAACAACCCTTGCGGAGGGAAGGTGAGGAGAAAATGGACTATTTCAGAGGTTAAAAAGGTAAAGTTTCCTTTGAAAAAGTGGATAAGGCAAATTCCTTCAAACTTTTATCCAAAATAATCAGCCCAACCAAAAGGAAAAACCTGACGGAAAGCCGACTAAAAGTAAAAATGGCTAAGGCATGGGAAGAATTCCTTCGGAAAAAATGTCTGAAGGAATTCCTTTAGACATTTTGTCTAAAGGAATTAGAGCCCGAAGACATCCAATTGAAGCCCGAAGACCACCTAAAAGATCTCGAAGGGCAGGTACCCTTGCGAGGGGCTCTCATTGAAAAAAATGGACCTTTATCAAGACCCTAAAGGGTAGGTCCCCTTCAGGAAGGATCAAACAAGAAAGCAAAGAAGTGAATGAACCAAAGACGTGATGGAACCAAGGAACCAAGGAGGCCACCCAAATCGTTGAAATAGTGGCACCAATGACGTCCCTGCAGATGTCAAATTTAGGGTAACAAAATGTCCATTGATTTTTGAGAGTGGCACAAAACTTGAAAATAAACTCAATGACCAGCTGAAGGGGGAGCCAAAAGGCCAGCAAAAAGAGGAAAAGATACCCTGAGAGCTCAAATTGCAACAGGAAAAAGGGAAAGACCAAAAATATCTATGTAGGAGTTATTTTAATAGGTGGAACAGTCCACAAAGTAGATATTTGAGCCTACAAACATTAAAGGCACAGGTTGTTTGTCTCCCTTGGAGTAAAGGCAAAGTGGATAGCTGCATAGATGTCAGGGGATAGACCAGATGACTCAGGCCTAAGAGAAGACATTTGAGATGAATTTACATGCCACAATTAAGGTAGTCACCTTGTTCCAGTATGGTCCCTTGACAAAATTGAAAATGCATTCAAGGCATTGAATGCAGCATGGGTCATTCCATGGAACAAAGTGTCAGGCCTTTCTTGGTTGCTATATAATGTAATATCTTATTTTATGCAAAAGAGATCTCTCTGTTATAGAAGCAAAACTCTGCCAAAATTGAAAGGTGATTACTTAGACTTTGAGCTCAGATTGTTAATCATATTTCTTTGTTTGAATGAGAAAGCAAGTTACTTTCAGACTTTGTGCTGTTATAGCTTGTGTCATTTTAAGAGATTGTTCTTATGTTTGTCTTCTGAATGAGTTCTTGTCCAGTTAATGAAATAAGCAGAACTTGTGGAAGTAATCAGGAAGGTGTCCTGAAGCCAATTGTGGGAAGACTTTGTGTTGTCTATAATTGCCTTTAGTGTGTTTGTCTATTTTCTATTCTTATGTAAAGGACCTTGGGATGACTTTGTGCCCTCATTGTCCTTCATATTTCACTCTTAGGTAGTCGAGGTGGATACTTTGTGCTACATCTCAGTCTACTAGTTACTATGCCCCTGTTACTAGTTACTTGTCACTACTTGAAAGAACTCCTGCTATTTCCTACCAGACCACTTCTAAAAAAAGAGAAGTGCCTTTAGTGTCTTCACCATATTTTTTCCTTTGCTTGTGAACATCATCTCTAAAAAAAGAGAGATGGATGGTGTTATCCTACCCCTGAGTGTTATTTTTTGCTTATATATATATATATATATATATATATATATATATATATATATATATATATATATATATATATATATATATATATATATATATATAGTATATAGCCTCCTCTTTTTTACAGGAACCTCCCCTTGATGAGAGGAGAGATTTGTCCCCTTTTGATGTGGTAAACTTGCACATCTGGATGACTAATCTCCCTATGCTGTGGTTGAAGAGATCTATTTTGCTCATCAGTTAGCTAGTGACAAAATATTCACCCAACAATTTTTGGTGACTCTGTTGGGGAAGAACGAGTAGTTTGGAGCCTCAAGCTCGAAGCTGAAGTAGGGCTAGTTATTTTCCATTTTTATTCTACAATCTGGTAGCTCCACGCTATATAAGAAGCTAGAAATCTTAAGGTGTTGTTGACCTTATTTTTGAGTTGGTGCAACAGAGCAATTTTTATTTGTTTCCTCCACAACCTTACCTTCAATGAACTAGGAGTATTCTTCCTACCAACACCAGGTCACCAATACAAGGTAGAGCTTCTTTTTCCTCTGCTAGTAGAGCTTTGCCCGTACATGCCCCACCAAAATTAGTTATCCCCCATTTCCATAGCCATATAATGGCAGTTTAAGGCCCCTGGGGTAACTCTTTTGGCCCACTCAATTTAACCCCACCTCTACATGAGCTACCACATAGTTCAAGGAAAAATTTCCCCAAATTCTTTAGTGATGGGAGAGTTCATCCTGATGAGCACATTGCAGCCTTCAGCATAGCCTGTGGTGTGATAGGTGTGGAGTATGAGGACATGGAGTCAGGCTATTTGTGGATACATTACAAGGCGCTATTGCAAACTAGTTCTACCATTTGCAGGCTCAGTCAGTGACTGACTGGGATACTCTCAAAGCCAAATTTGAAGCAAAGTTCAAGCCTGCAGAAGATGCACATGCCTTGCTAGCCTAGCTCAAATAAATGAAGAAAGAACCTCATGAACCTATGAGGGAATTCATTTCCAAGTTCAACAAGTTGAGAAATAGGATTCCCATAATTGCTCAGCCTACACCTAAGAATCTCAAATGTTTCTTCATCAACTCACAGCTGCCTAAAGTGAGTTTCCTACTGAGATGGGTTGGCCACATAGACCTTGCTGCTGCTCAGGATTTGGCCACTAAGGTGGAAGATGATCTCATCTTGGTAGGGAAGATAAGAAGAGATCCTAATAGATGCAAATCTTCTTCATCTTCTAAGAATTCATCTACAAGCACCACCGATCAAATGGTGCAAAAGCTGGCAAATGAACTACTAGCCTTGAAAAGATAAGTGGCCCAAGGTATGTCTGCTTCTCCTTATCGAGATATGCTAAGGAGGACATTTCAAAACCATCCATATCAAGATAATGCTGATATAAGTCAAGGGCAACCAAATCATCTGCCTCCCCCATAGGGGAAACTTGTCATTGAAGCAACACCACCCAACTCAGCAGTTGGATATCTGGAAATAGAACATGATTTCCCTTTCCAACCTGAGTTTGATCAAGAAAATGATGCTAATCTCTATGCAGTAAACCAAGAAGAATCAGATGGTGACTCCAACATTGGTTTCCTGAATAACCATGATGAACCCAAAAGTGAAGGTAAAGCAGATGAGGGATCATATGCTGTGTTCACCCAGTCTAAGAATCAGTCGGCCTAGCAAGCTAATAAAGGAAAAAAAGAGGAGTGACCTCAACCTACAATTTCAATTGCCAAATGAGGAACTTCTCTGCATTTCCAGCCAAAGGACTCGGTGATTTCTAAAAAATTAAGTACCCCAAAAATTTCTACACCTTTAACTTCAATTTCATAGATCAGTCCTCCCCCTCCCAAAAACCAAAATTATGAACTCCCATCCTCTATTCCTAGTTCATTTTAGACATTTGACATAATTAACCATGTAAAGAAAACCAAAATTCAAATGTCTGAATTTGAATTCCTACAAGCCAACCCTGAGCAGTTGGACAGGTTGGTTGAGTGTGTGAAGAATAAAGCCATCCCTGTGAGACCAGCTATTCCAAAGGTGACTCCCACATCCACCTAAAATAACCTTGTCATTACTCCTCCTACTGCCCCTAGGAAAATGCAGCCTTTTTATGTTTCCTTGTTGATAAACAGTCACAAGCTAAGTAATTAAATCATTGATTACAGAGCTTCAGATAATGTCATGCCTGCCAAAGTGGTAGAATCTCTTGGTCTCACACTGACCAAGACATTTGGGAGATGTTTCTCTATGGAGAAAAAATAAGTGCCACTGCTGGGACAAATCAAGGAAGCCCAATTTGCATTTACTGCCTTTCCAAAAAAGAGAATCAAGATGACAGTCCTGGTAGCTGACGTCCTAGCCTCCTACGACATTCTTCTTGGGCAAAATTTCTACAAGGACATTGGTGGATAATTGAGCATGGAATTGTCTGAGGCAAGGATCCATGTCAAAGACATCATGTAGAGATTACTCCCTAAGAAGGAAGCAAAATATGTGGTCACCTGAACATCGGCCCCTGAAACTCAAATTTTATTTGAGTCTTCAGGAATGGGTAACTTTTTCTTGACCATAAAGGATGTTCATGTTTTAGCAGATGAAAGTCTTGTAGGTGGTGATCCAGGAATTAGTTTATATAAAAAAATAGAAGACATGAAAGAGCACAGTGCAAACCCAAAGGAACTCTCCCCTCCACACAAAGGAAAATTTGAGAAAGGAGCAGTTTCCAGTGGTGTATGTATTCTTGAATTTGATGGTAGTTGCTCTTATACCGATACTAGAGCTAGGATTGTGTTGATATCTCCTCAAGGAGATATTTTTACTTCTTCATACAAGTTGTAGTTTAGAAACACCAACAACACTACCGAGTATGAATCTCTGTTACTCAGGTTGAAGGTAGATCAAAATAGAGGTATTAAACTCCTTCATGCTAAAGGAGATGTTGCACTGATGGTTTGTCAGGTGAGGAACCTATGTCAAACCAAGAACAAAATATTGTGCCATTACCACAATCTAGTATGGGACTGTATTGAAAGTTTTGATGCTTTCAATATATTTGTAGTACCCAGAGAGCTTCATAGTCATGCAAGTTCATTGGCTATCTCTACGACCCCCTTGGTTCCTCACCCTGATTTCAAAGATAATAGGTACACTATCAAACTGGTCATTCGACCAAGTGTGCCTGACAATGCCAAACATTGGCAGGTGTGTGATGCTGACAATCAAATCATGTGTTAGACTGAACCAGAAGAGCAACAAGCTATGGTAGTGGACCATACTACCGCATGCCAAAGTTAGGAGAAGGAACTCTTCACCAAGAGAGTAAAGATTTATGGTTTTCAGATTGGAGACCAAGCCCTTCCATGGGGCAAGAAGAGAGAACCAAAAGGAGTACACAAAAAATGTGATTTCTGGTGGAGAGTTCCATTCACCCATCACTGCTTTTGGGTAGAAAATGGTTTCTTACTAGTTTATCAGGATGGAACACCATTTTCACTATCTCACAGTGGGTGACATCTGAAGTGCTTCAATTCTTGAAGCATAAGATAAGATCATCTGTACATATGTATATTTGTATAGTCTTTAGTTCTATTTTGTGCTTTTCATTTTAATTTTTGGTGCCTTTCTTTTTTGGGTAGCATGACTCCGTAGCCCAATGGCATACTTGAAGGCACTGGAGATTCTAGTTTCTACTCCCCTTAGCTATTCCAAAATTTCAACTAAAGGAAGTTCCCTAATTGGAGCCAGCTGTTGTTCCCAAAATCTGTCACTCATTTTTGAGACAACATATGAACTATTTTGGTCCTGTAGGCCGAAATTCTCTCTTCCCTTCTCAAAAATTGTTTTGAGCCTTCAAATTCTCTATTTTTCAAAAAAAATTAGCTAAGGGACTCTGTAGGCTCAATTCTATGAACTATGTAGGCTCAATTCTATGGACTCTACAGGCTCAATTCTATGGTCTCCAGAGGCTCAATTCTATGGACTCTATAGGCTCAATTCTATGGACTCTGTAGGCTTAATTCTATGGAATCCACAAGCTCATTTCTATGGACTCTGCACGAAGGAAACTATGGACTCTACAGGTTGGATTCTATGGAATCTTTCAAGTCTTGAAAGAATTAGAGAAATCTATGGACTCTACAAGCCCATTTCTATGGACTCTATAAGCTCAGTTTTATGGACTTATTTCTAAGGACTAGAAACTATGGACTCTATAGGTTAGTTTCTTGGTTATATGGACTAGGAACTATGGACTCCACAAACCCATTTCTATGAACTTTGTAGGAAAGAAATAAGTTCTCAACACTTAGGCATTTTTTAAGGTTGATTTAACACTTCGATTCAACTAAAAAGGTTCATCGACAAGATTCAAACAAAATATTGAACTATTGAACCATTGAACCACTGAATCCCGCTTCCAAAAGGTTCACAGGTTCAATGGGTTCAAAGGTTCAACAACGTCAGCAAGATTAAAGAGTTAGGCGCTTCAGCAAAATTTCAAAGTTCAACCACTTTAACAAGTTCAATGGCTTCAAAAGACTTAGTGAAAAGAAGAAGGCTTGAACGATTGAACTATTGAACCTTGAACCAAAATGATTTAAAGGTTCAATGGGGTCAACAGTTCAAAGGTTCAATGAGCAGTTAGTTCAACGCGGTTGGTTCAAGCAGTCAAGTGAATGAGCAGAACAAAAGATTGAACCATTAAACTTTTGAACCGCAATTGGTTCAATCGGTTAGTTCAATTGGCCAGTTCAAAGGAGTGCCCCAAAGTGAAAAGACCAAGTGCCCTTGCGGAGGGTAATGAACCAAAGGCGAGTACCCTTGTGGAGGGAAGTGAACAAAAGCGAGACTAGAGAGATACCTTTTGGAGGGAATTTCCATGAAGTAAAATTCCTTTAGACATTTTGTCTGAAGGAATGATTGAAGGCCCGCTAGAAGAGCCTGAAGGAAAAGTGCCCTTGCAGAGGGCACTTTGGAGCCAAAAGGACCCTTGCAACTTTTATGAAAGGCAATCTTTGAGATCAAACAACCATTATGGAGGGCAGGTGAGGAGCAAATGGACCATTTTAGAGGCCAAAAAGGTAAATTTTCCTTCAAAAAAGTGGACAAGGCAAATTCCTTTAGACTTTTGTCTAAAAGAATTAGCCTAACCAAAAGGAAAAGCCCAACGAAAAGCCGATCGAAAGCAAAAATGGCTAAGGCATGGGAAGAATTCCTTCGGACAAAATGTCTAAAGGAATTCCTTCAGACATTTTGTCTGAAGGAATTAGAGGTTGAAGACAGCCAATTGAAGCCCGAAGACTACCCGAAAGATCTCGAAGGGCAGGTACCCTTGTAGGGGGGTCTCATCAAGCAAAATGGACCTTTCTCAAGACCCCAAAGGGCAGGTCCCCTTCAGGAAGGATAAAACAAGAAAGCAAAGAAGCGAATGAACCAAAGACGTGATGGAACTAAGGAACCAAGGAGGCCACCTAAACTGTTGAAATAGTGGGACCAATGACGTCCCTGTAGACATCAAATTTAGGGTAACAAAATGTCTATTAATTTTTGAAAGTGGCACAGAACTTGAAAACAAACTCAGTGACCAGCTGAAGGGGGAGCCGAAAGGCCAAAAGAAAGGGGAAAAGATAGCTTGAGAGCTCAAATTGTAACAGGAAAAGGGGAAAGACCAAAAATATCTATGCAGGAGTTATTCCAGTAGGTGGAACAGTCCACAAAGTAGATATTTGAGCCTATAATCATTGAAGGCACTGTGTGTTTGTCTCCCTTGGAGTAAAGGTAAAGTGGATAGCTACATAGATATCAGGAGATAGACCAGATGACTCAGGCCTAGGAGAAGACATTTGAGATGAATTGACATACCACAGTTAAGGTAGCTACCTTGTTCTAGTATGGTCCCTTGACAAAATTGAAAATGCATTCAAGACATTGAATGCAACATGGGCCATTCTATGGAAGAAAGTGCCAGGCCTTTCTTGGCTGCTATATAATGTAATATCTTATTTTATGCAAAAGAGATCTCTCTGTTATAAAAGTGAAACTCTGCTAAAATTGAAAGGCGATTACTGAGACTTTGAGCTCAGATTGTTAATCATATTTCTTTGTTTGAATGAGAAAGCAAGTTACTTTCAGACTTTGTGCTATTATAGCTTGTGTCATTTTAGGAGATTGTTCTTATGTCTGTCTTCTGAATGCATTCTTGTCCAGTTAATGAAATAAGCAAAACTTGTGGAAGTAATCAGGAAGGTGTCCTGAAGCTAATTGTGGGAAGACTTTGTGCTATCTACAATTGCCTTTAGTGTGTTTGTCTATTTTATATTCCTATGTAAAGGACCTTAGGATGAATTTGTGCCCTCATTATTCTTCGTATTTCACTCTTGGGTAATCGAGGTGGAGACTTTGTGCTACATCTCAATCTACTGGTTACCACGCCCTTGTTACCAGTTACTTATCACTACCTGAAAGAACTCCTATTTCCTGCCAGACCACTTTTGAAAAAAGAGAAGTGCCTTCAGTGTCTTCACCAAGATTTCTCCTTTGCTTGTGAACACCATCTCTAAAAAAAGAGAGATGGATGGTGTTATCCTACCCTTGAGTGTTATTTTCTACTTATATATATATAGCCTCCTCCTTTTTACAGGTAACCTCCCCTTGATGAGAGGAGAGATTTGTCCCCTTTTGATGTGGTAAACCTATACATCTGGATGACCAATCTCCCTATGTTGTGGTTGAAGAGACCTATTTTGCTCATCAGTTACCTGGTGACAAAATATTCACCCAACAGGGTTATTAAGGCCCCCCCTAAAAATATAATGTGATTTATTAGTGAAAAGAAGTGTAGGCATGTGATTAGTCACATTGGAAAGTTTTTTATAATGTTTATTAGGCCAAACAAAACTCGACAAGTCATTGTAACCATACAAGTTGATACACAAAATTAGACTATACAATAAAAACATGTATAACAAGTCTTAATAGATTACATAGATTCCTTCACAACACCTACTAGTTCCCATACAATGTCAAATGACACATTTATTGACTTGATCCCTAGGATACCCTTACTAAGTATACTAGTATATGAGCGCTAGATGTTGGAAAATGAAGAGATTAAGTGATAGATCCAAGAAATAATCTAAAAAGTCCATATTCCACCCAATGTGTCAGCTTGTGGAAGCCAAATCATGTAAGCTCAAAAGAATGATGAGATGTGGTGATTCTGTATTGATTATATGCCCTTAACAACATCATTATAAATAACAAATATCCACTTCTACATATTGATGACCTCATATAAAATATCAAGGGAGAAAATTTATCAAAAAATATTGATACAAAGTCAAGGTAAAATCAAGTAACCATTGAGCTATATGATTTTTGGAAGAAAAATTGTAAGTCCAAATAAGGTATATTTTAATGGTTAGTCATGCCTTTGGGCTTGACTAATTCACCTGCAATAGTTTTGTAGATGATGAATTATGTCTTACAACCATTCATTGATTCCTTTGTGTTTTTTTACTTAGATAGCATCCTTATTTTTACTAAAATAAGGAAGGATCACCTATAACATGCTTAAAAGGTTCTTATCACCTTGCACAATAATAAGTTATATACAAACAAAGATAAGTGTTATTTACAAAGTGTGAAATATTTAGGATATATAATAGACAAGGATGGTGTACACATTGAGAAAAATAATATATGAATTATCAGAGAATGGCTAGCCCCAATAACACTTAAGAAACTCAAATTTTTTTTAGGATTAGCCAATTTTTACTATTGGATTGTGATTGGATTATCTCATCTTGCATGGCCTCTGAACCAAACAACCAAATATGGAACAAAAGGCAAGTTTGTGTGGAAAAAATCACGAGTAGATTTTGAAGAGTTAAAAGTCTAAATTTACTCAGAAACAATCTTTTAATTTTACACATATGCAATAACCCTTTGAAGTTGAATTGACACTTCATTATATGCACTCAATGTAGTCCTCACCTAACATGGGCACCTAATTCGTACCATAGTGCAAAATTCACAAATATGGTACATAGATATCCTACATATGACAAATAAATTTATTTCATTGTCTATGTGTGCAATAAATGGAAGCATTACCTTATGATGAAAAAGGAAATCATCTATATAGATCATAAGCCTCTACAGTTCATGCAGACCTAGGGCAAGTTATAGCATTATCACCATCACAAGTGGTCTATCTACCTACAATTTTTTTATCTTAATATTAGGCACAACGAAGGTTATTACAAATAGTTTGTAATTTGCTCAAGCCACCCTAAAAATATGACTCTAAAATAATCAAAGATTCATGTGGCCATGAGACTTATATATAGCCCATATTATATGGTAGTGATCTTGCATTTTCCACCATATATCAAATACTAAACAATGGGATGACAATTTACAAAATACCATCTATAGGAAAGTATTATGTGTCACTTGGGGCACCTATGTGTTTTGATAGAAGAGTGATATAATATGATTTTGTAGGTGCACTATAGTAAATTTATAAGACACTTTGGGGTGGAAAAGATAGTGGTAGTGTTCCTAAAATACTTTTATTCACCATAACTTCATCATGATGTCAACATGTATATTATATCATGCATAACTTGAGAGTCAATATCCATGGATTACATGTTATGGTTTCTCATGGTTAGGTGTGGTCATGATTGTGGTTTTAAGGTTTTCCAATATGACAATGTTGGTGCCATGTTATTTTGTCAAAATATGACACTAGGGTATAATGACATTAATAAAATGGAAAAAAATAAGTTCACAAGGAAATTACTAACATGACAATCCAAAATAGCAAATTATCTACCCTATGGCCTCAAATAAATACAAATAAAATAATTACAAGGCATAAACAAGTAAAATTAAGTAAAGCAAGAGTAAAAATTTATTATACAACCACACCTTAGTAGAATATTAGGATTATGGAAGTGGATTTGGATTACGCAGGTGTTAGAGAATATTTATGTGAAGTCTATAAGTTTGTTTCCATAAGGATGGATTCAAAACCTATTTATATACTATTAAATATGCCTAGGGTAGTTTTGGACACTAAATGTGTGATACCTCTTTGATCAATGAATTTATTTCTAGGTACCTAATATGTATTTCACTCACATTATGTGTTGGAAATATTGTCATTGATGTCAAAGGTCTAGCATTATTGGTGATAAAGGCCCCATTGCATTTCATGTTGTTTGTAATAGATATATCTTGGCTAATGTGAGTTAATATTTATTTAATATTAACGAATATATTTTTGGTTACATATGAGACAAAATAAGGGCCCATAGAGAAGTCAAAGAGCCACGGGGTAAAGACAAAAGAAGGATGGGATGCACTTTCCCATGAAGAGTCATCTTGGGGAATTCCAAGAGTCACCAAGTGAAGACAAAAGAGGAAGGGCACAATTTCTCATGAAGGGACACTTTGAGGAATACAAAAAGTCACCAAGATAAGGACAAAAGAGGGAAGGACATTTTTTATCATGAAGGGTCACCACATGACTTTTCAAAGGCAAGGATATGAAGGGTCATACAAGTTTGGCACCATTTTCCATGAGGATTGAAGGGTCACAAAGGGGGAAGGCCAAAAGTCATTTGGAAAGCTATAAATAAAAGCTTGAGAAGCCATTTGTAATATGAGAGATAGAGGTTGATTTGATATTGTAATATCTAGCTTAGAAGAGCAATTGTGAGAGATGAATATGATTTGTATTTGTTATAGCTAGCTTAAAAGAGCAGAGGTGAGAGAGAGGAAGGAGATGTTGTAATGAACTATCATTTGTTGAGATAGAAACATTGAGAGATAGGTGTGTGGTATACACAAAGGGGTTGGTTCTCCTATGGGTTGGTGCTCATGAATTGTTGCTGGGTTGGTGCTTAGCAAAGGGGTTGGTGCTCCTGTGGGTTGGTGCTCAGCAAAGGGGTTGGTGCTCCTGTGGGTTGGTGCTCGGCAAAGGGGTTGGTGCTCCTATGGGTTGGTGCTCACAAGTTATTGTTGGGTTGGTGCTCAACAAACAAGTTGGTACTCTTATGGGTTGGTGCTCATGAATTTTTGCTGGGTTGATGCTCGAAAAAGGGGTTGGTGCTCTTGTGGGTTGGTGCTCACGAATAGTTGATGGGTTGGTGCTCAACAAAGGGGTTGGTGCTCCTATGGGTTGGTGCTCATGAATAGTTGCTGGGTTGGTGCTCCTAAAAGTTGGTGCTTGTGAATATTATTTGGGTTGGTGGTCATTCATATACTTGAGATTATTCTCTGTGGTTTTTCCCACATTGGGTTTCCATGTTATATCTGGTGTCTCTCTCTATCTTGTGTGGTGTTTATTGTTTGAGTTTTTTTGCATATCTTGAATGTTTTATTAAGTGGAATTTGGTTAAGGGAAAGTTTTATAAGATATATGATATACTGATTCAACCCCCCTCTCAGTATATCCCATGTTTAATAATTGGTATCAGAGCAGGTTCCTTTTTGAAAAGTTTTAAAGGTAGATCGGGAAAGCACGATGGCTGGGTCACAGGAAGGATTTTCTAAAAATAAGGCACCTTTGTTTGATGGAATGAATTATGCTTTTTGGAGCATGAGAATGAAGGTTTATTTGATGGCCCTTGGATTCAACATATGGAATGCAGTGGTGGAGGAATATGAAAAGCCACAAACATCTACAATTACTCCAATAGAAAAGAAGGCAAGTGAATGCAATGCTAAAGCTTTAAATGCTATTTTATGTGGTTTATGTGAATCTAAATTTGTTAAAGTTATGAAATGTAAATCTGCTTATGAAACTTGGGTAAAATTTGAGAATATTTACAAAGGTGATGGAAAGGTTCAACAAGATAAGCTTTAGACTTTTAGAAAGCAATTTGAAAGTTTGAAGATGGAAGAAGAAAAAGATATAGCAAGTTATCTCTTACGAGTTGATTAGATCATAAATTAGATTCAAGGTCTTGGAGAAATGTTGGAAGAGTCAACGGTGGTACAAAATGTTTTGAGATCTCTACCAATGAGATATGATGCAAAGGTTTCAGCAATCAAGGAGATGAAGAATTTAGCCAAGCTAAAGGTGGATGAGCTTCATGGTATACTCATGGCATATGAGATGCGGACAGAACAAGATCAAAACTCAAAGAGAGAAGTGGCTTTCAAGACATCAAAGAAAGATAAAGCTAAGATTCAAGAATCAAGTGATAGTTCTAGTGATGATGAAGATGACAATGGAGCACTTTTCATTCGCAAGCCAAAAAGAGGAACAGGTAAATATCAAGGAAAATATCCTTTTAAATGTTTTAATTATGGAAAGATTGGACATTTTTCAGCTACATGCCCAAATAAGGGTAATGATGATGAAAAATAAAAGCCTACATACAAGAAGAATTTTAAAGGCAAATCCATGAAGGGATTCGAGAAGAAGAGCCTGTATACTAAGGATCCTAGCTCAATCAAAGATAGTAGAGTTAGTGATTCAAAAGAAGAAGAGATTCTATTCATGGCCATACATGAAGGTGATCAAGAAGAAGAAGAGGAGGAAGTTGAAGTGAATATGGAAGGATAACTCATTTGTGCCCTATAAGAGTTAAAAGATGTTGAGAAGAAGAATCAAAGATTAAAGCGCCAGATCGAGAAAAATGAACAGGAGTCAAAGGAAATAATTGAAGATCTACAAGCACACTTTGAAGAAGCCAAGAAGAATGAAGAAGATCTCACAACACAGTTGGAAATAACAAGAAAATAATGTCAAAGGTATGTTATTGAAATTACCTCTTTAAAAGAAGATATTAAGAAAACAGTCAATGATAAAGTAGTTAGTGACTCAAAATTTGAGGATATCACTAACATATTGAATAAGATATTGGAAAGTCAAAAAGCAAATTTAGACAAGACAAGGATCAGATTTGAAAAGAAAAAGAGCTATGTTGAAGCTCTTACAAAAGAGGAAACAAAAAGGGGAGAAGTGAAGAATACAGAGGACATTTCAAACAAAGAACGCTGGAGGGAACAAAGCTACAAAAGGCAATTAGGTTAGAGATATACATACAGGTCTTATTTTTATGGATATTATTTTTATTGTAATGGATATGGTCACAAGAAATTAGAATGTAGAAAAAGAGCTAACAATTTCAGAAATTAGGAGAAGGAAAGTCAAGTAGAGTCAAGTAAAAGTCACAACTCTTTTGCTCCTCTATCAAGCTTTGATGAAGAGACCATAGTATGTTACAAGTGCATCAACTTTGGACACATAGCTCGGTATTGTAGAAGCATGTTTGAGTCAGTCAAGAAGGATCAGAGTTTCAAAGCTCCATTCATCAAGAAGAAGGTTCAGACATGTTTATGGCAGAAGAAACAACCTGAAGATTCTATGATGGTTCAGATAGCCCTACATGTAAGATGGTTCAGACAACCCTACATGTAAGAGGTAAAGATCAGCCATGGTTAATTGATAGTGGATGTTCAAGGCATATGACAGGAGATAAAAGTAAGTTCATTACTCTAAAGAAGATCAATGGTGGTACAGTGAGATTCAGAGATAAAACCACTACTAGGATAGCCAAAAAAGGTACTTTGAGTTTGGATTATGGTAGAACTAAGACTAAAAATATTTTGTATGTAAAAGGTCTTAAGCATAATCTATTGAGTGTTAGTCAAATATGTGATCAAGGATACACATTAAAGTTTCATGCTGAAGGTTGTGAGATTAGAAGAAAATATTCAAATGAGTTGATTGCAGATGCTCAAAGGACAAGGAACAATGTGTATGTATTGTCAAATATCTTCTCAAAGGCACGATCAAAGGACACATTCAAATATCTGCGAGAGGAGCTGGGAGTAATTTCTATTACTTCTTGCCATTGATGTTCAACATCAGTTGAGGGGGAGATAAGTGTTAGCTCCAGGTAGGCCCTTTGCCATTGATGTCAAAGGGGGAGAATAACAGGTACAGGTGCAAAAATAGGTACAAGTTATTACAGTAAGGGGGAGTTACTATATGTTTTTAGATGATAGTATGTGCAGGTGATAGGATGTGGCAGTTTCAAGATTGAGGTTGCCATCAATGACAAAGGTGGAGATTGTTGGAAATATTGTCATTGATGTCAAAGGTCTAGCATTATTGGTGATAAAGGCCCTATTGCATTTAATGTTGTTTGTAATAGATATATCTTGGCTAATGTGAGTTAATATTTATTTAATATTAATGAATATATTTTTGGTTGCATATGAGACAAAATAAGGGCCCATGGAGAACTCAAAGAGCCATGGGGTAAAGACGAAAGAAGGATGGGATGCATTTTCCCAAGAAGAGTCATCTTTGGGAATTCCAAGAGTCACCAAGTGAAGACAAAAGAGGGAGGGCACAATTTCTCATGAAGGGACACTTTGAGGAATACGAAAAGTCACCAAGATAAGGACAAAAGAGGGAAGGACATTTTTTATCATGAAGGGTCACCACATGACTTTTCAAAGGCAAGGATATGAAGGGTCATACAAGTTTGGCACCATTTTACATGAGGATTGAAGGGTCACAAAGGGGGAAGGCCAAAGGTCATTTGGAAAGCTATAAATAAAGGCTTGAGAAGCCATTTTTAATATGAGAGATAGAGGTTGATTTGATATTGTAATATCTAGCTTAGAAGAGCAATTGTGAGAGATGAATATGATTTGTATTTGTTATATCTAGCTTAGAAGAGCAAAGGTGAGAGAGAGGAAGCAGATGTTATAATGAACTATCATTTGTTGAGATAGCAACATTGAGAGATAGGTGTGTGGTATACACAAAGGGGTTGGTGCTCCTGTGGGTTGGTGCTCATGAATTATTGTTGGGTTGGTGCTCGGCAAAGGGGTTGGTGCTCCTGTGGGTTGGTGCTCATGAATTATTGCTGGGTTGGTGCTCGGCAAAGGGGTTGGTGCTCCTGTGGGTTGGTGCTTGGCAAAGGGGTTGGTGCTTTTGTGGGTTGGTGCTAACGAATAGTTGTTGGGTTGGTGCTCAGCAAAGGGGTTGGTGCTCCTATGGGTTGGTGCTCATGAATAGTTTTTGGGTTGGTGCTCTTGCAATTTGGTGCTTGTGAATATTGTTTGGGTTGGTGCTCATTCATATACTTGAGATTGTTCTCCGTGGTTTTTCCCACATTGGGTTTCCACGTTATATCTGGTGTCTCTCTCTATCTTGTGTGATATCTTGAATGTTTGATAAAGTGGAATTTGGTTAAGGGAAAGTTTTATAAGATATATGATATACTGATTCACCCCCCCTCTCAGTATATCCCATGCTTAACATTATGATTTTAAGAAAATTTTGACAGGTGCATAGAGTGATGTCATATAATCATGTGTTTTTGCTTTCCAAAATTGATGGGTAAATTATCTAATTAATCTTACTCTTTATCCTTGACCTTATTCACCATAAATTATTTTAAGATTAAAAATTACAAGGGTTAGCATCATCAAGAAACCATTGAGGACTTGTAGCTACATTTCTTGAATGCATGGAATAAAAACCTATGTAGTTCTAGTGCAATGTGAATGGAAAATTTGAGTGAGAGATTCAACCACCTTTTCCTAAGTGTAGATGCAACTACATGCATATTTTCCTAGCCTTATTTTGGTACAAGATGTCACTAAATATTTGAATTCAAATCCTCAAGAGCATAAATAAATATTTGAAAGTTTGAAAAGATTTGAAAATGATAGATATTTTTTTTTATAATTGTTAATAAAATGCCTCTAAGAGGTCTTGTATATATATATAACCTTCTCTAATTCAAATTATGGACCTATTGGTGAACAAGCTAACCCAAGAGGAATAAATAATCCAAAAAAATAGTTTCACACAAGCAAACAAAAAAGGGAATGAGGAAAAGAGCCCACAGAAAAAGAATAGATTCAACAACCCATCTAATAAACCTGGGGTAGATTCGACAAATTGATGAATCCTCCAGGGAAAATTTGAAAGACCAACGAATACATCCTAGAACTAAAAACAATAAAAAATATTTAAAAACTAAGAGAGAGAAGAGATAAAGAGAAAGGAGGGGATACCCAAAGCTAAAAACCACAAGAGAGAGAAAGTATAATAAAGAGAGTAATATGGGGCCACACGAACAAGGAGGAAAAGAAACACATGAAAAAAGTGCAAAACAGTACATAAACTAAATTGGTCAACCATATGCACAAAATGACACTAAAAGTATTGTAATAACAATCATTGTACCAAAATTAGATGTCTACATCTGTATAAAGGGGATCAAATATGAAGACATTACGAGGCTCTACTTTTAACATGTATGGGTCCAATTTGGCTTACCACAAACCATTGTGTTAGATAGGAATAATATGTTTCTAATATTTTTATGGTCTACATGCATGATGGACACTAAGTTGAACAAGTCAAAATATTTACATTCACATACAAGTTGGAAAACATAAGTGATTAGCAATATGATGGTGCATCTACTTTGGATGTATAACTTAAAAAACTCATATACATGGGATGCTAGTTTACCATACATCTAACATAGATAGAATCGAGAGCTCCATGTATCCACAATACATGGCCCTTTTTAGGTTTGACTTAGGTTAATATACTAACCCCCATTGATGTGACATCACCTATTGTATTGGAGGGAAAATCTCACCATACATATACAAAATCTGGTAAGGCCACAAATTTATTGAAAAAAATTAAAAAATCTAAAAACAAGTGCATGAAATCCTATGAAAGATTATCTAGAAGTAGAATCAATGCCATGACCAACATAAAATCCCTCACTATTTCCATGTTAATGTTAAGGTAGGGTTACATTTAAAAAAATAATATTTGAAAGTACCAAACAAGAAACTAAGACATATTCGATATGGGACCTACAAAATCATAAAGTAAGTAGACACTAATGCCTTTGATCTAATATTTTCATGCTATCTCAAGGTGCATCTGGTGTTCAATGTAGAACTATACCGACCAAAAATTTCACCTCACTTGGACACTTAAAATATTGTTAAAAGGTTAGAGTTCACAAATTTAAATATTAAACACCATTCATTACTAGGTTATATATACATAGGTAAAATATATCATACGTCAAATAAAACCCCTATACTGAGTGAGCAAGGCAGGCCAATTTACTCACCAAGAAAATTGGTTTTAACTATAAGTCATATTCAACAAAAATTACCACATTTGATTAAATAAATGGATTCAATGGGGACTAATTTTTCTCAAGCGGGGAAGAATGATCTTGAAAATGGATTGATAAGAGTAAATGTTTATTTTCGTAAAGTTTCAATTTTATGATTTTTTTAACATAATATAAATGGTAGTTTTAGAGGCCTTAGACCATATTTTAGAGCTTATAAAGGTTCATCGATATGCTTTAGTGTTGCTGACTTCTAGTTTGTGAGTTGAGATTTCTAGAAAGACATTATAGTCCAAAGTTAGATCTTACCTAGAAAAAATGGTCTAAAGGTATCCAAAAAATGAAATTACTTTAGCACTACAAACTTCTAGTTTTTGAATTGAGATTTTTGGAAAGATATTAAAATCCAAAGTTAGAACATTCCTAGAAAAATTGATCTTGGAAAGGTGGCCCACCCAACTTGCTATTACTAACATTTCTTCTTCTAATAAATCTCTCATTTTAAGGATTTGTTTTATTTGCATGCCTATGCATGTTGAAAGAATATTATAATTTTTATTTATAATTATATAAAATTACTATTCACATGCATATACATGTTCAGTAGATGTTATTAGCTTTGACTAAATTTAAATTAGTTTATTATTATTAGTTTTCTTTAGCTATCAGATAAAGCTTTTCCATATTGTAGTTATGAATGGATAGTTAATATCTCTTCCATAGAGATTACTTTCTTTTTATAAACTCTCATATTATCTTTCAATAAAGTTTTGTTTATTACTCTTAAAAACCTATGTTGATTCAATATAGAAGAATTTGAATTTATTATAACACACTAGTCCTAATAGTTGGTGTGTTTTTCCCCAAATTGAATCCTAGATTTAGATTAGTAATGATCTCGACAATAAATCGGAACATACAAATATTGGTTTATTTTCAAAAATTTATGATTTTAAAAAAACAACACATCATTTATATAGATTTTGGAGGCCTTCAATCATGTTTTGGATCTCATAAACCTCGCCATGGCACTTGAGCACTAATAAATTCTATTACAGAAGTTGAGATTTCTAAAAAGATATTATGTTCCAAAATTGTAGTATATGCAAAAAATTTGACCCCAACAAGGAGGCCAACCCCAATTAGATAATTTTAATAATTATCCTTATATTATTTATCTTATTCTTAGGAGTTGTCTTATTTGCATGCCTATGCATGTTGAAAGAATATTATTAGTTTTAAATAAAATTCTCATTCACATACTAATGCATGTTGAGTTGTCCTATTTATTTCATTTTATAAACCCTCTTATTATATTTCAATAAATATTTATTTATAACTTTTTAAAATATGTGTTAATTCAGTATAAAATAGTTTGAATTTATTATAAGATACTATTTCTTTATAGTTGGTGTTTTTCCTTGGATTGAATCCTCAATTTAGATAAGTGGTATTAGAGTAATTTAGGTCCTACATGTACCATCTAATGAGGTCAAGATATCAAAATTAAACCATCATACTGATAGACACAATAAACCACATATGGAAATAAAAGGAGGAACAAATTCATTAAACCTAATGAAATAAATGTTTGAAGAGGCTCTAGGAAACTAAGAGGTTGAAATGATGATATGAATGGGGAAATCAAGTTACATGTATGATTTGATATCCCAATGTTTGAAGGTAAAATATAAGAGGATTCCCTTGAAAATTAGATCACAAAATTAGAGTCATACTTTTATGTAAATAGTTTCTCAAGTTCACAAGAAATAAGATTTATTTTCTACTAAAATCTAAATCATAATTCCAATAATGGTGGGAGGTACACCTTGAGCAATCTAAGGAAGATGCTAAGATTGAATGTATGATCATCATGGATCCCTCTTGGAATGTATTTTTAAATGTTTTTATAGATGAGTATTATCCATAAGATTCCTATTAGGATAAGTATATGTAGTGGCAATTTATACTATAAAATAAATATTAGTCCGTGGAAGAACACATAAATATATTCCATTCTATATCAAGGAAAATCAACCTCAATTACTTTTAAATGTAAAGACTACCTAAATAAAAAATTATTATGCATCAATATATCCAAATATAAAAATATGATTCCTAACTATTGAACTATTGGGAACATCCCATTAGTATGCATCAAATATTGAGGTAAAGTTTAAATAGAAAGGGAATTTATTGCAGGAAATAAATCACAATAAAATGATATAGGAAACTCCAAGTATGAAAGCAAGCAATATATTATGAAGGCCACACAACAGAGGTAAATATCAAGTTTACAAATCACAAGGTTCACTATGTGGAATCCCAAAGATAAACCCTTACAAAATGAGACTAAAAATGGTGTGAGAAGCATAAGAGCATGACTCACAACACAAATAAATGTCACTCCAAGAGGGTATTTTTATGGAGGCACATGAATCTAATCAAATACAAGTATTCAATGATGATAAACACTTCTTTTAAACTGCCGACATAGATAAGAAAATTATAGATTTTGAACCCTATTCCAATGTAGGTACAATCTAGGTTACAACATTATCATCCAATGAAGAAAAAAATCCATTTCATTCATATGCGTGGGAGAAACAAAAATCTCTACACTTCATCATGTATAGTGGGAATGAGAAAATTTTATTCTTTGTAGAAACTGTATGAAGGATGAGTAAAAAAATAACACCTCATCCACATTTATACTCCATAAGATGGTTGAACCAAGGAAGAGCTATTTATGTCAATTAATAATGTATTTTTCCATACGCAATCAAGCCATTCAAAGATGAGGTATTGTGTGATGTGTAAACCCTCGAGAAATTTTTCTTAGGCATCCATACATGTGGAAAGAAGATGGAATTTATCAATTTAAGACACATAATGTCATCATCAAATTGGGAAAGAAATATTATAGGATCCCTAAGGTTCCTCCTAAGAATACAATGGGATTGATTAGTGAAAACTAATGTAGGTGTGTGATTGGTCATGTTGGAAAGTTTGTGTTAACGTTTATTAGGCTAGAGAGAACTTGACACGTCATTGAAATCATGCAAACCACTATACCAAATTAAAATATAAAAAACATATACAACATGTCTTAGCAGATTACAAAGTTTTCTTCACTATGCCTAATAGTCTACTTGTACAATTCTAGGTGACACATCCCATCAAATTCATATTTATATTTTTTGTGATATCTAATTAAGACTTCCTATTACACCTCTATTCTACCTCTATCTCTTCATGCTTTAAATAGAGGGTGGACATGTACATTATTAAATAAGGAAGTTAATGGACAATTAGTGAATACTTTGTTAGTAATGTGTTCTTACTATTATAGTGCTACATTTTCACCATAAGTATGTGTGAAGTTTTTTTAGGAGCATGAGATCTTAGTGTAACCCTATTGTAAAATTATGCATAGAATATGTAGGCTTCTCATATAGAAAAAATATGAGTTAAACCCATGTCAGTTTGTATGTTAATGTGAGGCCTAACCTATGCTTTAGAATGATATTTTGCTTTAGTTATCAAACATTCAATTTATAAACCAAAATATGAAAATTCTTAGTGTATTCTTAAATAGATTCATCACGGCCATGGAGAAGTTGAGAGAACTTAATGTAATGGTCATAATAGTTTCTAAAAAGGAAATAGGCATATTTTAAGGCTTCTAAAAAACTAACAAACATCAATAGATCTTATGTTATAATCCTCATGATAAGTGAAATAGTTAATTCATAATTTATTTATAAATAAGGAAACTATCAGAAGGGCACAAATAATATTTACTTTATTGAAAAACTAGTTAATAACATAGAGTTTTATTGTGAAAAAGGATGGATTTTTTAAGTAGACAGGTTGAAGGAGATAATTGAAATTGATATAGAATTTGAGTTAAGTGAATAATCACCCATTCCTTTTATTGTGCACAATGGTTCTCCAAACTCCCTTCTTGCCTTTGAAAATTATCTTCTATCATCTTATGGAACATCTCTAAAGTCATCATCTTTGAATTTGTTTTGTCCACCATTTTTGAGTTTCTGAAGGAAGGTATGAAGAAGGGTTATGAGTTTCAAGACCAATATTACTATACTTATACCTCATGTGAGTGAGTAGACAAAATTCAAATAAATATTTAGATAGAAACCTCAATACAAGTGAAATTCATACAAATTTTATACTTTGACACTACTAACATAGAGTCTAAGAGGAGAATAAGGGGACATGACACTCAAATAAATTCAAATGAATTATGGAATGTGGAAACAATATATGTGTGATAGAAGGATAGATATTATAGATTTATCACAAATAATGAGAAAAATCATAATGATATAATAGTAAATATAATTTTTTTTTTATGATTTTTTTGTTCATAAGTACTCAAATAATGAATAGAATACATTATTAAACAAGTGTGGAATATGAAGAGAAGGTTGTGACAATACCAGAAACATAATTGTTCACCATGTAACTGTTCATATTATCCTTTTTTCATTTTTCAAAAATATATAGTATAGCTACATAAAACAAGACCAACAATGTTGGAATTGTGCAACATGATTGGAGAAGACTTAGGAATTTATGGTTTGACTATGTATGCTTCAGAGTGTTCTAAAGTTGATGTTGTGGTTATATCATGATAACTAGTATGTTAAGGGTACCAAAAGTGATCCAGGGTGTTAGATCTTCTGAAATCATCATCGTTGATACCACAACATGTTTTGAGATTCTCTCTTATGGATGGCTTCTCAAGATCCAATAAATTTTGAATATCCCCTCATGACCAATAAAATATGAAATTCACCATCCCTTGGGGTAAATTTTGATGTTGTATTGAAATTTGATTTGAATAACATTGGGGCAACCTACCAATGAAACATAACCTATGTTTTCCAAGACCTTATTCATCTAATAATAAAATGTTATGTGGGTGATCTCCTATGGAATTTTCTTAAGAGAGATAATTATTTTCAATATTTGTAATTAAAATCTAAATGAATTTATAATGTGATATTAGTCCCAACCTCAATAATTTATCTCTAACATTTATACAAGTAGCCTTCTCAGGATTATTATTTCATATCGAGGCATTAAGTGGATCCCATAATTCATAGGGACCAAATTTGATGGTTAACCTTATTTGTCATGCTTGTTTTTTATAATGGTTATTTATTAAAATTACCCTTCAAATGTTAGTATAATTTATAGTATAATAAAGAAACATCAAAGATTGTTGACATAAAATCTGTAGTTTTGGATACATATAGTTATGCGGTTCAAGTTAACTCTAGATAGAGCAAATGCAATGAAAAGGTTAGTATTGTGTCGAGTTAGTTATAATATGAATATAAATTAAAAAAATTAGGTGTGCTCAATGATACTACACAATACATAAATATTTTCTACTCTATCTCTCTTTATTCATATAATTTTAACCAAAACAACCTTTATAATTTGGCAAATCTCTTTACTCTATACCTCGACAATCTTTACTCTATTATCACTATAATCTAAGATATTACAAGTTATTTTATACTCTATAACATCTATCTCAATCTAATTATATCTATTAATGTTTTTTTGTTCTCTCAATTCTGTATTATCATATTACAATATTATGGTTTAAATATTAATTAAATAACTCTTACAACTCAATCGCCATATGTTTGTAAGATATAAAATATATTGGTATATTGTGAGGAGGTATTGGTTTAGGATGTAGATGAATTGTGTTTGAGGAAGTAGATGAATTCATAAATAACTTATTTTTGAAAGAATGGAAAACAATGGTTTTAGTTGTGATATTAAAATAAAGGTGTATCAATTAGGAGAATGGAGAATTTATGGTTGGTCAAAAATTCTTGGAGTATACTATAATTTACTTTGAAACCATTCACTCTTTGTGCGATAGATGGTCGACATGGTAATTAAACTTGAAATAAAAAAGGCCTGTGATAAATAAAATTGAATTTTTTTTGACAAAGTATTTATAAAATTTGATTTTAATGTCATGGAAAAAATATTAGGTGAAAGGATGTTACTATTTGACTGTATTTTTTGTGATCATCAATTGGTTCCAATAATTCACTTCCATTATTATAGAGGAATTAAAGAGGACGTAGACAACATGACCTATATTTTCCTCTTTCTTCATCATTATAAAAAAGTATATAAGGATAACCCTTAAAAAAAATTAGTATGAAGGAATAATTAAATATATGCATATTTTGTAACTTTAAACATCAAGCACCTTTCTTTCACTGATGACATATTATTTCCAATAGAGAAAACATCAAGTTAGGTTAAGAGAATAAAGAGGACAATCAATAACCAAGAGATTATAATAAGACAAATTATCAATAAAAATAAATGCAAGGTGTAATTCTTAAATATGAGAGTAGAGGAATGACTATGTATAATTTGAGAGGACCTTACTCCCTAGTATCGATTTGGACATGCATGTAATGAAGATAAAAGATGAAATTAAGTGATATATTCATTGATACAATTTAATAAAATTTGTGAGCTTGGACAGGAAAATTACAACCCTCTGTAAATCAAATTTAACTATTCCAAGCCTCTCCACGATCTCAATCAACATGATATCTAGATTCAAAGCCCCAACGCAACTAATTGAGAATATTTCTAAAATATATAGAAATTTATGTAAAATAGAATGAAAGAAAAGGGGAAAAATCCCTTATTGAATGAAAAATGATTTTTTTGACAAAGGAATTGAGAGGTTTGAGTTGAATAAACCATAATATCATGAATAAATATTTAAGATAAAAATTATAATTAAATATACATCAAAAAGGAAATATGATGGAATTAAATTATCAATAGTAAAAGCCTTGATAATTATTTGGTTAAGGAAATGATCATCTTGGGCCCCTTTGTCAAGTTTTGTTGTTTGGAACTTTATGATAATACATCCATGTAATCAAACTTTGGTTGAATGGGGACATTATAAGTGACTCAAAATCTTTATATTGTGTGTAAGTAAGGAATCCAAGAGGGCGTTAGTCAAATGTTAGTATGATAAAACCAATAAAAATACATATAGAACTAACACCTCCAGCCTAGCTACTTAAGGATCAAGAAAATAGTGTAACAAACAAAATAAAACAAAATAAGTATTCTTCATTTTCCTTATGAGTAAGAATTACAAGTTGGCCTTGAAGTGATGTGCTCGGTCATGTGCTCAAAGGGTCTTTAACAATGGTGTTCATTGTATCATTTTTCCTTGTTGCCTTGGCTCGCCTTACCTTGCCTTGGAATGTGAATCTTCTCCAATCAATTGGGCATTATAAATTTGGATTCAGAGCTTATTGAAAGTGAGTGAGGGTTCTCTTATTTATAGGTTCCAAAACTAACTTTAATTCTTATGTAGTTAGGTTAGAATTAATTGTGGTTAGGTTTAGGAGGGGACAAATAATTAATATTTGGGATATAGGTCTCATTTATTAAACATGGCTCTCTATTTTTGAATTTAATGTTGTAATAGAGATATTTTTAATTCTATAACTTTGAGGATGAGGACATCATCATGACCTCATTTTTATTTAAATTTCCTTCTTACAAAAATAATATTCACTAATTGCACATGGAAATTTCACCTAAGCATTTAATTGGATTTGCTTAGTTAATTAATTTTGCTTAGGGTTTTTACATTTTAGGAATTGTTTAAGTGCCCTGCTTAATGGGTCCAAATGCCAATTTATCAATTTGTTAGGTCATAATTTGATTGGAGATGAATATGTAAGAGGTTATCATTGTGTACAAGATAATACCCTAAATAGGGAGGCCTCAACATGATTCTAGGCAATAATGTCTGATGTGTAGATGAAAATGAGATTTTTAGTGTTTTCTAGGCTTAATTTGTATTGTTTGATATAAACCAATCTGAAGTCTGGATAAGTTGGGAATGTGGCCAAAATAAGGTGTCTACAGTTTGTCCTTATTTTGGAAGGTGTTTCAAAACACAAGCACAATAAGATCATCTCAAAGAATGAAAAATTTGTTAATGCCTTGGTTGATGCCCCAAAGGGTGATAGATGAGCCCTAGATGCCTCTTCAAGGGATCGAGTGTAAAATATAATTACCGAACATTCCCTCACAAAGAATAAAATGACACGATTTATAGGCAATGGGGGTGAAAATGCTGATTTTCCCAAAGGTGGTTATAATCAATGGCAAAGTGATTTGCCCCAATAGGGTGAATGGGTGGAAATAATGATTTTCCCAAAGATAGTTATAGTCATTGGCATAGTGAAAATGAGCCAGTAGGATGGATACAAGTGTGATACAATTTTACTTTGCCCTAGTATGACATATATAATCAGTGAAGGTATAAATAATTCTTTCAATTGTGGTAAATTGGCAAAAGGAGCATTCATAATGAATCCATACTCACGGTTAATAATAAGTTGGCATAGAGGATAGGCATGAACTTGGGCTACTTGCTAGTACAGAGATCCACATCCTAACTAATAGTGATTACTATTAATTTTTTATTTTATTACTTTGTGTTTCGGTGATGTTTGGGATATGCTAATTATGAACAAGGAGAATTACCACCCATTTTATTTCTTGATAGATCCATTGGCTTGATTTTTGTTATAACATGTGATATCATGCATCATAATTATAGAAAATTATAAGGACAATGTGTATCTCAAGAATAGAAAACTTAGTTTAAATGCAAATACAAATCTTTTAGGCATAAGATATGAATAATCAAATCCTAAGTGAATATAATTCAATAAACTAAGTAAACAAAGTGTAAGAATCCCATGACGATTGAGGGGAAGGGAAACACAACCTAACTTCAAAAAGTAAACAACTCAAGCCCAAGTTGTGAGCAAGAATCAAGTGTAAACTAATTTTCCTTAGACACACAACACGTAATAGGATAAATCATAAAGAAATAAATAAATTAATGTAAGATGCATGAAACAAACAACCAAGCTAAATCAATGCAATAAGCATATGAGTTCAAACAAGAGCAATAGACAATCTAAATTAAGACAAAAGAACAAACAACTAATCTAAATGTTTGTGCATGTGTAATAGAAGTGTTATGCTTGACACAAAAGGGTTATCCTAGGCTATAGGTAACAAAACTATTACAACATTTGAGAGGGATAAAATAATGAAGTAGGGGTGGCCGAGTTGACTCGAGATGCACTAGGCAAGTGGAAGTTACCTACATAGTCCTATGGACACTGTAGAGTAGGATTATAAGATGTGTTAGTCCATGCATTATTCAAGAAAACATCTATAAAGAAGCATATAGAAACTAAAACATCAAGCTTATTCTCTCAAGGGTTGTTGCTAGTGAATTCTAAGAGCCATTTAAGAAATACATACAATCAAACCATCCAAATAACATCTCTCCTTCCAAGAGCAACCAAAAAACATGTTTTTCCCCAAATTTGGTACTCCAAATCTATGTCAATGAAAAGTATCATGCTCCTCCATCATTTCCTATTGCATGAATGGCTTAGGCTCACAAGATTTGATAATTTGTGCAAATAGGTGAAGCTTTTCTATTGTAATTTCTGCATAGTAAGTTTGTATACTGAAACTTAAAAATGGTGGTTTTGGCCTTCTTATTTATAGCTTTTCAAGATTTTTCAAAATCAACCATGATCTTACATCTTGAGATCAAGATGTGTGGCCATAGATTAATTCAATTTTAGAGGGACAAGTCATAGAAATGCCCATTAATATTTGGAAGAATGGAGCATTGATGAGGTATGGGAGGGATTAATCCTCATATTTATCTCATTAATGGTTTATGGATGCCACCCCATTGATGATGTCAAGAAATTATATAGAATTGATTCATGAATTTCCAATAAATAGATATTCAACAACTTTCATGGAATTTTCAGTTAGGCTCTTAATTTGGTTTAATTTGCTTAAGTGACTTTGATTAATTTTCTATAATTCTTTAGAAATCTGTTACATGCTTAATCAACCTAGTCAAAAATATCATTTTATTGAGTCATAATTTGACTAGAGTATAATCAGAAGAAGGTGTCATTTGCATATGGAACAATACTCCAGTTGGGGTATTATAGATGTAAAATAAAACATACATGTGATGTGTGCTACTGAATTATAAGAATTCAGTGGTTTAAAGTGTCATTTTCTGTGGTCACTATTTGACTTGAAGTGATTTACAAAAAGATAATAATCACATAAAATGCATTGCCCCATTTAAAGATACACTAGCCAAAATTGGTACCTCTACATGATAAGTTTGAATGATTTAGTGCATTTTAGTGATTTTGGCCCATATTGTGTGTTGTCATAGGATATTGCTTAGATTGATAATTATAGCATGATAGTGATAGGAATTGGATGTCTACATTTTCCCCTTATTTGGTGAGGCATGGCAAAACATTCGATCAAAGTAACGTCTTTTCAATGAATAAAAATGTCACTATAATCAAAAGAAATAAAATCCATTCCCATTTTTCATTTAAATTTTGCATAAGTTATGGAGAAACAGGGTTAAAAAATGCCCCAAACATCGTTTGGGTGGCCCATGATGCTCGCTCAAGGGGAAGATAGAATATTTGAAAATATTTGATGGTTTGGGCCCTTGATCAGAAGAAATAATAATCACATTAATTTTAGCGAAAGAGGCTAAAAAATAGAGTAATTAGAAGAAAGCAAGAGGAAAAATAAATAAGAGGGGCTAAAATAGTAGCCCAAGAGAGATAAAATGGTTCAACTATAGGCTTAGTGGGTGAAATTTTTGAAAAAATTATTATTATTTGACCCTTAGGGGTAAAAATAGTTCATTTTCACTTGTAGATATAATAAATTCATAGCTCTAAGATTTTCACATGAGAGAGCTATGAATAATGGCCAACATCCCACACTACTGTCAACTTAAAAAGCATGTGAGAGAGTATCAATGGCCATCGGGGAGTGTAGCATCAGTAGGTACCTTTTTTTTGCATTTAATTTGGTTATTTATAGTATTTAATACATGTAAGAAGCAAGAAGTTGGGCGATCCTACCATTTTTCTAATTTGGAAAATGGTGAGTTTACCTAGGAAAATGGTGGAATCACCATGAGATCAGCAATTTCACGGACCTTTCGATGAGATCATGCATCAAAATGGTGAGGTCGCTAAGACATCAGTGATTTTGCATTTTTTGGTGGAAATCATCCTTTTAAATAATAAATTCATAAAGGATAGTGATCTCGCTTTATCATTTGGTGAGAATGACCTGTCAAATGGTGGGTTTGCATCTTTTAGTGAGATCACCCTACAAAGTAGTGGGAATGGTCTACTAAATGATGGGATTGCCAAAAAAAGAATATATAATGGGGCCCATAGGAGATTAATCTAGGCCCAAAATTAGAAGTAGAGAGAGAGACCCATAGATGATTAGTCTAAGCCTCAAAACTAGAATAATTATGTGAATGAATGTAAAGCTAATTGAGGTAAGCCCCTGTGCTTGATTTAAAGGATTGATTTGGAGTCATCACATCATGGGAGTGGTGCTCCAAGATTTTGAAGCAATAGGGGCTCATGATAGATGAGCTCATGGGCATCTAGGTGGAAGTAGACTTATAGCACCTGGCATGATTGCTAGTGATTCAAATAGATAGGGTGTACTTATTAACACTCATAGAGAGGTGACACTCAGATACCTCTATATTTCATCTACCAACTAGGGAGGCCATAGTGACATTAGAGGATGTATACCATATTCTATATGTGTTGATATGAGGACCCAGGATCATTTAGATGTCAATTAGATGATGGGTTGTGTTAGATGACCTACTCAAAGTAGTTAACCTAGAGATTATGGATGGTTGTATAAATTTAGATGCACTGGAGGAATTTGCTTGGCCCCCAAAGGATGGAGCAAGATAGGGGATAGTTATCCCATTTGTGGTAGTTTTGATACCTCTTGTCAGTAGCCTTCTACTATCAAATAAGAGTGGATAATTATTCCCTCTAGGGTTTGATCAGCTTGGTGCAAGAGATGTTTAATCATCTAACACAATTTGCTTGGGGACCAATTATCCTAGCTCAATTATACAAAGACTTGCACATGATAACATATCAGGGAGGGTGCAACATAGCCCACAACATACTTCTACAAGAATGGGCATGGGATTATATAGCCATTACATGGCCAGTAGGTCTGAAATACCAGAGAGGAACAAAGGATCCCTTAGCTTGGGGATGATATCTTCAAGGACTCGAGATGCAAGGACACTTTGGGTAGTTGGCTTACTATCAATGAGCCATAGATGAGATGGAGGATGGAAACTTTATCTAGCACCCCTATTTATGGACATAATGGCTTTGGGTGAAATACTTATTTGTGATTGTCTATATGATCATGCCATGTTATATCATAGGTTGCCATGACTATGTGGTGGAGAGGTACAAGTTAGATTGATTCCAATGGTAGTTTAACATGTAACATGATGTCCCAGAGAATCCACACTACTTTACTCATGTGACTAATGAGATCAGGGAGTGGGGTCCACTAGTGCTCAGGGTTGAGGTGGTTGTGGACTATGGCAAGGTGGTCCACATACTATGGTATTATGTTGGAGGTGTTCTAAATGTAGGGGTGACTGATGTTTATGTTGCATGGTGGATTAGGGTGAGACTGATTCGATTGATGAGTCATTTTCCCTAGAATTTAGTCCTACATTAAAAGTGGGTTATGATGAGGAGAGACCACAGATAGGCCCTAATATAATGACAAGGTCAGGTGCCTATACAACAAATGATCCCATATGCCATACCATTGCAAGTAGTGTAACTATAGGCATAACAAGGTCTGGGAGATGATGTAGAAATGGTCAAGCTGGGTGAGTAGGATGTGTATATGGTATATGCCCTAGGTTTCGATGGGGGACACATGATAGGCACAAGAGAGGAAGGGCCCTTTGACATAGGTGTAGGGACAGGTTCAGTAAGGGTAGGGCCCTCCATCACAAAGAAGTTTATGGAGGACTAGGATTTGATAGATAGACTCCAGATGGAGATTACTACACACCTCTTAGATATTTTTAGATTATAGAGCATTGTGGTTGGGTTTTAGGCATAGTTGATGACTACTTAGGGAGAGACCAATAGGCTATAGGGTCTTATTATAGATAGAGATGTAAAAATTACTATGCTAAGAGGGCAAGTTGTACAATTGACAAGGGTTCAGGCCCATTTAGCCACATGAGACATAGAACTATTGACAGTGTTTGGATAATGACATAGATATTGGGTGGATAGGGAAAGACTGATATCACAAGTGGAGATGCTCATAAAGGAGCAAGATGAGGCTTATTAAGTCAGGATAGACATAGGGTCAAGAGTAGCTCAAGCCTTGGTCAATATGATTGTGGTCAAAGATGATGCCTTGCATACAAAGGATGATGTCCTACATGCCAAGGATGAGATATCCTAAAAGAGGTGGGCATAGAAAGTGGTAGTTAATATGAAGAAGAGAATGGATTCCTATAGGGAGTATACGAGATTATAACAGACTAGTTAGACCTCTAGGTCTAGACATGAGACTGAGTCAAAATGATCAATGACACAACCAGTAGCACAATGGGTAGCCATGGGGCCTCCATCACCATGCCTACTAGTAGTGCCAGCATTAGGGATGGGTTAGAGCTTCCAGTAGAGTCCCCTTAAGGACAACCATGATCAGAATTAATTTGGTAGCTCTTATTTTTATATTATGAGATGTATAAATATTATCATGATGTATAAAACATGATTTTGAGAGATATATTTGACATCCATTTTTGTATTATTGCTACTTGTATATGGAATCTTAATATTCTTTTATTGTTACATGATGTTTACATTTATATTGATCTTAATATGATATGTTTGGATATGCTAGTTTCATGAGATCCACGTCCTTAGTTAGCATATGGATGTTGATGTATTTATATTTATCTGCTTCATGTATGATTAGATGCTAGAGGATAATTTAGGAGATGCACATCCCAAACTAATAAAATAAATAGTCAATTAGACTCATAGTGAATGCCAAGAGATGCATGTCTTGCATAGAGTCTTATTTGTTTCCAAAGTTGGCCTAGGATATATCTTGTGTTAGGTATTAGGTATGGTGTGTTCATAAATGATCTTCAATGCCACATTGACTTTTAGAATTGGAGACTTGGTGTTTACTGTAGAAAATTGAAATTATGCATCATAAGTATGAGTAACTTATAATAAGATTGTATTTCTATGTTCACTTGACCAGTTCAAATGTGAATATTTATAACTAAGGATAATGATAAAAACTACCAAAACCAAAGTTACAACTATCTATGCTTAAAAAGAAGACAAACAAAAACAACGAGAAAAATAACAATACACAAATGTAACCTAACTTAAAATCAAGATTAAAGTAGGAACAAGAATGTAAAACAATAAAAAATGTTTAAACAACCTAAAATTGAGATATGAATAATCAAGATCCACGTGTATTAACAATGTGTACTTGAAAAATAAATAAATAATAAAAAAAGTTAAATACAAATGTAAATAAATCAAGCCTACGTGAAATGTAGACTCAAAATGTTTACGAAATGTATTTAAACACAAAAGAACAAAATCATATAATAAACAAGACAACATAATAAAACAAAAGACAAAAAATAAAGGCACAACAAAACACCAAGAATTAGATAACAAAATACTAATAAAAATGAATGAATAACAAAACAATAATAGATAAAATAACAACTCAACAAACCAACAATGAAAACACAATAAAACACCAACAAACAAAATAAAGACATAACACAATGTAAATAGAAACAAATGAATGAACAACAAAACATCAATAAAAAAATGGATAGATAACAAAGCACAACAAAACAACAGTAAAAATACTTACATAACAATAAAATGATGATAAAAATAAATGAAAACACAACAAAACATCAATACAAATCAAATAAACACACACAAATCACAATTTTAGTGTAAGCAAGTAAAAAATAAATTGTTCATGTAGGTCTAATAGAGGTATTATGCTCTATGACAGGGTGACCCCTAAGCTAAGAAATAATGATACTAGTACAATGAGATAATAATAATGGAGACAAAGTTGCCCCTAGATGATAGAGAAACAACAACACAAAACAAAATGGGGGAAAATAGATGAAAAATAAGGGGTAGCCAAGATAACTCCAAATGCAAGAGGCAAGTGGATGTTGCCTACATAGTTCTATGGAGGCAAGATCCAATATGAAATTTAGGCCAAATGTATTTATCCGAGGAGATGGGATAGAAGAAAATGATGATAAGGTAACATGAGTGTATTGTAGAGGAATAAGGAAATGGGCTCGTAAAATGGTAAGTGCATGATAAAAATAGGGTATGGTTTAGGTTAAAACCACACTAAAAGACAAGATTCGATTAGGAGTATGGGAACTGAATTGGGAATTCAGAGGGCCTACTAAATCTAAGGTTAAATAAAGATAAAAGGCTCACAAAATGGCAAGAACATAATAAAATCCAAGGATGCAATAATGAACAATGCACAAAAGGGTCTCGTAAAATGGTGAGAGCATGGAAAAAAGTGACTTGCAAAATGATGAGAGCATAAATAAATCCTAGTGGTCATTAGTGTATCTAAGTGAATCACATAATTTGCACAATAAAAACTCACAAAATGGTTAGAGTGTAAGACTTAAGGCTAAGAAGGATGGGGAAACTAAATGATAAGTGGTTACTCATGAAATATTCAACGTTCCTAGAATCCTTAAGGCAAAGAAGTGGTCGACAAAGAAAAGAAAGTATGAATGTGACCAAGCTAACCGGAGATACCCCATGTATCCAAGTGCTACCTACATAGTTCATGTAGACCTCGAGCCAATGTAGTTCTCCAATAAATTGGAGGAAAGAGACCAAGGTGGTCTAGAAATAAATTAAACAAATAGCAGAACCTCGCCTAAAAACTTTGACAGATTTATATCTCTCATGGAAATCATAAGCCAATTTTCATGATTTTGTGTTTCTTATGGTTTTTTAAAAATGTTCACAAATGTTTAGGGGTTTTCTAATTGTCTCAACTTGATTGAGAATATGATAGATTAATTAGTCCATCTCGCAAAATGGCAAGAGCATGCCTCAAATTGCTCACAAAATAATGAGAGTGTGTAGGATCATAATAAACAAAGTTTCAAAGCAATGTTTTTATTCTTTTGTCGTATCATTTTTTAATGTTTTTTGTGTTTTTGGCATGAGAAATAGAATCAAAATATTAAAAAATGGTACAAGGAACTACGTAACTAAGGAGATGCACTTCTATAGGTAGGAACTCAAATAATAGCTGAATTGACTATAATGGGGATCATGAGTATAGATAATGGTGCAGAAAACCACTTAGCTAAGGATTTTCACGTCCACAGGCAAGTAAACAACTAAACCATCTGTAATGGTATTTTTGACACTATCAAGGTGACAATGCCTATCAAATAATAGTAAAACAACAATAGAATAGTATGCAATGTTGAATAAATTTGAAAAACCATTCAACAAGCAAAAACCACGTGCTGACATATCCTTATACACTTGTCTTCAAAAAGAAGCTACAAAATATTGTTCAATCTAAACTAATTTTAAGAGTGGGCATTGAGTGTGTCCAAAATGCCTAAAAATCATAATTAGTTATAGGATATAATAGTCTAGGTTACAATGGTCTAGAGTGGAAGGAAAATGAGTGCAATGGAATGTCAATGATCCAAGTGACAACAGTCTAGGGGTAAAATAGTCAAAAGGTAGTAAGAGAATATTGTTCAAGGTACAATAGTTCAAGATAGAATGATATAGAGTTAAAATGGTCTAGAATAGGACAATCTAGAGTATAATGGTGGAATAAATGACTTCGGCACAAGTTTCCCCCAATTAAGGGATGTTGTAGATAATGGTTCAAAAAAGAATGTCAAACATAGAACCGCTTGAGATGTATAATATTCATGGGTTTTAGGAGCTCTTCACCATTTGGATTAGCTAATTAGTATGCTTCGATTGCATAATTTTCTATGACTACATATGGGTCTAGCCAATTGGGTTGAAACTTACCCTTCTTTTTATGTTCAATATTAGTGTTATTTTGACTCTCCTTTAAGACCAAGTCACCAAATTCAAACTCATAAGGGTGAATACAGTTGTTATAGCCTATACGCAATCTATTTTGATATGCTTTTAAGTTGTCTAAGGCAGCTAAATGCTTGCCATTAATGAGTTTGAGCTCTTGTAACCTTAAAACTCTATAATCTTCATCATCCATAATGTTCTCCAGGGATACCATAGTGAAGGTAGCTTGATCTCGATCGGGATAACATCTTATGTACCATAAACAAGGGAGTATGGAGTGGCTCTTATGGGGGTTCGATGACTATTGTGATAAGCCTAAAGGGCAAGAAAATTTTGAAAGTGCCAATTATGATCAGTATCATTAACAATATTCTTTAGGATTATAATTATGGTTTTTTAGATGCCTCAGCTTGACCATTGCCTTGTAGGTTATATGGTGTGAATTTATTATGCATAATTTTGAACATGCTGCAAAGAGATATAACATCTCAGTTTACAAATGATCTACCATTATCAGATATAATACAAGTCAGGGTACCATATTGATAGATGATATGGTAATGGATAAATTTGGCAATCTATTTCCCAGTGATGTAAGTGAGAGGAATAACCTCAATCCACTTACTAAAATATTTAGTAGCAGTGAGAATGTGCTTGTGGCCATTACAATAGGGTGGGTTGATTTTATTGATGAGATCGAGGCCCCATGTATAGAATGACCATGGTGTAGTGATCACCTAGAGTGGTAAGGAAGGTGCATGTATCAAATTAACATGCTATTGGAAAGCAAAACACTTCTTGACATGATTATAAGCATCTATTTCCATCTTAGGCCAATAATATCCTATTTTGAGGAGTTTATTGGCTAAGACTACATCATTGGTGTGGGGCCCACACATTCCTTCATGAACCTCTACAAGTGCTAACTTGGATTCTCTTGAATATAAACAATGAAAAAACATTCCATCATAGCCATTATTATAAATCATATTTCCAAGGAGGGTATAACAGGCTATGCAATGAAGGAATATTTTCTGGTGATTATGTGAAAGATCAAGAAGAAAGACTTGGTCGTGGAAATAGTTATAAATGTCTTGGAACCAAGGTATTTCAGATAGGGAATTGGGACCAATGATGATGCATACCCTCTTTGAATGTGGCAATTTATGAGTAGGTTGTAGAATAATTTCAATGAGGAACTAATACTCTTTAACACTAATAGATATTTATATCATAGACCCAATTGTTTCAATTGCATTAGCTAATCTATTATTGGCCCATGGTACCTATTCGAATTGTAGGGACTTGAAGTAAGACTTGAGATTGTCCATAATGTGCTTGTAAGGTACAAGCTTGTCATCTCAAGTTTGATATTAATTTGTGATCTGATCAATAATCAATTGAGAATCCACATAAACCAATAATCATTGGATATCCCATTATACTGCAAGATGAATTCTTGTAATAAAGGCTTCATACTCAGCCATATTGTTGGTACAATAAAAGTTAACATGAAAAGCTTTGGGGATTAGATCTCCTTGTAGTGTAATCAACAAAATGTTGGCCCCAGATCCTCAAGATGTAAAGGAGCCATCAAAGCATAATTTCCACTATTTAGGTACATGCAACTCTTCTTTTATTTCCATAATAGAATCATCTGGAAAATTAAATGTGAGTGGTCGAGTATCTATAATAGGAGCTTCTACAAGTTGATCTACAATGACCTACCCCTTGATATCCTTTTGGTTCTGGTACTCAAAATAAAATTCACTTAAAATCATGACCCATTTGTCCATGTGACCTGTAAGAGTTGCTTTGGACAATCGATATTTGAGAGGGTCAACTTTAGCAAAAACAATAGTTTTATTATTCAACATGTAGTGTCATAAATTTTGGGAGGCAAATGCCATTGTTAAACAAGCCCTCTCTATAGGTGTATAATTATGTTCATATGGCACAAGTGTGCAACTCAAATAGTAGACTACATGTTCCTTTCCTTGTTCATCATGTTGGGCCAAGAATGCCCCTAATGCATGTTTTGTGGCTTAAATATAAAGAATTAATGGTTATTCAGGTGTTGACGGTCTTAAAACTAGCGAGTTGGCCAAGTATGTTGTGAGCTTCACAAATGATAGTTGGCATTTAACATCTCATTAAAAAGTGACCCCTTTCTTTAAAAGGTGTGTGAAAGGAAGACACTTATTTTTTAGTTGTGAAATGAACCTACAAATAGATTAAATCTTTCCCTACAAGCTACATGGTTGTTTCAGATTAGAGGGTGGCGGCATTTCCATGATGGTCTTGACCTTCATAGGATCCAATAAAATCACTCTTTATGACATAATGAATGCTATTAACTTTACCAAAGTGATGTAAAAACACACTTCTTATGATTCAATCAAACCTTATAGTCGTAAAGTCTCTCAAAGATTCTTTGTAGAATGCCAAGATGCTCGACATGCATTCTTGATTTTTCTAGGATGTCATCAACATAGTCCTCAATAATATCATGCATAATGTAATGGAATATGATATTTATATCATGTTGATAGGTGGCACGAACATTTTTCAAGCTAAAAGACGTGGCTTTGTAATAGAATGTTCCCCATGGTGTGGTGAATGTAGTTTTGTGCTAGTCCTTTTGATTTATTTTGATCTGATTTTATCTGTAGAATCCATCCATGAGGGACATCATCTCATACCAAGTAGTAGAGTTGAGAATCATGTTGATGTTGGGTAGATAAAAATCATCTTTGGGGCATGCCTTATTGATATCTCTTAAATCAGTACAAAGGCATATACCTTGTGGATTTTTGCTTACGGGGACTAAATTTGATATTAATTTAGAATAGTCCAATGTTCTGATGAATCCAGCTCCCAATAGTTTCTACAGATCTATTTTTACTAAAAGATCGATGTGTGGATTCATATTTTTCAATTTTTACTTGACTGGCTTAGCATCTAGATGTACAACAGGCTGATTCACAACCAAGTTGAGGTCTAGGGTTGGCATGTAAAAATAAGCCCATGCAAAGATATAAATAAAATTATTTAGAATGGTGATAATGTAGAATTTCTCTTCATTCGTGGGGGAGGCTCTGAGATAAATAATTTTGGTATATTCATAAGTTCATAGGTTTACTTTAGTGTTCTTTTCTATGAGGAGTGTAGAACTATCTTCTAAAATAGTGGGCAATATTTGATCCTGATCCTATTCTATTTTAGCTTCTGGTTGTTCCTCCCAAAGATCCAAATAATGAGATGAATCTAAGACTACCTTTTAAAGTAATGACCAACTAGAAAATATCTCTAAAAAGTCTAGAGAAAGATGCTCAAAGACTTTATGTTATTCAGATGTGATATTGGAATTGAGTATCGAGATGGGACTTGGTGGACACTGCACTTCCTTTAGAGATGAGAAAACTTCCCCATCCAAGAGCACCTAAAATAGGTTTTACTCAAGGGATTGTATTTTGCTTTACTTTTTTACCTAATCAACAAGCACCTCAAAGAGGTTTTCACCCAAAGATCCCGATGTTTTATCTTTTGTGTGACCAAGAAAGTTTGCCTTCTATCCAAAGTAGGCAACAAAGTCAAAAGATAAGTCAAAGCCTTGCTTGTGATCACCAATTGGAAATCCATCTCTTAAGCCCATGTACTCAACAATATATTCCTCATTCTAAAATTCGTCGAGGTAGATAACAAATTTTTTTTGGTCCCAATCAATGAGATTGGGATGGCAAAGGCAAAGGGGACAATGGGCTACAATAGTCATAATAAAATTAAAATCAAATACGTCAGTGTTGGAAAACTCATCATAAATTCCATAATAGGACATTGCATCACTGTCAGAAGTCTCATTACTAGTCAATTCAAAAGAATCACTATCAAAATACATGAGGTCACCCTACGTAGTATAAATCCAAGACCTTGACTCATATTAGGCTTACCAACTAATAATGGTTCTAGGATTCCTTGTTCTCATGGCCTGAGACCTTTAACTATATAATCCAAGTTGTCCATAATCTAATTAGGGATAGGGTATTTGGAATTTTGAAAAAAAAATAGTAAGGTCATCAGAATATAACCAATCTCCTTCAATAAATGCTTGTTGATCCTAATTTGGTGAAGTTGTCGATATAAATACCATGGGTGGTTTCTATATGTCTTTATTCTTTTGACAAATCATGTTGGGCCTGTATGGGCTTTGGGAGGGCTTGTGTTTGTTGAAAGACTTCAAAGACTTGGGTGACTTTTTAATGTGGAAGGCATTTTTCAAATGGTATGTGGAAATGCCTGCGTCTTCGATAGTGACATGTTGTACAAATGTAATAGGGAATGGATCAGTTGAATTCAAAGCAAGATAACTAATGTTGATATAATTGGAATTGGGTGGTTTTAAAACTATTTATTTGTTCCTCTTTGCTACAAATTCAGAACTGGGGCAATAGTTATAATTGTAAAATTTAGCATTTAGGTGTTTGCAATATCGATAGGGCTATAAATCAACATGAATGATAACCTCAATTCTAGCATAGGTGAACATGAGGCACTGGTGTAAGGTGGATGGGATAGCTTGTACTTCATAAATCCAAGGATGACAAAGAAATATATTATATGGCAATTCAATATCCATGACATGGCATAGAGTATTATGTGATACAGACCCAACCATGATTGGCAAACAGATAGTCCCAAAAGATTCCCTTTCAGCATTATTGTATGCCTTAATCATGATTGTCTCAGGCTAGATGTCCTTGGAATTATAACCCAATCATTGTATTAACTTGAGCTACACTATGTTTAACCCTAAACCATTGTCTATAATAACTTTCTTGATTTTATGATTTTCTATAATGACCTCAATGTATAAGGGGATATTATGGCTAGGACCAAGAGTAGACATATCTCTCTGATCAAATGTAATTTGTTGAAAAGGAAATAAATACCCTACAAGTGTATGAAATTGTTTAGGGTTAATGTCCTAGGGAATAGTGTAGTATTTAAGGAAGTCATTTAAAATAGTTTGGTGACTTCTCACATACTCAAAATTTCTATGATATAAATTTGCATAAGGGTTTTACTTAATTGGTCTGAGATACTATATAGAATTTCAACAGAAGAATGAGAGGGTTTGGCCTTGGCTGATATAGTGTTTAGTTTAGGATCTAAAGGCATAGTGTTTAGGTTTGATATAGTGTTGGAAGAAGGCAAAGGGCCTTAGAGGGTGACTTACGAGCATCTAATTGTGACCGGGAAATCTAGAGTCATCAAGGAGCCATGATAATTAAAAAATAAGGCAAAGGGATTTGGATTGTGACTCGTGAGTGTCTAGTTGTGATCTATAAGGAGTCATTGTAATTAGAAAGGGGTAGTGGTCCAAAAATAGTAACACACAAAAATTGAGGTGCAATGGAATTGCTTGAACTTGGTGCGGTGTTACTTAAGGAAGAGGGTGTTGACCCTATAATGGGGTGTCTAGTACGTCAAGAAACATTGGATAGCTCACAAGACTTGATTATAATAGTGGTAATGTGGTTTGTATAAATACATCTCATACTAATATTATAATAATATGGCATGTTGTTGTAACCTAGGTTATTGGCATGGGTATTATGATCTTGATTATAATCATGTTGATTATGAATCTAGCCATGTGCTTGTTGACATTAGCCTTGAACTTGATTCTGATTGTTCTTTGGTGTTTATTTATTGTGTTTAGTAAATGGGTCCTTGTAAATTCCCATGTCCTAATTAGTGTTTCATGTCATGTGTTTTATTTCAATTTCACCACTTTCAATCAAGTCCTCAATAAGATCTCTCAATTGAACACATCAATAAATGACATGGCTAATGAGAAAATGGAAATTATAAAAGTCATATTCTTGATACCAATTGGGTTTGGTTTGATCTTCAGGGAATGGCCTTGGTATAGGCCACATAATCAGATTAGTTGTCACCAACTTTTAGAACACAGCCTTAATAGAGTCTCTCAATTTGTTGAATATCGTATACTTATTAAATGCCCTTCTTGGAGGATCCATTTACAAAGTAATTGATGGATTAGGTGGAGTGAATTTCATATTTGGAGCTAGTAGAGCTTGCACTATTTTCATGTGTCTAGATTATATTACTCTATTTCCCACCATGTTCTTATTTTTGTTAAACCCTTTAGGTTTTTATGGAATAATAACTTTAACAGGTGGTTGGGTTTGATTAGATTTTTAACCATGTTAATAAATATTTACAAGTCCCTTAGTAATGAGCACCTTATCAATCTATACACCCTTATCTAAGATCTCCTTGAATGTGGTGGCACAAGCGACTCATAAATTATGAACCATTTCAGGGTGTAGCTTTTGTGTAAAAATATCAGCGAATTATTTATCTGGTAAGTTGTGTTGAAAGTGTCTAGCCAATGCTCTCCATCACTATAGGTAGGCTACGAAGCTTTCTCCATCCTGTTGTTTTGATTTGCACAAGTCAACCATTGTTAACTCATATTCAATGTTATAAGAGAAATGACTGACAATTTTTTTAGATAAATCATTCCAATCTACCACTAATCCCTTAAGTAATTTGAGGAGCCAATCTAAAGCTTGTCCAGTCAAATTGAATGGAAACACGCAAATCAAATAAACACTGCTATATGTTACCTATTAACATAGTATAAAAAAGGCTTGGATATAATCTTGATGGTCACCCTTCCCTTTGTATTTATCAAATTTAGGTTCCTTGAAATGAGGTGAAAAGGGGACTTGGAGAATACTTACATCATATAAATATGGACATGTCTCATCAAACTTATATTTATTAACTCAATTTCCCATCTCAAGTTTTGATATTATTTCTTTCATCGATTTCTACTCCTGCATGTTTGGTGCATTTTTGGGTGGAATATAATTTTTTTTGGGTGGTATGTGTCCCTATTGCATAGTTTTATTAGGGAAATAAATGCTACGATCAAAAATTTTTCTGGTTCACTCTTTGATTTGAGTAGGTGAGTCATTGATTCTTAGGTGGTTGATGAACATTTCCTAGAATCTGCCACTATGAGTTATAAGTATACTATTGGTTTTGAGGAGTCTATGGTTGGTTCACCAAAGGACATAACAATTGTGAGTAACTTGTGAAAGTGTTTTTCATAATACCACCAATATGCATTGAGTTTTTCAATTCTTGATTTTGTGAAGGGACAAGAGTCTCCTGGTGGTTGAAGAATGCATGCCTCATATCTGGTGAAACATGTTGTGAAGCATTTCTAGGTTTGTTTTGTTTAGATGAAATCCTAGGGTTTATCAAAGATGTAGTCTCAACTAGGGTATGATGTATTTGATTCATCATATTCTCTTTCTCTTTATAAGCACTATTGTTGATCAAAGTTACAACTAAAGAGTCTGTTCAGTCTATGATGAGTTGATCTGCATACCATTGAATAAATTTCTAGATCTTAGTAACAAGATCTTGATCATTGGGAGTAGACTCTACAAGTATTTCTTTTCCCTTGCTAGAAAAAGCAATGTTAGATTTTATAATATGAGTGAGAGATTATTGTTGTTGTTACTTTTCTACCCTAACAAGTGTGTATAGTTATTCCATTGGGAAATTCAATGGAAACTAAGCACTTGATTCTATCAACCTTAAAAGGGATTTGTATTTGTATTATAAAGGTTGATGCTCATAATAATCTTCTTCAGATCCATGGTTGTTAGTATATCTTCAAACACTATGATTTTTTCTTGTTTATCAAATAACACTCTTCCTCATAACTAAGGTCGTAAGAGACCCCAATTCGAGTATACCTTTGTGTCATACTTGAAGATGGTCTTTTATACATTTTATAAGATGTGAAATGTGGTTTACAAATGTTTAAAAATGATGCTTAGATTTCTTCAAACAAAAGACAAGGTAAGACAAGATTATAATAAAAGGAAGTGGCATGGTACCACACAATTAGAAGAAAGTGGTTATGAATTTACTCAACTATGGTGGGTTGAAATCGTGAAATTAAAAGAAGGTAAGACAATTTTGGAACCTAAAGCATAGGTTAGCACAATAAATTTAGGTTGAAAATACATCAATACTATCAAAATCTAGATACAACTGTGGTGAGTCACAACTAGAGAAACTAAAGAGGGTCTTTCTGATCAAAGAGATAAAAATGTCAACTAATAATCTCAAAATGTGAATTAAGACAAGAACGCATAAGTATAAATCCAAAATTAAACGAGTAGTATAACAACACCACATGGAAAAAAGATGCAAATTGGTCTAAGAACTTAGAGTGTAAGCGAATGCAACATAACCTACGTCCACAATGAGAATAAAATTAAGATGAGTCTAGGTAATGACCTTCAATCCAAATGGGAAATCATACCCAAGTTACTCAAACCAAGTCTGAAAGGTAAATTGATAGTGCCTTGGATCAGAACTTAGAAAGGCAAGATTTTGAATTTAGATAAAAATGAAGGAATTTGAGATTTTACAAAGTGGACAAGTGGTCTAGACTCAAACAAACAACATAGCAATATTGTTCATAAAATACAAACACAATTTTTTGAATGAATATTTTAAAAAGGCAAGAAGTGATATGGATTTGACCAGTGTAGTGCCTCTTTGTTCAAATGATATGGTGTATAAAGAGTGTTTGGTTTCTCGATGTGTTTTTGATTCACATAAATATTTTTAGATGTAAAAAGACCATGTAAGTAAAATATAAAATGACAAAATCACCTAAACATTACATCTTAAATCCTAAAATTGACAAGGTTCCATCGTATTATTGATTCCCATCTATATACATGTTCTTGAGAGGATTTTTAATTGTTAATACAAAAAGTAAAAGCACATGAAAATTTAGGTTTTTATGCTCCCTCTTCTCTCAAGAGTTTGTACAGTGACATGGAACTTCGAGCTACTCACCCTACATCAACACTATATTCATGGCAAGTGGGGTTTATCTAAAACTAAATTTTTATGCATCTAGATGGTCTCAAGTGTGGCTAACACTAGAGATGTAATCACATCATTTGGATCCATGTCAACTAGATTATTATGAAAATATCATGTCATTTTCACAACAACTACATCCATCAATTGCTTAGTATAGTGTGATATCCGAGTTGCTCCTATGTTCTGAGGCCAAGTATTATTAATGGAGCTTATTTTAACTACTTAAAACAAGCGTCCCAATGTGTCACCCTCGATTTATATACCCCACCATGGAGAAGGGTTGAAATGATGTCGAGAGATGAATTCCCAGGTCAACGCTTCCCTAGAGAACTCATGAGGAGGTGATGAAATCTCGCTCACAATTCAAAATACATGAAATAAAGACAAATGAAAAGATTCTAGGGTCATTTTGGGGTCACTCAAATCATACAAATTTGGGGAGGGCCTTAGCGCATTTCTTGTCACACTTTTAGAAAAGACAATAAATGCAAATAATGAGTGTTTTTGATGACCCAAGGTCCTTAAAGGGGATGAGGGAGAGCCTACACGCAACACTCATTTTGCTTCTAAAAACATTTCAATAAACAAGTGTAAAAATGGAACTGTTATGAGTTTTTAACTAAGGTTTGCATTTATTTTAGAGCACCAAAATGAAGTATGTAATGAAGTTTGATTTTTATTTGTTGTGAAATGGAGACTAAGTGAATTTAAATCCTAAAAACAAGATGTTAAAATTCTAAAACTAGGGTATGAAATTATTAGATAAGCTTGTAGTTCACTATTTTAGGTCCTTGTATTTTTGTGTAGGTCGATCTCATCATTCCACAAAGAGATCTCTTCATTCCCTAGTTTTTTTTATTGTTCTATATTTTAATCCCACTAAAAGATAGAGACAAAAAAGAAACCGATTTATGATCCCACCGATTACGGGGTGATATCATTGATTAGTAGGGCATTTCTATCAAAGTGTAGGGCATTTCCATCAAATTGATAAAAATGATAAAAATAAAATAAAAAGTAGTTACCTATAAATTTTTAGTCTAGGATGATCTTGTCGTTCCATCGTGTGACCCGCCATTTAACAGGGTGATTTTACCATTTGACATGGTGATTTCATCATTTCTAATAGATACACAAGCAGATAAAATGATTTCATCATTCATAAATTTGATTTCACCATTCCTCAAGGCATTCTCATCATTATTCAGGTTGATTCTGTCAACTTCTACAATGATTCTTCTATTTTACATGTTAAATCTACCATTTTTATCAAAAGTAATAGAATCATAAAATGAGAGAAAAAGAAGTGCAAAACAACATCCAAAGAGGGTCTGAATGTAAAATTAGAAGGTATAAAGACTTATGTGAGGTTCAAGTCCCACTAAGCATGCCAAAATGTAGAGTAATATTATAAGATACATTAGTCCATGTGTTAGTCAAGAAAACATCTATAAAGAAGCATATATAAACTAAAACATCAAGATTACTCCCTCAAGTGCTGTTGCTAGTGAATTCTAAGAACTATTTAAGAAATGAATACCATCAAACCTTCCAAATAGTGTCCCTCCTTCCAAGAGCAGCTAAAAAATGTACTTTTCCCCATATTCGGTGTTCCAAGTCTACATCAATGAAGGGTAGCATGTTCCTCCATCATTTCATAGTGAACCAATGGCATAGGCTCACAATATTTGATAATTTGTGCAAATGGGTGAAGATTTTCTATTGCAATTTATTCATAGTAAGTTTGTATAATTGAAAATTAAAAATGGTAGTCTTGGCCCTCTTATTTATAGCTTTTAAAGTTTTATTATTCAAAATGTAGTGTCATAAATTTTGGGAGGCAAATGCCATTGTTAAACAAGCCCTCTCTATAGGTGTATAATTATGTTCATATGGCACAAGTGTGCAACTCAAATAGTAGACTACATGTTCCTTTCCTTGTTCATCATATTGGGCCAAGAATGCCCTTAATGCATGTTTTGTGGCTGAAATATAAAGAATTAATGGTTATTCAAGTGTTGGCGGTCTCAAAACTAGCGAGTTGGCCAAGTATGTTGTGAGCTTCACAAATGATAGTTGGCATTTAACATCTCATTAAAAAGTGACCCCTTTCTTTAAAAGGTGTGTGAAAGGATGACACTTATTTTTCAATTGTGAAATGAACCTACGAATAGATTAAATCTTTCCATACAAGCTACAGGGTTGTTTAAGATTAGAGGGTGGAGGCATTTCCATGATGGTCTTGACCTTCATAGGATCCAATTCAATCACTCTTTATGACAGAATGAATGCTATTAACTTTACCAAAGTGATGTAAAAAACACACTTCTTAAGATTCAGTCAAACCTTATAGTCGTAAAGTCTCTCAAAGATTCTTTGTAGAATGTCAAGATGCCCAACATGCATTCTTGATTTTTCTAGGATGTCATCAACATAGTCCTCAATAATATCATGCATAACGTAATGGAATATGACAGTTATATCATGTTGATAGGTGGCACCAACATTGTTCAAGATAAAAGGTATGGCTTTGTAATAAAATGTTCCCCATGGTGTGGTGAATGTAGTTTTGTGCTGGTCCTTTTGATTTATTTTGATATGATTTTATCTAGAGAATCCATCCATGAGGGAAATCATCTCATACCAAGAAGTAGAGTTGAGAATCATGTTGATGTTGGGTAGATAAAAATCATCTTTGGGGCATGCCTTATTGATATCTCTAAAATCAGTACAAATGCATATACCTTGTGTATTTTTGCTTACTAGGACTAAATTTGATATCCATTTAGAATAGTCTAGTGTTCTGATGGATCCAGCTCCCAATAGTTTTTGTAGATCTATTTTTACTAAAAGATCGATGTGTGGATTCATATTTTTCAATTTTTACTTTACTGGCTTAGCATCTAGATGTACAACAGGATGACGTACAACCAAGTTCAGGTCTAAGGTTGGCATGTCAAAATAAGCCCATGCAAAGATATAAATAAAATTATTTAGAATGGTGATAATGCAGTCATGCTCTTCATTGGTGAGGGAGGCTCTGAGATAAACAATTTTGGTATATTCATAAGTTCATAGGTTTACTTTAGTGGTTTTTTCTATGAGCATAGAACTATCTTCTAAAATAGTGGGCAATATTTGATCCTAATCCTCTTCTATTTCAGATTCTGGTTGTTCCTCCCAAAGCTCTAAATAATGAGATGAATATGAGACTACCTTTTAAAGTAATGACCAACTAGAAAATATCTCTAAAAAGTCTAGAGAAAGATGCTCAAAGACTTTATGTTATTCAGATGTGATATTGGAATTGAGTATCGAGATGGGACTTGGTGGAAACTGCACTTCTTTTGGAGATGAGCAAACTTCCCCATCCAAGAGCACCTGGAATAGGTTTTTACTCAAGGGCTTGTATTTTGCTTTACTTTTTTACCTAATCAACAAGCACCTCAAAGAGGTTTTCACCCAAAGATCTCAATGTTTTATCTTTTGTGTGACCAAGAAAGTTTGCCTTGTCTCCAAAGTAGGCAACAGAGTCCAAAGATAAGTCAAAGCCTTGCTTGTGATCACCAATTGGAAATCCATCTCTTAAGCCCATGTACTCAACAATAGATTCCTCATTCTAGAATTCATTGAGGTAGATAACAAAATTTTTTTGGTCCTAATCAATGAGGTTGGGATGGCAAAGGCAAAGGGGACAATGGGATACAATAGTCATAATAGAATTAGAATCAAATACGTTAGTGTTGGAAAACTCATCATAAATTCCATAATAAGACATTGCATCACTATCAGAAGTCTCATTACTAGTCAATTCAAAAGAATCACTATCAAAATACATGAGGTCACCCTACGTAGTATAAATCCAAGACCTTGACTCATATTAGGCTTACCAACTGATAATGGTTCTAGGATTCCTTGTTCTCATGGCCTGAGGCCTTTAACTATATAATCCAAGTTGTCCATAATCTAATCATGGATAGGGTATTTGGAATTTTGAAAAAAAAATAGCAAGGTCATCAGAATATAACTAATCTCCTTCAATAAAAGCTTGTTGATCCTAATTTGGTGAAGTTGTCGATATAAATACCATGGGTGGTTTCTGTATGCCTTTCTTCTTTTGACAAATCATGTTGGGCCTGTATGGTCTTTGGGAGGGCTTGGGTTTGTTGAAAGACTTAGGAGGCTTGGGTGACTTTGTAATGTGGAAGGCATTTTTCAAATGGTATGTGGAAATGCCTGCATCCTCGATAGTGACATGTTTTACAAGTGTTATAGGGAATCGATCAGTTGAATTCAAAGCAAGATCACTAAGGTTGGTATAATTAGAATTGGTTGGTTTTAAAAATATTTATTTGTTCTTCTTTGCTACAAATTTAGAACTGGGGCAATAGTTATAATTGTAAAATTTAGCATCTAGGTGTTTGCAATATCGGTAGGGCTATAAATCAACATGAATGATAACCTCAATTCTAGCATAGGGGAACATGAGGCACTGGTGTAAGGTGGATGGGATAGCTTGTACTTCATAAATCCAAAGATGACAAAGAAATATATTATACGGCAATCCAATATCCATGACATGGCACAGAGTATTATGGGATACAGACCCAACCATGATTGGCAAATAGATAGCCCAAAAGATTCCCTTGTAGCATTGTTGTATACCTTGATCATGATTGTCTCAGGCTAGATGTCCTTAAAATTATAACCGAATCATTGTATTAACTTAAGCTACACTATGTTTAAACCTGAACCATTGTCTATAATAACTTTCTTGATTTTATGATTTTCTATAACGACCTCAATGTATAAGGGGATATTTTGGCTAGGACCAATAGTAGACATTTCTCTCTGATCAAATGTAATTTGTCGAAAAGGAAATAAATACCCTACAAGTGTATGAAATTATTTAGGGTTAATGTCCTGGGGAATAGTGTACTATTTAAGGAAGTCATTTAAAATAGTTTGGTGACTTCTCACATACTCAAAATGTCTATGATATAAATTTGCAAAAGGGTTTTACTTAATTGATCTGAGATACTATACAGATTTTCAATAGAATAATGAGAGGGTTTGGCCTTGGATGATATAGTGTTTAGTTTAGGATCTAAAGGCATAGTGTTTAGGATTGGTATAGTGTTGGAAGAAGGCAAAGGGCCTTAGAGGGTGACTTACGAGCATCTAATTGTGATTGGTCAATCTAGAGTCCTTAAGGAGCCATGATAATTAAAAAATAAGGCAAAATGATTTGGATTGTGACTCGTGAGTGTCTAGTTTTGATCTATAAGGAGTCATTGTAATTAGAAATGGGTAGTGGTCCAAAAATAGTAACACACAAAAATTGAGGTGCAATGGAATTGCTTGAACTTGGTGCGGTGTTACTTAAGGAAGAGGGTGTTGACCCTATAATGGGGTGTCTATTACGTCAAGAAACATTGGATAGCTCATGAGACTTGATTATAATAGTGGTAATGTGGTTTGTATAAATACATCTCATACTAATATTATAATCATATGGCATGTTGTTGTAACCTAGGTTATTGGCATGGGTATTATGATCCTGATTATAATCATGTTGATTATGATTCTAGCCATGTGCTTGTTGACATTAGCCTTGAACTTGATTCTGATTATTCTTTGGTGTTTGTTGATTGTGTTTAGTAAATGGGTCCTTGTAAATACCCATGTCCTAATTAGTGTTTCATGTCATGTGTTTTATTTCAATTTCACCACTTTCGATCAAGTCCTCAATAAGATCTCTCAATTGAACACATCAATAAATGACATGGCTAATGACACAATGGAAATTATAAAAGTCATATTCTTGATACCAATTGGGTTTAGTTTGATCTTCAGGGAATGGCCTTGGTATAGGCCACATAATCAGATTAGTTGTCACCAACTTTTAGAACACAGCCTTAATAGAGTCTCCCAATTTGTTGAATACTGTATACTTATTAAATGCCCTTCTTGGAGGATCCATTTACAAAGTAATTGATGGATTAGGTGGAGCTAGTTACACATTTGGAGCTAGTAGAGCTTGCACTATTTGCATGTGTCTAGATTATATCAATCTATTTCCCACCATGTTCTTATTTTTGTTAAACCCTTTAGGTTTTTATGGAATAATGACTTTAACAGGTGGTTGGGTTTGATTAGATATTTAACCATGTTAATAAATATTTACAAGTCCCTTGGTAATGAGCACCTTATCAATCTATACACCCTTGTCTAAGATCTCCTTGAATGTGGTTGCACAAGCGAGTCAAAAATTATGAACCATTTCAGGGTGTAGCTTTTGTGTAAAAATATCAGCTAATTATTTATCTAGTAAGTTATGTTGAAAGCGTCTAGCCAATGCTCTCCATCACTATAGGTAGGCTACGAAGCTTTCTCCATCCTGTTGTTTTGATTTGCACAAGTCAACCATTGTTAACTCATATTCAATGTTATAAGAGAAATGGCTGAAATTTTTTTTAGATAAATCATTCCAATCTACCACTAATCCCTTAAGTAATTTGAGGAGCCAATCTAAAGCTTGTCCAGTCAAATTGAATGGAAACATGTAAATCAAATAAACACTACTATATGTTACCTATTAACATAGAATAAAAAAGGCTTGGATATAATCTTGATGGTCACCCTTCCCTTTGTATTTATCAAATTTAGGTTCCTTGAAATGAGGTGAAAAGGGGACTTGGAGAATACTTACGTCATATAAATATGGACATGTCTCATCAAACTTATATTTCTTAACTCAATTTCCCATCTCAAGTTTTGATGTTATTTCTTTCATTGATTTCTACTCCTGCATGTTTGGTGCATTTTTGGGTGGAATATAAATTTTTTTTTTGGGTAGTATGTGTCCCTATTGCATAGTTCTATTAGGGAAATAAATGCTACGATCAAAATTTTTTCTGGTTCACTCTTTGATTTGAGTAGGTGAGTCATTGATTCTTAGGTGGTTGATGAACATTTCCTAGAATCTGCCACTATGAGTTATAAGTATACTATTGGTTTTGAGGATTCTATGGTTGTTTCACCAAAGGACATAACAATTGTGAGTAACTTGTGAAAGTGTTTTTCATAATACCACCAATATGAGTTGAGTTTTTCATGTCTTGATTTTGTGAAGGGACAAGAGTCTCCTAGTGGTTGAAAAATGCATGCCTCCTATCTGGTGAAACATGTTGTGAAGCATCTCTAGGTTTGTTTTGTTCAGATGAAATCCTAAGGTTTATCAAATTTGTAGGCTCAACTAGGGTATGATGTATTTGATTCATCATATTTTCTTGCTCTTTATAAGCATTATTGTTGATCGAAGTTGCAACCAAAGAGTCTGTTCAGTCTATGATGAGTTGATCTGCATACCATTGAATAAATTTATAGATCTTAGTAACAAGATCCTGATCATTGGGAGTAGACTCTACAAGTGTTTCTTTTCCCTTGCTAGAAAAAGCAATGTTAGATTTTATCATATGAGTGAGAGATTGTTGTTGTTGTTACTTTTCTACCCTAACAAGTGTGTATAGTTATTCCATTGTGAAATTTGATGGAAACTAAGCACTTGATTCTATCAATCTTAAAAGGGATTTGTCTTTGTATTATAAAGGTTGATGCTCATAATAATCTTCTTTAGATCCACGATTGTTTGTATATCTTCAAACACTATGATTTTTTCCTGTTTATCATAATAACACTCTTCCTCATAACTATGGTCGTAAGAGACCCCAATTCGAGTATACCTTTGTGTCATACTTGAAGATGGTCTTTTATACATTTTATAAGATGTGAAATGTGGTTTACAAATGTTTAAAAATGATGCTTAGATTTCTTCAAACAAAAGACAAGGTAAGACGATACTATAATAAAAGGAAGTGGCATAGTACCACACAATTAGAAGAAAGTGGTTATGAATTCACTCAACCGTGGTGGGTTGAAATTGTGAAATTAAAAGAAGGTAAGACAATTTTAGAACCTAAAGCATAAGTTAGCACAATAAATTTAGGTCAAAAATACATCAATACTGTCAAAATATAGATACAACTGTGGTGAGTCACAACTAGAGAAACTAAAGAGGGTCTTTCTGATCAAAGAGATAAAAATGTCAACTAAGAATCTCAAAATGTGCATTAACACAAGAACTCATAAGTATAATCCAAAATTAAATGAGTAGTATAACAACACCACATGGAAAAAAGATGCAAATTGGTCTAGGAACTTAGAGTGTAAACGAATGCAAGATAACCTAAGTCCACAATGAGAATAAAATTAAGATGAGTCTAGGTAACGACCTTCAATCCAAATGGGAAATCATACCCAAGTTACTCAAACCATGTGTGAAAGGTAAATCGATAGTGCCTTGGATCAGAACTTAAAAAGGCAAGATTTTGAATTTAGATAAAAATGAAGGAATTTGAGATTTTACAAAGTGGACAAGTGGTCTAGACTCAAATAGACAACATAGCAATATTGTTCATAAAATACAAACACAATTTTTTGAATGAAGATTTTAACAAGGCAAGAAGTGATATGGACTTGGCTAGTGTAATGCCTCTTTGTTCAAATGATATGGTGTATAAAGAGTGTTTGGTTTCTCGATGTGTTTTTGATTTCACATTAATAGTTTTAGACTTAAAAAGACCATGTAAGTAAAATATAAAATGACAAAAACACCTAAACATTACATCTTAAATCCTAAATGTGACAAGGTTCCATCATACTATTGATTCCCATCTATATACATGTTCTTGAGAGGATTTTTATTTGTTAATACAAAAAGTAAAATCAAATGAAAATTCGGGTTTTTATGCCCCCTCTTCTCTCAAGAGTTTGTACAGTGACATGGAGATTCGATCTACTCACCCTACATCAACAATATATTCATGGCAAGTGGGGTTTATCTAAAACTAAATTTGTATGCATCTAGATGGTCTCAAGTGTGGCTAACACTAGAGATGTAATCACATCATTTGGATTCATATCAACTAGATTATTATGAAAATATCATGTCATTTTCACAACAACTACATCCATCAATTGCTTAGTATAGTGTTATATCCGAGTTGCCCCTATGTTCTGAGGTCGAGTACCATTAATGGAGCTTATTTTAACTACTTAAAACAAGCATCCCAATGTGTCACCCTCAATTTATATACCCCACCATGGAGAAGGGTTGAAATGATGTTGAGAGATGAATTCCCATGTCAACGCTTCCCTAGAGAACTCATGAGGAAGTGATGAACTCCCGCTCACAAGTCGGAATACATGAAATAAAGACAAATGAAAAGATTTTAGGGTCATTTTGGGGTCACTCAAATCATACAAATTTGGGGAGGGCCTTAGCGCATTTCTTGTCATACTTTTAGACAAGACAATAAATGCAAATAATGAGTGTTTTTGATGACCCAAGTTCCCTAAAGGGGATGAGGGAGAGCATACACGCAACACTCATTTTAATTTTAAAAACATTTCAATAAACAAGCATAAAAATGGAACTGTTATGAGTTTTTAACTAAGGTTTGCATTTATTTTAGAGCACCAAAATGAAGTATGTAATGAAGTTTGATTTTTATTTGTTGTGAAATGGAGACTAAGTGAATTTAAATCCTAAAAACAAGATGTTAAAATTCTTAAACTAGGGTGTGAAATTGTTAGATAAGCTTGTAGTTTACTATTTTAGGTCCTTGTATTTTTGTGTAGGTCGATCTCATCATTCCACAAAGAGATCTCTTCATTCCCTAGTGTTTTTTGTTGTTCTATATTTTGATCCCACTAAAAGACAGATACAAAAAAGAAACTAGTTTGTGATCCCACCGATTATAGGGTGATATCATTGATTAGTAGGGCATTTTTGTCAAAGTGTAGGGCATTTTCATCAAAGTGATAAAAATGATAAAAATAAAATAAAAAGTAGTTACCTATCAATTTTTAGTCTAGGATGATCTTGTCATTCCACCGTGTGACCCACCATTTAACAGGGTGATTTTACCATTTGACATGGTGATTTCATCAATTCTACTAGATACACAAGCAGATAGAGAGCAGATAAAATGATTTCATCATTCATAGATTTGATTTCACCGTTCCTCAAGGCATTCTCATCGTGTTCAGGTTAATTTTGTCAACTTCCAAAATGATTTTGCTATTTTACAGGTCGAATCTACCATTTTTATCAAAAGTAATAGAAACATAAAATGAGAGAAAAAGAAGTGCAAAACAACATCCAAAGAGGGTCTGAATGCAAAATTAGAAGGTATAAAGACTTATGTGAGGTTCAAGTCCCACTAAGCATGCCAAAATGTAGAGTAATATTATAAGATACATTAGTCCTTGTGTTAGTCAAGAAAACATATATAAAGAAGCATATAGAAACTAAAACATCAAGATTACTCCCTCAAGTGGTGTTGCTAGTGAATTCTAAGAACTATTTAAGAAATGAATACCATCAAACCTTCCAGATAGTGTCCCTCTTTCCAAGAGCAGCTAAAAAATGTACTTTTCTGCATATTCGGTGCTCCAAGTCTACATCAATGAAGGGTAGCATGTTCCTCCATCATTTCATAGTGCACCAATGGCATAGGCTCACAATATTTGATAATTTATGCAAATGGGTGAAGATTTTCTATTGCAATTTATTCATAGTAAGTTTGTATAATTGAAAATTAAAAATGGTGGTCTTGGCCCTCTTATTTATAGCTTTTAAAGATTGTTTAGAATCAAACATGACCATCCATCTTTATATCAAGATGTATGGCCATGGATTAATTCAACTTTGGAGCGACAAGCCATAAATATGTCCATTAATATTTATAAGAATGGGGCATTGATGAGGCATATGAGGGTTTAATACTAATATTTATCTCATTAATGGTTTATGAATGCCACCCCATTGATGATGTCATAGGATTATGTAGAATTGTATAATGAATTTCCAATAAATAGATATTCAACAACTTTAATGGAATTTTTACTTAGGCTCTTAATTTTTACTTTGATTAATTTTTTGGAAATTTGTTGAACGCTTAATCAAATTGGTCAAAATTTTCATTTTATTGAGTCATAATTTGACTGAAGTATAATCAAAAGAAGGTGTCAATTGTGTATAGGACAATACTCTAGTTAGGGTATTATGGATGTGAAATAACACATGCACAAGATGTGTGATGTCAAATTAGAAGAATTCAGTGGTCCAGAGTGTTATTTTGTGTGGTCACAATTTGACTTGAAGTAATTCAAGAAAATATAATAATAACATAAATGCATTGCCCCATTCAAGGATACATTAGCCTAAATTGGTACCTATACGTGACAAGTTTGAACGATTTAGCATGTTTTAGTGATTTTAGCATAGATTGTGAGTTGTCACAAGATATTGCTTAGACTAATAATTATAGCATGGTAGTAACAGGAATTGGATGTTTATAGACACAAGGTCCAATGTGAACTTCAAGCCAATTGTAGTTATCCCAGGATATGGGATAGAATAAAATGGTGATAAGCAAAAAAAAATTTCTTAGAAAAGAAAGTGGGAATGGGCTCAAAAAATAGTGAGAGCATAAAGTAAAGATAAGGTGGTGATCATAATCATGAAAGCATCAAACACATAAAACTCACAAAACCGCAAGAGTGTGGTTTAGGCTAAAACCACACCAAAATACAAAAGACAAGTGCTTGCACATGAACTTGGTTCATAATGCTTACTACATTTAAGGATGATAATAAGAATAAGCTTGTAAAATAATGAGAGCATAAATAACTTACAAAATGGAGAGAAAATTTTGGAGACAAATGTAGAGGAAGGAATGATCCAAGATAACGGTGAATGAAATCAATGTTAGAGTATGTAATTCTCATGCTTGTTAGGTTCTAGCTAAGTTGTTTGTCTTTTCCTAGTTTTATCCTATATGTGGATTTATCCCACATTGCTTAGTTAGGCTTGATTCTAATTTTTCCTTACCTACTTAAGCAAGGGATCCCCATTGTATTAAACATGGTTTTCTAAATATCATTTTATTTGCCTTGTCTTTGCATTTCATTTATTTTCAATCTTATCATGATGTTCTTATCAACATTTCAGACTCTTGGCTTGGAATGATATTATCTTCATTACTTTCATGCCACAATATCTTCAAAGGGTTTCATCCATTCATTGATAAGTTATTATTTATATTGAATAAATTGAGTGTAATTTTTGAGAAATCCATTATTGGGCAAAACTACATTTTTTACCAAAATATGATATGTCTTGATAAAATATTATTTACTCATAAGGAATTTAAGGTAACTATTTATGGGTTATGATCTCCTCTCTCAAAACATTCTATAACATCTTACATTTTTAAATTATGATCAGTATTAAGAAAGCTATGGTCTTTTCAATCTGTTATTCTGGGTTTTTTCCCTAACATCATCTACTGAAGGAAAGCCATTGGAGAGGTATGCATACCTTTAGAATTACACTTTAGCTACTTTATTAGCATCATCTGCCTATTTTCAGCATTGGAAGTCTTTTGGTGTCCTCCTTTTTGAGCATTGGAGGATCAACTTTGTCTTTATTTACCATTAGAGACCATTTTTCTATGCTCAAGAAGATTTCATTTATCTACAAAGGAGATGGCATTGGATTTTTCTTAGTTTGTGGGTTTGTGGGAGAGATATTCCAAGTGGTGTTTAGGTGACATGGAGATATACATTGTTTTCGATCCAAGTTCCATTCTTCATCTCACATGCATAGGAGGATTTGGTGAAGGGCAGAGGCGCTTGTAAGGTAGGAGTTGGGATTCCCTGGTGCGTTACAACCTTTTAGCCTACATTTTTCTCTTAATATCTATGTCCTTATATTCCTTAATCATTTTAAGGAGGCATCATTTATAGTTGGGAGAGATCCTTCCAGCCGGATGCCTCTCTCTCTACCTTGCATCCTCTTCATTTATTTGACAACTACATTGAAAGACCAAGTAAGTGGAAATTTGTTTTCGATCTAATTTTTGGTGACGTTTCCTTTTATTTGCATGGATATATTTCTATTTTGACTTATGTTCTATCTATCAAACCCTACGTGTTATTTTCTAAATGTTCTTTTGCGACTGTATCCCTATCACCATTTTTTTGGCATCATCTACCAGATTTGTGTGAAGATATTTTTGGCATTCTTTCTCTTAGTGTGGAGTTGTTTTTTTGGCACAACATAGAAGCCATTTTTTAGGTCAGTGTTGGTGCCCTCTGTATGGTGTGTTGGAAGGAGGCATGGTGATTTCTATGTAAAGATATCTTGGCAACATATTTGAAAACTTTAATTCTCCCTTAGTGATGCCTACCTAGGGTTAAGGAACCTACTAAGAACACAACTATAATCCACATCATTCTCCTCTCAAAATAATGATTTATTCATTATTTAATTTTAATAGTTGTATTTTTTTTCTTTGAGCAATAGCATCTTTCGTTTTCAAGTGCATAGGGGTCACCAATAGATTTTTTTTTATTTTGGTAGGCTTGAGGGTGTCCATGGTGAAATTCTAGTTCCAATGAGTGGTTATAAGTCTATATTTATTTTCAATTTGGTCACTGAAATCAAATTGTAGTGTAATTTTTAATGTTTTTGACTCATTTTATGGGAATTCATAAAGTCTATATCTTTTGAATGATAACTCAAATTTGATTTCTATTTTTTCAAAAGTGTAGGGTTTTCAATTCTCTATCCATTGGTGTCATCAATTTGTAAAAATTCACTACTTTATAAACTACCTAAAAAAATTGGGGGGGCTTACATTTTTTTTGGGTAGGGGGTGTTTATTTGTTTGTTGTCATTATTTGAATTAGTAGTTGTTATTTTGGGGGGTTCATTATTTATTCTTCCCAACTTATTATTTGTATTTATACAATGGATTCCCTTAGCACCTCAAATTACACCATTTAGAAGATGAAAATGAAGATACACCTTTAGCTAAAAGGAGTTTAGAGATTGGTACATGACGATCTTCCTAATTTTACCAATAAGGAAGATATTATGTGGATTGAATATATGTAAGATGAGACTTTTCATATGATTCATTTTAATGTTTTAGACAACTTGCACATTCATATTATAAATGCCGCATCACCAAAGGGATATTGGGATGCTATTGTAGCCTTATTTGAGAAGGATACTGAGTCTTTTGTGTATTTTTCACCCTCTTTTACTCCACCTCCTTATGTTCCACTTTCTTCTCCTCCTATTAGTAAGGATTTATATTTTGACAGTGACATAGATGATGTTTCTCCATCTCCTTCTCCTATCAATGAGGTTTTCTCTTCTGATGATGTACTCTCTCCTCCTACTATAGTTTTTTGTGATGACACATTTATGATGGACATTGCTCTTCTTTTTGTCAAGCCACCTCTATGGGATGAGTTTATACTAGACTTGGGATGTCTATTTTTAGAACTTTCCTTTGTTCCTATGCAAGGTGTTGAGCCACCACAACTTATCAGTTTTGAGGTCTTTATTGGTTCTAGTGAGAGTACACTTGTTGACCATTACAATCCACTTCCCATGGACATTCTTTCAATGAATTTTACATGTATTTCTTCTGATCAGTCCACTTCTATGGCATTACATTTGATTCTTGTGCATGATCATTCTAGACTTATGCCACACTTTAGATTTGGATGTGATTTATAGATCTTTGTATTGTTACCTCCTTCATCTTCTATTAGTGTGAATACGATTACTTTGCTATCTAGCTATTTCTTAGCTTGTTCTCTACTTTAGCTCTCTTCACATTAGGTTAAGTTTACTTAGAGGCTTTTTACATTTATCCCACATTGGTTGTCTTTTGAGTCTCTTGGGTGGAATATCCTTTATATACCCACCTCTTGCTCTCATATGTGCATCACATTCTATTGTATTGCTTTACATTCTCTTAAGTTGAATACAATTTATTTGGCTCATATGTGATTTTTGTTTTGCTTTCTCTCAATCACTTGCATTCTTGGGTAGAAATCTGTCATGGTATCAGAGTGGTTGTGAGTTGTGGGTTAGCATTTTTTTAGAAATCTGAGAGTGTAGGGTTATTTTTCAAAGCACATGAGTATGCTCTTCTCTTGCATCCTCAGATGATCTAGAGAATCAAAAAAGTGTGGAAAAAACTCTAGTTTCTAGGGGGTTCTTATTTTGACTTGCCAATTACAATTTTTTTGGAGCTTCCTATAGACTTTCTCAGCTGATGGTTGAGTCTAAAGCAACCAAGATAGTCAGGTTTTCCTTTCATCTGATTTGGACATTGAAATCCAAATCTACAAGATTTTAAAGTTTAAATTTTCCATCCAACTTGTATATTTTCTATTTTATGCAATCTTACAAGTTGTAGCATGCCTTTTCTTGTCTTAGGCAACTCATTCAGCCTTCAAACTCTATTCTTTCATTATTGCAGTCATTTTTTGTTACTAAAAGCATCTTTTTTGTACTATATCTACATTTTATGTACATAAAAAAGACAAACACTTTCTATCCTTTATTTATAGCATCAAAAAAACATCTAGGTATCTGTTATTTTTTGTGTACAAAAAATAGCTCATTCACAAATGTGATCATAAATTTTTTGTAAGCCTTCTCTCCATTAGCAATTTTTTTTTTACAGTTGAACTTTACAGGTCTCTATCTCAGTCATCCAAGCTCCAATTTTGGTGTATTTTTTTAATTTGGGGTAGAATTTCATGGGATTCATAGTGGTATAAATGGTTTTTTATTTTCATGTCTGTATTTTCCAAAAAGTGTAGATTTTCATTGCTATTAGTGAGCAATCTTCATTTTCAGACCTTTCAAGACTTCATTTGGGGTCATACGAAAACATTTTCAGGAATTTTTTTTTTGAAAGTGCATGATTTTTCAATTACTTCTCAGATTTATATTCAGTGTGGTCTAGTTTTGCTCATAAAATATACTTTTAGTATAAGGCCTAATTTTTCCATTTGCATGTACCAAATCAAAAGACCACTTAAGCTATTTTATATTGTGGCAACTGTAATTCACTAAGTATAAAGTGCCAAGATCATATTTTATTGGGGAGGTCATTGATTGAGTGAATTTGGGGGAGTGATCTTGTAGTGGTTAATTGCTTTCATCTCTTGGTTGTGTGTTTTTAGAATGGGGAAATCTAAAATTGAACTCCTCACTCCATATAATTATGCATCATGGAAAAAATTAGTATGGAATTATCTAATGGGAAAAGGTTACATAGGATATGTAAAAGAATCTATTCCTGAACCTACTGATGTGAGTGCAAAGGCAGTATGGGAGATCAATCATGAGAAAACTCTTGGGTACATTTGTTCATTTGTCTCTTTTGACTTGCAATTTCATGTTGAAAAATGTACAACACCTAAGGAAGCTTGGAAGACTTTTGAAAAAGTATATGGTAAAACTGATAAGATTAGGGGTTATCAAATTGATAAAGATTTGATGAATCTTGATCCTAAAGAGTTTGACAAAATCCAAGACTATATCTCCAAGATTAAGAAATTGAGAACACAACTAAAGGATTGCAAGATTACTAAAGAGGAATTACAATTAATTCTAAATGTGTTATCCAAGCTTGGTCCTGAGTATTTAGTATTTGTTTCTAGCTTTCACATTCATCGGGTTTCCATAGGAGCTGCATATGTTGAGCCTACTTTTAATGATTTTTCAAATCTTCTAATCTAAGAAGAAGCAAAGTTAATTCAAATGGGCATCATCAAGTCTTCCAAGCCACAAACATTGGTGGCTAGTGAACCTAAGGTACATAAAGAATCAGGTAATCCTAAAAATAAACAAAAGAAGAAAGAAAATAAGCCACATAAAGAATCTGAGTCCTCTCCCTCCAAAAGGGAATCATCTAAGAAGGATAAGCCTCAGTATGGTTATTGCTAGAAATTGGGGCATGATGAACACAAATGTTACATAAAGAAAATTGATGAATTACAACATCAATTAAATAAGGTTCAAATGAATTCATCCAAAGCAGGTTCATATTCTTCTTCTTCATCATCAAAGTTCGAGAAACAAAAGGGGAAAGCACTTTTTGCAATTACAAATTCTGAGTCAGGGAATTGGATCCTTGATTTAGGAGCTTCACATCATATGGATTCATCACAGAGTATGTTCTCTTCATATGACACTTGTTCATCACCACCCATTCTGATGGCCAACAACACATCTATGAGTATTTGTGGGAAAGGATCAATTAACATTAATGAAAGATTATTAAATGATGTCCTTTTTGTACCATCATTGTCTACCAATATCCTTTATATCTATCAAATTACACATGGTGGAGTAGGAAAGAGTGTTGAGTTCACACCTGATTCTGTGATTATTCAAGATTTGCATAGCAGAGATATAGTTGCAGTTGGGGAGGTAGATCATCAATCTTGAGTGTACACCTTCTCACATTTTGATCTTATTGTTCCTTCGACTAAGGTTCACACTCATGTGGACACTTTTGAGGAGATTCAGCATGGTCATTTACATCTTGGTGTTCTTTCATCAATTGAGGTTCTAGAGACATGTGCTGACATTCGATCTCCTCCTTCATCCCTTGTTGCATTTACAGAATTCAGTGTTACTACATCCATGGTTTCTAGTGATTCAGTGCAGTAGGACATTTATAGTCTTCTAGATTTAGCCATTTGGGATCAGTACTTGATAGGTATTGTAGGCTTATTTTGTGAGTCCTATCTTGTAGAATTAGAGGACACTATTGATGATATTCATCTTCTCTTTGATGAAGTTGTTTCATCTTCTTCAGATGTTGAGGGGGTACCTTTAGAACCTCTTATTCTTTACCCACATGATCATTCCTCACATTTTTACATGATTTTGGCTACTATTGAGCAACATTTGGAGGAGACACCTTTGTCTTCAGAGAAGACAAATTTGTCTTTAGATCATGTTCTACATCAGTTTCCACTAGATCTTGGATTGTCACATTCTTTAATTTGGCATGTGACTCCTGATTGGTTTGTGGCTTATTTTGACATCGACATGGTGACACCTGAACAAAATTAGAAGACTTCATACATTTTGATTTTTATTCCTTCATATTCCTTTTGTAAATGGGAAGACTTCCTACACACATTCTTGGTCTTGTTTCTTCCTAGGGAAAGGAACATTGTTCAACGATCGTGGATCATCTTCAGCATTCATTGTGGGACATCTACCATTAGTGCAGGTGACTCTACATTAAGGGGGGGCTACTTTATCTCACTTATTTTCATCTCTTCTAGGGGGATTATTCATTGTATATATGTGTTGAAATTGGTATCATATGATTCATGTTGACTCTACCTTTCCACACTTCTTGCATTCTCACTTTTGAGGAGGAGTTTTTTCCCATGTGGTTTTCTCCTTTACTCTAGTTGAGACTTGTTTGTACATGGGTTCTTAACATGGCCTAGTAGCCAGGATCCATCCATCATTATATCCTTGCATTTTTTAGCTTCTCCCTAAGTTGCACTTAAGGAGGGGTGTTAGTGTGAATAGGGTTACTTTGTTATCTAGCTATTTCTTAGCTTGTTCTTCGCTTTAGCTCTCTTCACACTAGGTTAAGTTTACTTAGGGGATTTTTACATTTATCCCACATTGGTTTTGTTTTGATTGTCTTGGGTGTAATATCCTATATATAACCACCTCTTTCTCTCATATGTGGATCCCATTCTATTGTATTGCTTTGCATTCTCTTGAGTTGAATACAATTTATTTTGTTCATATGCGATTTTTGTTTTGTTTTCTCTCAATCACTTACATTCTTGGGTATAAATCTTTCATCTTCCACTGTGGAATGGATAGGCTTCTAGTACACCATTTGTAATCTTCTTTTGGTAAAAAGAAGAAACATTGTTTGATGCAGATGGAGCTTCTATAGTCTTTTAGACAAGGATCTTGACATTGACATTGGTCATATTATGATCTTGACTTGGAATATCGACAACTTTAGTACTAACAATAGTTTTCCTTGGGTGGATTCCATATGAAATCATTTTTTCTCTCTTCACATTATTTTGGGGGAGGGTTTTGTTTTCTATGGGTTTTCTCTTTTTCTCCACTTCATGGATATATTTTATATGAATACCTCATCAAGCCTTGTTATCAAGACTCATATTATGGATATGCCACTATATCTTTTTTGGCTATTATTAGCCCCTAGCTTCACTTGAGGGGTTGTTAGAGTATGTATTTCTCATGCTTTCTAGGTTATAGCTAGGTTACTTGTTTTTTTTAGTTTTGCCCTATGTGTGTGTTGGGTGAATATTTTGTCAACCAGCTAACTGGTGAGCAAAATAGGTCTCTTCAACCACATCAAAGGGAGATTGGTCGGCCAAGTGTGCAAGTTTACTACATCAATAGGGGAAAAATCTCTCCTCTCATTAAGGGGAGGTTACCTATAGGTATAAAGGTGATATATACTATATATATGTGCTGAAAATAACACTCGGGGGTAGGATACATCATCCATCTCTCTTCTTTCAGAGATGATGCTCAAAAATCAAAGGAGAAATCCTAGGTGATTGGTGAAGGTACTTATCTTCTTTCAGAAGTAACATTCAGCCAAGAGCCAGATCCTTTCTTGGATAGTAGAAATCCTAGTGAAATGATAGAAGGCGCTTCTCTTCTTTCAAAAGTGCTTGTTCTTACAAACAACAGGAATCTTTCTGGTAGTGACAAGTAACTAGTAACATAGTCACAGTAACTAGCAGGATGAAATAGAACACAAAGTTTCCACCTAAACTGCCCAAAGAGTAAGATACGAAGAATAATGGGGGCACAAAGTCATCCCAAGGTCCTTTACATAGAAATAGAAAATAAACACACACCGAAGACAACTATGACATCACAAAGTCTGAAAGGAGTTGGATTCAGGACACCTTCCTTATTACTTCCACTTGTTCTACTTGTTAAATCAAATAAACAAGAATGCTTTTAGGAAACAGACATAAGAATAATTTCCTAAAGTGGCACAAGCTATAACAACACAAAGTTTACAAGTAACTTGTTTTCTCATTCAAATAAAATAATATGAACAACAATCTGAGCTCAAAGTCTTAGTATTCACCTTTCAATTTGGGTAGAGTTTTACTTCTGGTAATGGGAAGATCTCCCTTGTAACAAATGAGAGATTACAATATATAGCACTCCAAGAAAGACATGGGTGCTTATTTTCATGAAAAAGGCCCATGCTGAATTGAATGCCTTCAATGCACCTTTAGTTCTATCTGGAGGGACCATGCTAGGAATAGTGCATTGCCATAACTATGGCATGTCCATTCCTCTAATATGTCTCTTCCTTAGTATGGATTGTCTAGTCCTTTTCCTGATGTCTGTGCAGCTGTCTAATTTGCCATTACTTCATGGAAGAAAAATAGGCTTACGTCCTTGATTTGGTGCGCTCAGAGGTCTACTTGATCCACTATTTCACCTACTAGAAATAACTCTTTTGAAGATATTTTTGGTCCTTTGGTCTCATTCCTCTCTCCCCTGTAGCAATTTGAGTCTTTGGCCTCTCTTTTCAGTTAGTTTCTTGGTTTTTCCCTTTGGCATTTTGGCCTTTAAATGCATTTGATTCTGTCATCCTCCTTAGCAATTCCATCATGTCTTTCCCACTTGCTTTGGCCACTTTCCACTGTGAAATAGGTGAAGACATGTGATAGCATCTGCTTACTTTATCAACTCACTTGAGACCCACCACAGTCTTTACAAAATGAAAGGGAGATACCATAGATGTTAACACTTAGTAGCTTTTGTCGAGATTTTCAAGGGACACATAGCATGTTCCATGTAATCTAGCAATCACACAGACGAAGACACTTGGAGCGCTCTGCTCTCAAGCTTTTTCCTTTAGGGCATTCCTTTGGTTGGGTTATTTCCTTTAGACAAAAGTCTGAAGGAATTCCTTTGGGCTTTGCCTTAGTCATTTTCCTACAGAAAATACTTTCGAAAGAATTTTAACGGCTCTTTCACTTAATAATTTCCTTCAGACAAAAAGTCCAAAGGAAATGTTCCCTATTGGCCTTTGAACAAATCTGAAGGAATTCTATCTTTTCGGTCAGCCACTTGATTCTTTCTTTAAGTTCTACACTTTATTTGAATTTCAATGGATATTCCCTTACTTTAAATTTGACGTCGGGGCTGTCAATGGTCACTAGCTGCTTGAACCATGTTGAATCTTAAACCTTTGAACCCATTGAAATTACATTGGTTCATTGGTTCATCAGTTCATTCTATCTCTTTTGTTTTATCGCTTCTTGGTTCAATCATTTTTTCGCTCCTTGGTCGAACCATCTATTGAACCACCTGTTTACTGCTTCTTTTCTTGATTGAGGCCACCTTTGAACCCATGAACCATTGAACTTTGAACTCTTTCGATTCAAGGTTCAATCGGTTCATTGGTTCATCCTTTGTCCATCACTTCCTTGTTCTTTCTAAGCTCTTTGATGTTCATTGCATTGGTTGAACCTTTAAACCTGTGAACTCGTTAAACCTTTTGGTCCAAAGTTCAACGGTTCAATCAGTTCATTCTTTTTATTTGGCTAAGTCCTTTTGATCTTTTTGAACTAAATGCATGGAACCATTTGGTCATTAAACCTCTTAAACCATTAAACACATTGAACCTTTGAACCAAAGTGGTTCAATGGTTAAATCCTTATTCTCTTTGATAATTGTTTTGAAGCCATTGAACCTTGAAGCGGTTAAACTTTGAACCTTGACAAATGCGCTTAACTCTTGCTGATGATGTTGAACCTTTGAACCCATTAAACTCGTTGAACCAAAATGGTTCAAGGTTCAATGATTCAATGGTTCAATCCTTGCTTAGAAGCTTGCCGATGGACATTTTAGTTGAACCTTGTCGTTGAACCAACCTTGAAATCACCTAAGTGTTGAGAGATTGCTTCCTTCCTATAGAGTTTGTAGATTCAAGCCTGCAGAGTCCATAGATTCAAGCCTGCAGAGTTCGTAGATTTAAACCTGCAGAATCCATAGATTTCTAAGAAAGCTTTGAAAAATGAAGAACCTGAATGCTCAGAATAATTTTTGAAATGGGAAGAGAGGATTTTGGTCTGTAGGACCAAAGTAGTTCAAATGTTGTCCCAAAAATGAGTGATATTTTTAGGGGACAACAGGTGGCTCCAGTTGGGAAACTTCCTTCAGTTGAAAACATGGAATAGCTTAGGGGAGTAGAAACCAGAATCTCTAGTGCCTTAAAGTGTGCCATTGGGCTATGAAGTCATGCTACCCAAAAAAGAAAGACGCCAAAAATGAAAATGAAAAGCACAAAGCAGAACCAAAGACTATACAAATATACATATGTACAGATGAACTTATCTGATACTTCAAGAATTGAAATAATTCAAATGCTGCCCATTGTGAGATAATAAAAATGGTGTCCATCCTAATAAACTAGTAGGAAACCATTTTGTCCCCAGAATCAATGATGGGTGAATGGAACTCTCCACCAAGAATCACATTTTCTGTGTACTCCTTTTGGCTCTCTCTTCTTGCTCCATAGCAAGATGTGGTCTTTAATCTAAAAACTATAACTCCTTGCTCTCTTGGTGAAGATTTCCTTTTGTTGACTTTGGAGTGCAGCAGTATGGTCCACTACCATAACTTGTTGTTCTACTGGTTCAGTCTAGCACATATTTTGATTGTCAGCATCAAACACCTGATAAACCATCAGCTCAGCATCTCCTTTGGTGTGAAAGAGTTTGACATCTTGGTCTTGAGCAGCGTTCAATCTGAGCAACAGAGATTCACATTCAGCTGTGTTGTTGGTGTTACTGAAGTGCAACTTATGTGGAGGAAGAATATCTCCTTGAGGATATATCAACACAGTCCCGACTCTAGCATTGGTAGAAAAATTGTTGCCATCAGATTCCAGGATCCAAGCATCATCAGAAGTTGATCTTCTATCAAATTTCTCTTCATTAGAGATGGAAGATCCTTCTTCATTTTTACTGTGCCCTACCAATTCTTTTGATGTCGTGTTTGGATCAATTCCTAGATTGCTAGCTACAGGACTTTTATTTGTAGAAACATGAACATCCTCTGTGGTCAAGAAATAATTACCCCTACCCAAAGACTCAAATAGAATTTGAGTTGCAGGGGTTGAAATTTGGGTGACCACATATTTTGCCTCCTTTTCAAGGAGCAATTTCTTCATCATGCCCTTGACAGGGATCCTTGCCTCAGATAGGTCCATACTTAGTTCTCCACCAATGTCCAACTGCTCAGGGTTGGCTTGCGAGAATTCAAATTCAGTCATTTTAATTTTGGATTTCTTGACATGATCAATTATGTCAAATGACTGAAATGGACTAGGAAGAGAGGATGGGAGTTCATCCTTTTGGTTTTTGGGAGGGGGAAGATTGATCTGCAAAGTTAAAGTAGAAGGTGCAGATATGTTTGGGGTACTTAATTTTTTGGCAACCATTGGGTCCTTTGGCTGGAAAGGTAGAGAATTTCCTCATTTGGCAATTGAGATTACAGGCTAAACTCACTCCTCTATTCTTTCTTTATCAACTTGCTGGGCTGACTGATTCTTGGACCAGGTGAATACTACGTATGATCCCTTGATTGCTTCACCTTTAATTTTGGGTTCATCCTGGTAATTCAAGAAACCAATGTGGGAGTCACCAGATGATTCTTCTTGATCCTCCATGAAGAGACTAGCGTCATTTTCTTTATCAAACTCAGTTTGAAAAGAGAAATCATGTTCTATTTCCAAATATCCAATTGCTGAGTTGGTTAGAGGTGCTTCAAGGGCAAGGTTCCTCTGTGGGGGAGGAAGATGATTTGTCTACCCTTAATTCCTGGCAGCATTGCCTTGGTATGCCCGATTCTAAAATGTCCTCCTTGGCATATCCTGATAAGGAGGAGCATACATACTTTGGGCCACTTGCTTTTTCAATGCTAGCAGTTCATTTGCCAACTTTTGCACCATTTGATCAGTGGTGGCTGTAGATGAATTCTCAAAAGATGAAGAAGATTTAGCTCTGTTTGGGTCTCTCCTTATCTTTCCTGACAAGATAAGGTCATCTTCTACCTCAGTAGCCAAGTCCTGAGCAACAACAAGGTCTATGTGTCTAGTCCATGTCAACAAAAAACTCACTTCAGGTAGCTGTGAGTTGATGAAGAAACACTTGAGATTCTCAGGTGTCAACTAGGTGATCATGGGAATCATGTTCCTCAACTTGTCTAACTTGGAAATGAAGTCCCTCATAGGTTCATGGGGCTCCTTCTTCATCTATGTGAGTTGGGCCAGCAAGGCATGTGCATCTTCTGTAGGCTTGAACCTTGCTTTGAACTTGGCTTTAAGTGTGTCCCAATCAGTTATTGATCTAGCTTGCAGATGGTAGAACTAGTTTACAACAACACCTTCTAGTGTTTTCACAAAGAGCCTGACTGCCACATCTTCAAATTCCACCCCTATTACACCACAGGCTATGTTGAAGGTTGCAATGTGTTCATTAGGGTGAACTCTCCCATCACCAAAGAATTTGGGGAAGTTCTTTCTTAAGCTGCATGGAAGTTCATGCAGAGGTGGAGTAAGATTTAGTGGACCGAATGAGTTACCCCAGGGACCTTGAACTGCCATGATGGGATTATGAAAAAGAGGATAACAAATCTGGATAGTGTATGGATAGGCAAAGCTATGCTAACAATAGAAAAAATAGCTCTACCTTGGGCTCTCTGGCTTCTTGTATAGCGTGGAGTTGTCAAGTTGTAGAACAAAAATGGGAAAGAATTGGCCCTGCTTCAGCTTGAAGCTTGAGGCCTCAAACTGCATATTTTATCCCAGTGGCTCTAGTTTTGTAGACCAGATAATATAATGGAGATAGAGCAAGATGGTAAGGCTATAATGATAATGGGTAAGACACAGAATGGAGTCACCAGAATCTATAATGGATAAGGGTAGGGACTGCTTTAATCTAAAACTTGAGGCTTCAAACTGCACATTCATCCCCAGCAGAGTTGCCAAAAACTGTTGGGTGAATATTTTGTCAACCAACTAAGTGGTGAGCAAAATAGGTCTCTTCAACCATGGCATAGGGAGATTGGTCGGCCATGTGTGTAGGTTTACTACATCAACAGGGGACAAATCTCTCCTCTCATCAAGGCGAGGTTCCCTATAGGTATAAAGGCACTATATATATATATATATATATATATATATATATGCTGAAAATAACACTCAGAGGTAGGATACATCATCCATCTCTCTTCTTTCAGAGATGATGCTCACAGATCAAAGGAGAAATCCTAGGTGAATCATGAAGGCACTTCTCTTCTTTCATAAGTAACATTCAGCTAAGAGCCAGATCCCTTCCCAGATAGTAGAAATCTTGGTGAAATGATAGAAGGCACTTCTCTTCTTTCAGAAGTGCTTGCTCTTGCAAACAACAGGGATCTTTTTGGTAGTGACAAGTAACTAGTAACACAATCGCAGTAACTAGCAGGATGAAACAGAACACAAAGTTTCCACTTCAACTGCCCAAAGAGTAAGATATGAAGAACAATGGGGGCACAAAGTCATCCCAAAGTCCTTTACACAGAAATAGAAAATAAACACACACCGAAGACAACTATGACAGCACAAAGTCTGAAAGTAGTTGGCTTCAGGACACCTTATTACTTCCACTTGTTTTGCTTGTTAAATCAAATAAACAAGAATGCTTTTAGGAAACAAACATAAGAACAATTTCCTAAAGTGGCATAAGCTATAACAACACAAAGTCTGCAAGTAACTTACTTTCTCATTTAGATAAAATAATATGAACAACAGTTTGAGCTCAAAGTCTCAGTATTCACCTTTCAATTTGGGTAGAGTTTTGCGTTTGGTAACGGGAATATCTCCCTTGTAACAAATGACAGATTACAATATATAGCACTCCAAGAAAGACTTGGGCACTTGTTTTCATGAAAAAGGCCCATGTTGAATTGAATGTCTTTAATGTGCCTTCAATTCTATCTAGAGGGACCATGTTGGGAACAGTGCATTGCCATAATTATGGCGTGTCCATTCCTCTAATATGTCTCTTCCTTAGTATGGATTGTTTGGTCCTTTTCTTGATGTCTGTGTAGTTGTCTAAATTGCCATTACTTCATGGAAGAAAAATAGTCCTGCATCCTTGATTTGGTGCATTCAGAGGTCTACTTGATCCACTATTTCACCTACTAGAAATAACTCTTTTGAAGATATGTTTAGTCCTTTGGTCTCGTTCCTCTCTCCCCTGTATCAATTTGAGTCTTTGGGTTCTCTTTTCAGCCAGTCGCTTGGTTTTTCCCTTTGGCATTTTGGCCATTAAATGCATTTGAGTCTGTCATCCTCCTTAGCAATTCTTTCATGTCTTTCCCACTTGCTTTGGCCACTTTCTACTAATCTCAACAAGTGACACATGGCGTGTTCCGCTGTGAAATAGGCAAGGACACGTGACAACATCCGCTTACTTTATCAACTCACACAGGACCCACCACGGTCTTTACAAAATGAAAGGGAGAGATTGCGGATGTTAACACTTGGAGGCTTCCATCGAGTTTTTCAAGGGACACGTGGCATGTTCCACATAATCTAGCAATCACACAGATGATGACACTTGGAGCACTCCGCTCTCAGGGTTTTTTCTTTCAGGCATTCCTTTGGTCGGGCTTATTTCCTTCGAACAAAAGTCTAAAGGAATTCCTTCGAGCTTTGCCTTAGTCATTTTCCTATGGAAAATACTTCCAAAAGAATTTTAATAGCTCTTTCACTTAATAATTTCCTTCAGATAAAAAGTTCGAAGGAAATGTTCCCTGTCGGCCTTTGAAAAAATCTGAAGGAATTCTATCTTTTCGATCAGTCACTTGGTTCTTCTTTTAAGTTTTGTGCTTTATTTGAATTTCAACAGATATTCCCTTACTTTAAATTTGATGTCCGTGGGGCTGTTAATGGTCGCTAGCCACTTGAACCATGTTGAACCTTAAACCTATGAACCCATTGAAAGTACATTGGTTCATTGGTTCATCAGTTCATTCTATCTCTTTTGTTCCATCGCTTCTTGGTTCAATCACTTTCTCGCTCCTTGGTTGAACCATCTGTTGAACCCCCTGTTTGTTGCTTCTTTCCTTGACTGAGGTTGCCTTTGAACCTTTGAACCCATGAACCATTGAACTTTGAACTCTTTCGGTTCAAGGTTCAATCAGCTCATTGGTTCATCCTTTGTCCGTCACTTTCTTGTTCTTTCTAAGCTCTTTGATGTTCATCACACTGGTTGAACCTTTGAACTTGTGAACTCGTTGAACCTTTTGGTTTAAGGTTCAACGGTTCAATCGGTTCATTCTTTTTATTTGGCTAAGTCCTTTTGATCTTTTTGAACCAAACACGTTGAACCATTTGGTCGTTGAACCTATTGACCCATTGAACCTATTGAACCTTTGAACCAAAGTGGTTCAATGGTTCAACGGTTCAATGGTTCAAGCCTTCTTCTCATTGATAAGTGTTTTGAAGCTGTTGAACCTTGAAGCGGTTGAACTTTGAACCTTGACAAATGTGCTTAACTCTTGCTAATGATGTTGAACCTTTGAATCCATTGAACCCGTTGAACCAAAATGGTTCAACGTTCAATGGTTTAATGGTTCAATCCTTGCTTAGAAGCTTGCCGATGGACATTTTGGTTGAACCTTGTCATTGAACCAACCTTGAAATTGCCTAAGTGTTGAGAGATTTCTTCCTTCCTGTAGAGTCTGTAGATTCAAGCCTGCAGAGTCTGTAGATTCAAGCCTGCAGAGTCCATAGATTCAAGCCTGCAGAGTCCATAAATTCAAGCCTGTAGAGTTCGTAGATTTCTGAGAAAGCTTTGAAAAATGAAGAACCTGAATGCTTAGAACAATTTTTGAAATGGGAAGAGAGGATTTTGGTCTGTAGGACCAAAATACTTCAAATGTTGTCCCAAAAATGAGTGATATTTTTGGGGGACAATAGTGTGGATTTATCCTGCATTGCTTAGTTAGGCTTGATTCTAGTTTTGCCTTGCCTACTTAAGCAAGGGCATTTAATTATATTAAACATACTTTTATGAATATCGTTTGATTTACTTTATCTTTAAATTTCATTTGTTTTCAAGATTATCATGATGTTTTTGTTGTCAATGCTTTAGACTCTTAGATTGGAATGATCTTATCCTCATTCCTTTCAATCAATCACCAAAAGTGGCTGAGATGACTCTAAATACACCAGACAATTGGATGTTGCCTACATAGTTCCATGGACACAAGGTCCAACATGGACTTTAGGTTGAATGTAATTCTCCCAGGAATAAAAACACCATCAAAAAAGGAAATAGTCAAATGGAAATGGTCATGACAAAATCCATGAGAATGCTTCAGTTATACTTTTTGACTAGGAGATGCATGTCCTGGGTGGTGAGGATACAATCTGAATGGCCTAATGTTTAAGGTGGATGTGTTTTTAGAATTTTATAGGCATCTCAACTTAATGGATAATTATGAGACACAGAATGGGCTAACTCAAAAAATAATGAGAGTGTGACTTAGGTTACTCACAAAATAGTGAGAGCACTACTTAAAGTACTCATAAAATGGTGAGCGTGTTGAAAAAATTGAGTGGTCATCAATGCATCAAGTTCAAATGCTTAATACACATAAAGGTGACTCATAAAATGGTGAGAATGTCAAAAAAATTGAGTGGTCATCAATACATCAAGTTCAAATGCATAATGTACACAAAGATGACTCATAAAATGGCAAGAAAATTTACTTAAATTGCTCATAAATTGGTGAGAACATGGGATAAATGGGTGATCGATCTGACCTCAATTATAAATTGAGAACTGCCTACATAGTCCAAATGGACCTCAATTCACTATAGTTTTTCCTTACAGTAGAGGAATGGTTGAAAATGTTTCCAATGGTTTGGGGTTTTTTGGTATCTCAACTTAATGGAGGATTACGAGATACATAATGGTCTAAGTCACAAAATGGTGAGATCATGGCAAAAGGGGATGACCAATCTAACCTCAACATTAATTTTTCACTACCCACATAGTCTTGAAGGACCTCAAGTCAATGTAGTTCTATCCTTATAGCGGAGAATCTGACTAGGTATTAGTAAGTTCATGAAATAGGCAAATGGCACAAGTAACGATATGGAAAGGCAAAGGGAAAGGCAAGATAAATGGAAATGTAAGGTAAATGGTAGGGAAAGTTAAATGGCAAGGCATGAAATAATGGTAGGGACATGGCAAAGGGAAAGACAAGGCAAATGGAAAGGCAAGGTAAATAGCAAGGCATGAAATAACAGTATGGATGTGGCAATAGGTCAAAGCAAGGTGAATGGTAAGGCAAGTTAAATGTCAAGGTATGATTTTATTATTTTTTTTGATGTGGAGATGCACATCCTGATCATCATATGATATAACTAGAATAGTCAATAATTTAAATTACTAGCCTACACCCCCTTTTAAACATTTGTTATGTCAAGAAAATGTTATTGATTTAAACTCCAATAATGTTATTGTGATCTTTGTTAGTAATCAATTCTATCTCCTCCAAACATCAAGATGTTGTTGTAACCTATTTAGAGGAAAGTGTGGCCAAGGATGGAAAAAAAAGATAAGTATTGGATAAAAGGTTTATTTTGGTAATGCAATATAGGTCGAGAATGAATAAATGGATCATATTGGAATTTTTAATGGTTGGGTAATAAATGAATATTGGGATTTTTAGTCATACATAATGTTTTTGATTTTGCATTTGACATAATTTTGTTTGTGGCAAGGCTAAAGACTTCTGAATATGCTCTTGATAGGACCACCAGATTTTTATATTATTTGGGCTTGAGAGATGTTGCCATCTGATTATGTTGTAGATTGAAAGTTGTACTAATGTTATCTTCAATAATGTCTTCATCAAAAAATGAATAATTGTTGTGCTCATTTATTGACACCTCAAAGAGTTTTTCACCAATAAAGTTATCTTGATTGTCCCATAGCACCTCTAAGAAGGTTTCACTAAGGAAAGTTGAGTTTTTACTTTGATTGTCTTTTATCGCCTCAAAACAAGTTTTCACTAGAAGATGTCGAGTTTAACTTTGATTACCCTCTGGCACCTCCAAAAAGGTTTCACTAGGAGATTATTCTTCTTTTGCATGAATGTGGCCTTGGTCCCCCTAATGCTTTGTAATTGATATGTCACCATGGATATAGTTCAACAATGTGTGATTCTGTCAATCCCAATCGACACTTGTAGGAAGTGAAATGTCATTATAATGGTTAGGTTGAGTAACGATATCAATGGAAGATGGAACGGTAATGGTATGGTAAGAGGTAGCACAATCCTTATAGGATATACTAGGAGAACTTACGTTGATGCTAAAGTATATATAGTCAAAAACTATTGAAGGATCACAAATATATTCAAACTGATCTATAGGGTGTGTGTAACCAATGTTGTAACATCCACCAATATATTATGATTCTAAAGTTGAGTCTAACTCAAGGGACTCTGAATCTAATGTTGATTCTGGTGTTGATTCTACTTTCAATGTTAAATCTGATATCGATTCAAAAATAGAACCTGACTTTAATGTTAATTCTTCTTCTGATGTGGTGGCAAAGATGGTATGTTGAATGTTTGGTATTGGACAAGTAATGGCCTATGGTTGAACAATGGGATTTTTATAAATAGTCTCCTCTAATAAGGACTCAATAAAAAATGGCTTTTTAAAGTGAAGCTTTTCAAAGATAAGGAAATGGTCAATAGGCAACTCCATAAAGACTGGCTTGTCAAAGTGAGGCTCCTCAAAGATAGGGTAATGGTTGGAGGGTGACTCAATAAAATACTAACTTGTCAAAGTGAGACTCTTCAACAAAAGGGAAATGGTCAACAGATAACTCCATAGAGTCTGCTTGTCAAATTGAGGCTCTTCAAAGATAGGGCAATGATCAACAGGTGATTCAACATAGGTTAACTTGTCACAAATAGGTATTTCAACAAAAATATCATAAATTAGTTGGTTCTCTTGGTTTTAGTTTACACTTGGTTGTGAAATCTTATATTTGGACACATTTTGGTCTTTAAATGATGGATTTTTAAGAGGTAATGATTGGCTATGTTGTGGCTCAAAGATTGGATTAATTTTCTAAAGTGGGGAAGTTTGTAATGGATGAGTAATGACTTGCAATTTGATAATGGGCTCTATAGAAATAGGCTCATCTAAGAAGGGTTCAACAAAGATTTAAAATAAAAGGAGGAAGGGTTTGGAATGGTAATCCTTGGGAATTACAGAGCTTGATTGCTAATGTAGGCAAAAAGAGGAGGGCCTAGAATTGTAATCCTTGGGCACTACAGAGCTTGGTTGTTAACACAGGCCAAAGGAGGAGGGCCTAAAATGGTAATTCTTGGGAACTATAGAGTTTGGTTGCTAATGTATGCCAAAGGAGGAGGGCTTGAAATGGTAATATTTGGGTGCTACAATGCTTGGTTTCTAACATAGGCCAAAGGAGGATTATCATTATAAGTAGGGGATCAGATATTGTTAATAGAGAAATTTGCTCTGAAAGGGTGAACTTGGTACTTTAATTGGCCCAAATAAGGGTGATCTTGGCATATGATAGTTGGTATGGTGTCATTTGGAGATTATCCCAAAGAGGGCAGTCTTGGTCTATAAAAATGGTGTTAAACTTTATCTTGGTTATGAAATGGACTTGTCTAGATCTAGGTTGGATTTTGCTTGATTGGCATGGTCTAAAAGGGGTCAAAAATGAGTCCGATTGGATTGGAATGTGGGTTCAAAAACAAACCCTGACTTGGCATGATGGTATAAGTTCATTGAAATACTTAAAGTTTGGAAAAGTTTTGGCTTTGAATGTGGTCAATTTGGACATGGAACTTGGAATTGGTCTAGGTCTAAGTGTGAACTTATAATTGAAAACAAACTTGAACTAGGTCTTTGGAAAAAAAATTGATCTAGGCACATGAAATAGGTCATGACACAAACAAACTTGGGCCAGGCATTTGAAAACAAACTCAATCTAGGCACATGAAATAGGTCTTGGCACATAACTTAGGCTAGGCATGCAAATTTAAAAAAATCTCGTGTCTAAAAATCCTAATTTCAAATAAATGGCACAATTGGTCAAAAAAGAAACTTAGAATAAAGGCAAGACTTGGTAAACTTGGTCTCTAGGAAAATGTCTTTAAAAACTAAACCAAAAATTAATCTAATTTTCACAATCTAATGATATAAAGGTGAACCAATCAAGCCCAAGGAAACAAGACTCAAGCATAAGCCAATTATTTTAGATCTAAACTTTGAAAGATAAATTTTGAATGAGATTTTAAAAGACTTAGATTTTCAAATGGACAATAGACTAGACTCAAATGGGTATCACACAGACACTATTAGAATAAAAAGGCACACAAATGACTTTTGACTCAATTTCAAACAAAGTCAAGATGTCTTGGAACAAATTTGACAGTGTAACATCATCTTTTAAAACAAAAGTACAAAAGGTGGTTTTTGAAAATCTCTAAGGCAAATGTTTGGAATAAATTTGACAGCATAACACTTCTTGACTCAAAGTAGTGTGTGCAACATGTGTTTTATCTAGAAGTTTTGGACTTAGTTTGACTTTGGTACATAAAAAATTTTAGACCCAAAGATACATGCTAGTAAAACAAATAGAAAAAACACCTAAGTGCATGTCCTACCCTAAAACTAACAAGGTGTGTGAAGCTTCTACCAAACTTTAAACCGATATACCAATGCTTGAAAATAATTAAGTGTTAATCCAAAAATTAAAGCGTGCATGTAGGTAGAATTTTTAAGCCTCTTCTATCTCTCAAGCTTTGATATGTGGCATAAACTTAGAGTGCCGAAGCAACTCAACATTTAGGTAGATATTCTACGATAAGGTGGGGGCATAAATGATCTATATGGTCCCAAGTGTGGCTAACTCAAGGGTACATCACGTCAATTAGATTAAAACACATTAGCTTTTTATGCAAGGGTCTAGTCCTTTGCATAATGACTTCAGTTGTGTATTGCTTAGTGAAGTTCGATGTCTAGTGTGAACTGATCTAGGTTTTCATTATAATTTCTAGGCTAACTGTTCAACCACTATTCAATTTCATTATCATATGTCCAATTTATATACCCCACCATGGAGTGAGGTTCGAATGATATTGGGAGATGAAACCTGAGGTCAATGCTCCCCTAAAGAACTTGTGAGGAGGTTATGAACTCTCGTCCACAAGTCAATGCAAAAAAATAAATAAATAAAAAATTGGAAGAAATTTAAGGTCATTTCTGGGTCACCCAAATCACTCGGAGCTTGGGGAGAGTATACGTGACTTTTATTCTTTTCCAGACTTAACTAAACAAAGTAAGAAACAAGATGCTTTTGATCACTCAAGTTACCTAAAGGGGGCAAGGGGAGAGCATACACTCAAAGTTTATTTTATCAAAAAATAAATTAATCTAAGAAATAGAAACTAATTACCTTTACAATAATGAACAAACAAAAATCAAAATCTCTTAGGAGCACTAATCTAAGGTTGTTCTTTTTAGAGCACTAAACTAGATGTGAAGTGAAATTTGGCCCCTTGGCTTTGTTGTTTGCACTTGTAACTTTGAAAAGCGAAAAGAAAAATTATTAAGTAAATTTTAAGCATCAAAATGAAGTGTGAATGACTTTTTAAAAGTGTTTAAACCTCTTTTTCTTGACTTAGTTTCCTACAAGTAATTATCAGGCGACAACAATCAATCAACAATAGGAATGAACAAATGATGGTAGGAAGGTAGATGATGACCAGGTGGTGTTAGGCAACAAAAATATGTTATCGACTAATGAAAGGGTATTCAGTGATGGTGTGAGATTGTCAATTGACAGTGAGATGGTGTCAGGCAATAGTAGGATGTTGTTGATCGATGACAAAAGAGTTAGTGATGGTGGGATGGTGTCATGTGATAACAAGATGCTATCAATCAATGGTAAAAGAGCTAGTAAAGGTAGGATAGTTTTGAGCAATAGTAAGATGTTGTCGATCAATGGTAGAAGAGTCAGTGATGGTAGGATAGTATTAGGCAATTACATGATGTTATCAATCGATAGTAGAAGATTCGGTGATGGTGGGATGGTATTAGGCAATATTAGGATGTTGTTAGTCAATGATAGTAGGATAGTGTCAGGCAATAGTAGGATGTTTTCAGTCAATGGTAGAAGAGTCAATGACATCAGAATGGTGTTGGGAAATAACAGGATGTTGTTGGTTGATAGCATAAGAGTTAGTGATGGTGAGATGGTGTCAAGTAATAGTAAGATGTTATCGATTGATGACAAAAGAGTTTATATTAGTAGGATAGTGTTGGGTGATGCTTTCAGTCAATGGTAGAAGAGACTGTAAAGGCGAGATAATGTTGGGTGATAGTAGGATGTTATCAGTCAATGGTAGAAGAGTTGGTGATGGTAGGATGATGTCAGGCTACAGTAGGATGATGTTGATCTATGATATAAGATTCAATGATGGTGAGATGGTTTCAAGAAATAGCAAGATGCTATCGATCAATAACATAAGAGTTAGTGACGGTGGGATGGTGTTGGGTGATAGAAGGATGTTGTTAATTGATGATAGAAGAGTTGACGATGGTGGGATGATGTTAGGTGAGAATATAATGTTTTCATTCAATGATATAAGAGTCAGTGATGGCATGATGATGATGGGTGACAATAGGATGTTGTCAGTGTATAGTAGGATACTATTGGTAGATAGCAAAGGAGTTGGCGATGGCATGAGCTTATCTATGGGATGTTATCAGTCGATGATGATGTTAAACTATAATAAAAATACATATAGATCTAACACCTTTAGCCTAACTACTCAAAAAGTAAGAGAATAATGCAAGTAACAAACAAAAGAAGACAAGACAAGTAGTATTCACCTTCCTTGTGAGTAAGAGTTGCAAGTTGGCCTTGGAGTGATGTGCTCAATTGTGTGCTCAAAGAGTCTATAACAATGGTGTTTCTTGCATCATTTATTCTTGTCACCTTGGCTTCGCTTGGCTTGGCTTGGCAAGTGAAGCTTCTCTAATCAATCGAACATTATGACTTTGGCTTGAGATGTTGAAAGAAAGTGAGGAATCTCTTATTTATGGGTTTCAAATATAATTCTAACTCTTGTATAGTTAGGTTAGACTTAACCGTGGTTAAGTTTAAGAGGGGACAAACAATTAATATTTAAGATAAAGATCTCATTTATTAAGCATGGCTCTCCATTTTTGAATATAATGCTTTAATGGAGATATTTTCAATTCCTTGACTTTGAGGATGATGACATCATCATGACCTTATATTTATTGAAATTTCTTTTTTTACAAAAATGTATTCACTAATTGTACATGGAAATTTCATCCGAGCATTTAATTAGATTTGTTTAGTTAATTAATTCTGCTTAAAAAATTTGTATTTTAGGAATGTTTAAGTACCTTATTTAATGAATTCAATTACCAATTTATCAAATTGTTAGGTCATAATTTGATTGGAGATAAATCTATGAAAAGTTATAATCTAATTATAGAATAATACCCTAAATAAATATACTTCGACATGATTCTCAATACTAATATCCAATGTACAAGTGAAATTAAATTTTTTTAATGATTATTAAACTTAATTTACATTATTTACTAGAAACCAATTTATAATCTAGTTAAATTGGGAATGCGAACCAATTTATTTTTTAACTATATAAATTCAAAGCTATAAAAATTATGGTGTTTGGGAAGGGAAATCAAGAGACTATGTAATGGAAGATGAGAACAGATGAAAGTGGAATGAGTTGTACGCTCAACTTTACTTGTTGGTGATGAATTAAAATATAAATTCATGATGCATCCCCTCCTCTCCATCAAACAAATTTTTATCTTAGTTTCGAAATTTGATTAAGACATGGAAAAATGTAGAATACAAGAATATTAATACATGTAGGATATAGTCTGACACCTTGGGCCCAAAACTTTTAGGTACATAAAAGTCCTTTGCAATAAAGTCTAGATTCCAAAGGGCCTCTAAGAAAATTATTTTCTTTGGATGGTAATAAATAAGGTGGCACAGATGGAATCATGAAAAGAATGTAAAATATTTTATAAACATAATGTTGATGAATTATTCATGTTTAAAATATGTGTATATATATTTTAGATAAATTTATGTAAATATATCGATAGATATTATTTTCAATGTATTCACAATTCAAAACGATATAAGTACTTCGAGATATCTATAAATATATTTTACAAAGATTTATCTAACATATGTATATGTATGCTAGTATTTATACATTATACTTATATATATTATTTAGTTATAATCATTTTTTATTTTTATTATTTACAATTTTCAAATAATATATTTCCGGCATCAATAGGGTTTATTTACTATACACATAAATAAATAAAAATGTGTATAGTAAATAAAATAAATAAATAATATATTTTTTACATAAATAAGGTTTATTTTTTCCTGAAGTAAAAAATATTTCCAAAAATATACTTAGTAAATAAAATAAATAAATAATATATTTCCGGAATGTAAATAAATAAAAAATATTTCCATATGGTTTATTTTTTCTATTATAAATAAGTAAAAAATATTATTTTTTCAGTATAAATAAGTTAAAAAAAAAATTGAATCGTAAATAAAATAAATAAATGATATATATTTTTCCATCATAAATTTATTTGTATTTATAGAATTTTTTTTTTAAAGGTTGCTTTTTTTAATTTATTCATATGGACTTGTTAATTAAATTTTAGGGTTTATTACTTAAATAAATAAGTAAAAAATATTTTTGTATGGTTTATTTATTCATGTCAATTTGCTAATTAAATTTTATTTTATAAAATTTTTATAATGCCTGCTTTCAAATAATTAATTGCCAACCCACTCACACCATTACAACCTTTCACTCTCCACGTCAGTGATCAATAAATATTTTATTAATAATTATTTAAATTAAAAAAAATTGATGAATATATATATATATATATATAAATTATAAAAATAAGTTCATAAAAAATAGTTTAAAGGTGGAGGCCATTCTTCATCTTTGAAGTCTTAGAAAAATTATAGGAAACTTTTAAATGTCTATTTTATTATAATTTTTTATTCGTTTCAAAAAACATTTTAAAAGGAAAATTTATTCTCAAGTTAAATCAACTTAACAAACCCAAAGACAATAGAAAAATGAATATTTATAATGGGAAGAAAATTTCAAGCAAACAAGGTATCAATGGAAAAATTTTAAGAAATGGAAAATAATTTACAAGCATATAATATTGATGAATCTTTTATATTTGAAAGATATGTTATAAGTTGATTATAAGCAAATATATAGATTTTACTATTAAAATATATATGGTTTGGAAATTCTAATAATTTTATGAAAAACTTATATAAAAACTTGCTAAATATTTTTATGAATAAATCGTTAATTTGTGTTTTTTATTTTTTTAAATGGAAAAAATAATTAAGCGGTACAATATGGCTCATAAAAAAATACTTTAAAGGTGAAAAGCATTCATCTTTGAGGCATCTATGAGGAAAGGGTTTTTAGAACCTTATAAATATGAGCACTCTATTGATCATGAGGAAAATATACATGATGGGGTGCTCCATTGTACATTTGCTTAGAAAATATAAGAAAAAGTTTTTCTAAAGTTAAAACTCAACTTCAAATGCCCATAGAAAATAAAATGTAGATATTTGCATGAAAATAAATTACAAGCAATAAGCTGAAATCATTATAAAGATTGTACTAAAAGAGTATTATGAAACATATGACTAATCAAAAATCTAACCTATTTTAAAATGTGGTAAAATAAAGGCAACAATTTCAAAATCAATCAATCCTTCGTAATTTGGTATCGATGAAATCACAAAATAAGAGGCAAAAATGATAGGAAACTAGGCTAATGGGAGTAGGATCTCTATTCATAAAATTTATGGGAAAAAAATTCTTCACATTTGTAGAATTTAATTTTGAGGGGGAAAGTTAAAGGAAACTCTGATGTGACTATTATAATTATTATGATAGTTAATAGATAACTAATTTTTCTTGAATTGTTTTTTATAAAATAATATTGACACAAATAATTAGGTTGGCACGTTTTATTTCTTTCATGGACTTAAATTAGTTTAGGAGTATGAGTAGAAAATTTTGATTCTCAAAAAAACTCAAATATTACTCAATATATTAATGAATGGAAAATGTGAAACTTAAAGACTAACCTCTATAACCAAATAAATGTTAAGAATTTCACATTAAATCCAAAATATATCATTCAAAACTTTAATTACAAAATTATAACCTTGAAAATAAATTTTATTTATTAATATTCTCATTTTTATCATATAAAACATTCATTTTTTTATTTTTATTTTAAGAAATGACCATATTATTTTTATTTCTATTTCTAATTTGTTAATAAACATTCAAACTTCTAAATACATAAGTGAATATCTTCCACTTGAATGTGATAATCTCCCCATATTTCATTTTCACAACTATGAAGATTTCAATATTGACTAGATTCATTACCTCTTATGTTACAATATTCTATAGTGATTTAAGAAGATTCTCTTATGTACTGGAGTCTAAATTTTTTGGCTTTCATATTTTCCTCAAAGGTGTTTTTCAATTCCTTGAATATCCCATTTTCTTCACTAATTTAAATCCAATTATTTTTATTTCTTTTTCAAAACTACCAAATGAATTTGATGGATAGTAAAGGTAATACAAATCATAAAAACTTACTTTGTTATCATTTATTTATATACATGAACCTTTTGAAAGTTTATTTTGTTTGTAGCTATTCACATTATAGATTATCTATAGACATATCAACATTTCTTTCTTAAAAGCCATTCTTAATGAATTTTCTAGATATATTAGAGAATTTTTAAATAATTTTATTAATAAAAATTAAATTAAAATCTTATAAGTTTTACTAGATAAATAAATTAAAAACTTTTAAATGAATTTATATTTATTATAAATTATTTATTTTTAATTTTGTTCTTTTTAATAATATGTAAGAGGTAAGTATATAAAGTTGGGAAATAAAAAAAAGTTTACTTATGGATTTGATTTTCTTGAAATTTTATAAATTTAAATTTCTGTAAATAATTTGAGATATCTACACTCTAAATTTGAAGATGGTATCAAAACATGAAATATAGAATTTTGAGTCTAGTTTTTAAAATACCATTTTTAAAAAAATGGTCGAGTATAATTAGGTTAAACATCTAAATTTTGAAGATGAATTCCTATTTTTTAAGAAAACAAAGTATATAGATAGTCGTCAGGTGTACCATTTTTTGAGCAGTGTTTAATATTATTTGAAACGCTTTGGTGAACATTTAGATAAGATCTTCTAGTTTGTGACCTATATATTTTTTATATTTTTTCAATGAATACTTTTTTTATGAATTTTATAAGTAAATAAATCTTGAAAACTGATCAAAAATGGATAGCCAACTGTGCGGCATGCCTAACTACCTCAAAAAAATGTTTTTTAAAAATGTGTGTAGAATTAGGCCTAGTTTGTGACCATATAACTTGTTTTGCAATTAGATCAACTAAAAATAAATTACATGAACATATATAGGCATGTATATTTGCGACATGTAATGGCCTAAAAAAGGTATAGTTAGAAATCAACATAATTTGAAACCTTGAATTAGTCTTAAAATTATAAAAAATATATTTTTGGAAAGAGGAGAGTGTGCTCGTCACAATGGTATTAAGGTTTTGAATTTTACTATTGAAATTCATAGTGTGTTTGGTGATCGAAGTTGAATTTTATTATTTTCTATCAAAACTCTCAAACTCAACTGTAGATTCATGAGTCCAGGCCTTTAACTCAGGAATCCAAGTTATTCCCAAGCCAAAAGGCTTGGTGTTTGAATTCAAATTCAAATAGTGTGATCAAGTTAATAGATAACATGATTGTGTTATTATAAAAGCAATAATGTGATTGTGTTCCTGTTATTTTTCACATAAAAGCATGTGAACATGCACATGAAGCCAATCTTGACCTGAAGCTTATATTTATTGCTCTAAATGTTAAGTATAAGTTTACTTTAAATTTATTTAAGTAAAGATAAGAAATTAGGATCACTCTACATTTGATAGATTTGTTCTCACTATTGCATGCCTTATGATATGGAAAATAGTTTTTTAAAATCCATCTGGTCAATATTAGACATTTCCATGGTCTAAATATTAAACCTAGGGATTTCAGAACATAAATTTTACAATTGATGTCCATTTTTTGGTAAATATATAGTCATTTTTTATGTTTTTGTGCCTTCTATATTGATTCCTGACATTTCTAGGAGTTTTAGGTTTGTCAAAATTGAAGTTTGCAAACCACTCACTTTGAAATTGATCCAAAGTGGTGTGATTGGGGTAGCATAGGTCACATTGATGATCTGCACACATCAAATGACTACTTTGTGTTAATTTTTCATGTTTGTCATCCCTCCCTCATTCTTGATCACTTCATATTCATCCCTCATCACCCCTAATCACTCTCTCATCATTTCTCATTGTCCCTAATCAATGCTTCATTGACATTCATTGTCCTTAGTCATCTATAATCACTCTTTTATCATCCATAATTACTCTTTCATTGACTCTCACTATCCCTCATCATCCCTAATCACTCCTTCCTCTTCCTCCATCATCCCTAATCACTCTTTTCTCATCCCCATCATCCTTAATCACTTTTTCATTATCTATCATCATTATTAATCACTCCCTCCTCATCCCTTCTCATTTCTAATCACTCTGTCATTGACCTTCATTATCCCTCATTATTTCTAATCACTTGGGCTTATCATCCCTAATCACTCCTTCATTAACTATCACCATCCCTCATCATCCCTAATAACTCCTTCCTCATCCCTCATAATCCTTAATCACTATTTCCTCATCCCTCATCATCCCTAATCACTCCTAAATTAACCCTCGTCATCCCTCATCACTCTATCATTGACCCTCATCATCCCTAATCACTCCCAAATTAACCGTCGCCATCCCTCATCACTCCATCATTGACCCTCATCATCCCTAATCACTCCCTCATCATCTAACCTACGTATATAATCTATAGGTATCTTTGATTCCAATCATATGTTGTTTAATCCATTATAATAGAAATTAAATCTTTTCTAGGACTTATGTTTTCAATACCCATTTGTGATAGTCAATTTTATTACTGAATGAATTGTATGATCTTCCAAATTTATAGTCAAGTAACACAAGTACTAGCACAAAATAGAGTCTGAATTTTAGTTCATCGAATTATCTTTGGTGTGCAGTTGACTAGATTAAACTTTATTCGGTTCCACCTTTGGTAGCCTAGTTTAAAGGATGAAAATTAAACACAAATCTCATGTATAATTTTCTAATCCTGAGAAGATTTAAATCTATGCAAATTTATTTGGTGTTTCCCATTTCTATATGACTTGAATTTTGGTTAGGTTCACACATGCACTCCTTGTGTGTGTAATGTATCCTAAATATTTTATCTCTTGCATGAAAAATGAACATTTATTCATGTTATCATAAAAATGTGTTTCTACAAAATGTGAAACGCTAGTTTAACATGGTTTAGATGTTCATTCCATGTTTTCTAATTATTAAGATGTCATTAAGGTAGATTAAAAAAATAACATAGTTAAAGGCCCTAAGGATGTCATTCAACATCTCAATGAATGAATTTGCTACATGAGTTAACCTAAAAGTCATAACCAACTAGTCAATCAATCCTTCCTTTGTTTTTAAAACTATATTCCATATGTCTAGAGGTTCAACATGAATATGATGATACCAAACTTAAGATCGATTTTGGAAAAGAATTATACACCATGGATATGGAAAAAAAATGCCTTAATATTTAGATAACGATAATAGTTTTTCACTTTGATCTTGCTAAGATTTTCTTAAATGATTCACAACCTCATGTCCCATCTTTCTTTAGCACAAGCACAATTGGGCTTCCTCAAGGCTATGATTTGGGCATGATGTACCCATTATCCATGATTTCATGGATCTACCACTTGATCTATCCATTCTCTAGAAATGATATGTTGTATAAAGAGGTTTGAGGTAGAGGTAGTTAAGTGATCAAATCAATAGTATTATTTAGTCTACAGTATGTAGAGACTTATTTAGGTGACTGAAAGATATCCTTATATTCATCTAGTTTATGGTTCATTATTTTGTCTTTGTTATTGTTGGACAAACCACACTATGATATGGTGCCATAAGGATGTTATTACATTTACTTCTCATCATCAAGAGTATACTCATTACTACAACTGACAAGATTCTTGCACTTCCTAGCACTAATGACTAAATGCTTATGAACTAACTATGATAAATGGTATTTCAGATCATGACAATATATCACAACATTTCAAGGATTTAATTCATAGACTACATGTCAATGGTAAATATATGGTTGACCACATGTAAAACATCACATACCTCTAATGGTGAGATGTCAAAAGGATTGCATCTTTAAAAAATTTGATTTTGTACACGAACTAACACTATTAGGTCATCCATTTCTCAAGGGTTGTACTAGACCATACACTAGCATATGGTTATGGATGATGCATAAATTTCAAGTTCAATTTTTGAAAATATGCTTTAGGGGAAATTAAATTCTTTTGAATTCTATTAGAAATGATGAAGTGTATTTTTTCACCATTGATCTACATTTTTAATGAAATAATATTTTTGATTCATATAATTTCTTGTCAGGGGAAGTATAGATATTTTTAGTACCGACTATTTCATTGGGTTCATAATCTACTATCTACTTACCTTTTTATAGTGCTAGATAACTATTAGGGATGATGAAGTGGTGATTAGGGATGATGGAGTGATTAGGGATGGTTAGGGATGGTGAGAGATAATGAGGGAGTGATTAGGGACAATGAGTGATTAAAGATGATGAGGGATGGTGAGGATCAATGAGGGAGTAACTAGGGACAATGAGGGATGAGGAGTACATGATTAAGGATGATGAGGGATAGTGAGGGTCAATGAAGAAGTAATTAGGGATGATGAGGGAGTGATTAGAGATGATAAGGGATAATGAGGGTCAATGAGGGAATGATTAGGGACAATGAGGAATGAGGAGAGATTGATTAGGGGTGATGAGGGATGAGTAGGAAGTGAACAAGGATGAGGGAGAGATGATGAACAAGTGAAATTAACACGAAGTGGTCGTTTGATGTGTGTAGGTCATCAATGTGACCTATGCTACCCCAATCACATCACCATTGATCAAGTTCAAATTGAGTGGTTTGCAAACTTCAATTTTGACAAACCTGGAACTCCTAGAAATACTAGGAAGCAATTTGGAAGGCACAAAAACCTAAAAAATCACTATATGTTTACCGAAAATAGACATCAATTATAAAAGTTATGCCCTAAAATTTTAGATTCAATACTTAGACCCTGAAAATGCCTAAGTACTAACCAGATTGGATTTTGAAAAAATATTTTCCACATCATAAGGCGAGGAGTTGTGAGGCCAACTCTATCAGATGCAGAGTGACCCTAAGTTCTTATATTTAATAAAATTAATTTAAAGTATTAAATGTAAACTTACACTTAACATTTAGAGTAGTAAATATAAGCTTCAAGTTAAGATTGGCTTCATGTACATGTTCATGTGTTTTTATATGTAAAACAACAGAAATGTGATCGCATTATTACTCGTCAATAATGTGATCGCATTATCTATTAACACAATCATGTTATGGTTCAGTAATTACCGAGCCATAATTTAAATAATGCAATTACATAATATTAATAACGTAATCACATTATAAGAAATATTCATAGAATTGTCTCCCAACTCCATGCACATACCTTAAAATACCCCACTTCAAATATTAAAATAATAATTAATATACAAACTATTTCCAAACGCCTAATAAATTAAATGCTTTTCAAATTTCAACAATACATTTTCATTTTAAATTTATTGATCAAATATAATTATTATTCAACACTCCCATAATAATGGCCACATAATTGTCATTAAATTTGTGAGGACCTTAAGATCAATTTTATAACAAATCTGCTAAGGACCTTAGCAATTTTGACAAGCCTACAACAACTTCGACTGACAAAATTGAACTTAGTAACTAGTGTGCATTTATCACCTATTTTTCATTTTAGTTCATCGATTTTTATTTTTATTTTAAATAATTAATTAATAATATTTTAGTAAAGAAAATGATGGCTAACATTTTACTTTCTTTATTTAATCAAATTTGTATTATTTATAGGCTTAATTGCAGGTCAAAATATTATTTAAAGGGAAAAGATTTTGGCATTATTACATTAAGTTTTATTTTTTTTATAAATGCAAATTGAGGGATGTATTCAATCGTCTAAGCTAATTGTGATGTAATAATTAAAGATGTTATGTTTTAATAATTGTGGAGGTCAACCTGTTTACTATCGTAATTAAAAGAGTACTAGCCAACCCATAACAATGAAAATTCAAAGAGTACTTTTTTTCATGTTACCCAAAACATAAGTATAAGGATTGTAATACAATGCATTGATTAATAAAAAAAATGTTACAATTATAATTGCTCTGAATTTTTATTTTTATATATTTATGTGGGAGAAATTTATATTGAGAGGTTAAGAGGGAATATTCGCCTCATGCTTTTGTAGATGCCATCAGATTTTTCAACGGTTTTCAAAAGCTTATAATGTGATGTGTAGTAGTTTTCAAATATGTCGAAAGTGGACTTTCAAGGTCATCCCATCAGAGAAACTCTCACTTTCTAAATGTATTGTTTTTAAAAGAGAAGATGCCAGGGATTTCTCGATACAGTCGGAGAAACAATGTCTTCCACCATTCAATATGCCATATGCTCATCCTTGATTCAAATTGTCATCTTCTCTAAAGGATATGTAGATGAAACAATATTTAATTTGTCTCTTGCGTTGAAACAACATCTGTAAAGCCAATAGTTACAGATTTGTGGAAATAAATTTGTGGAGATGATTTTGGAATGTCTAATATCTCTATGGTCAGTGCTTATATCATGGACAACAATATCACAAACAATGAAAATACAAAATGCTTAATATACAAGGCATCATCCTCAACTCATCGCATTCAATCATATTCTTCTTCCAACCTCAACAACCTTTTCAAATTTTGTATGGATAACCCATGGTTCAAGACGTATACTACACACTAGTTTTTTCCACTCAAAATCCCATTAGATATGTTATTCCTTTAGTAAACACTTCCTTTGAGAACCATTTTTTCAATGCCTTTTGGCCAGATGGAATGTCAGCACAACAATTACAGGTGAAGAAATGCAGACAAAGATCGAGGTCAAGAAGCTCTCAATACCATGTGTCACTTTCAATAAATGCATTGGTCATTGGGAATCTCACATCTGGTTAGTCTCATTTCTAAAAATTGTTTCTTTATATTCAACAAGAAGAAGTTGTACATACTACAAGTTGAGGGCCTAGAAACCTTTTTCATGACAAAACCATGTTAGCATACCTTCCTAGAGAAGACAAGGATAACCAAGTTGTTATTTTAGCCATTGTATCTGAATTAATCTGAACTATGGCTAGTGGTGGTCAACATCTTTTCTTCTCTATTAATTTGGGGTTGAGGTCCTTCAACCAGTTTGAGGTCCCTGATGAAGGAAGGGATGGATGACCTTATCTATATATGGGGAAGTAAATGGGCTAAGGGTCATCGATGAAACCCACAACCCGACGACCCAACCTTAAACTATTTAATCTATTTAGGCCTTCTCTATTTGCATTGCCCCCCTTCTCAGTTGGCTCATGATCAATCAAGGGATATGAGCCCTTGCCTTCCTGCCTGCCCATGGATAGATGGGTTGAGTATAGGATGGGCATAGTCATACATGTCCAACTGGTTGGGGGAAGGGGAGAGGAGGAGGATAAGAGGGGAAATTATTGCTATATAGAGTTGGCACCCCATATAAACTTATGATAGCCTTTATTCCCTAAAAGGGGAGGATGAGGTAATGTTGACCAAAGGGATGCTCTGATCATACAGAAGCTCTGATGGACGAGACAATTGTATTACGTATGTAATCTATTAAAAGGCCTAAAGGCCCCCATATAGATATCAATATCTATGTCTCTCTAGATTGTATGGGAATAAGTGGTCACCAATCAATGAATGCCCTGCCCTCATTTCAATTTGTGGTTCCTGCATTCAAATGAATTGAATAGTGTCATCGAGCCCCTATCTTCCCAAATAGGGGGGCTCCAATCGATTTAAAGTTGTCTTATTTCAGTCTGAATTAGTCCCCCCTAAGACATCAACTTTCATCAATAGTGAACTCCTAAAGATTGTATCTCATGCATATTCTACATTATAGCCTACAACTAATTTAGGTTTCACCTCTAGGAGATCAAGAAGAGCTCAATTAGTTTATATTGGACGAGGGATGGAGGACACCCTATACATCACTATAGCAATGGGAAAGGGAAATTCATCTCATCAAATTCACTTGGTCATGTAAAACATGGATTAACATTATGTCATTCCCGACCTTGACTCAGATCAAGAGAAAGAGTGGCCCTGCCCACAACATAATAGAGGGGGACTGAATGGTTGATCTATCTTGTTTTGTTTCCCCCCAGATATAGATATAAATATATGTCTCCTTGATAACGACTGAATATAAGAATGACCAAATCACTAATGAATACAAGGCATATAGATAAATAGGCCAACTAAATACTTGCATACAAGCCACATGTGTGTGTGTGTGTGTGTGTGTGTGTGTGTGTGTGTGTGTGTGTGTGTGTGTGTGTGTGTGTGTGTGTGTGTGTGTGTGTGTGTGTGTGTGTATAGGATAGGGCCAAACCCTTGGCATATAAATATATAGGCTAGGGAAAATCATTAGAGTCCCCTATGAGTCCTCGCCCTTGGCCTCCTAGGAGAGATAGAATCTTAAAAAATCCCTAAAACTAGAGGGACAAGGGGCATCAAAACACAATAAATCTAAAAGGAAAAATTAAAAATGATATGAGAGCGACTAGAACTAGAGTGAATTTTTTGTTCTTGATGTAGAATAAATAGGAAGAGAAATCATAATAATAATTTGAAGTTTTTTCGTGAAAAGATTGAGTACTTCAGAAATTTGTATAGGAGGTATAAATCTATACTGGTTGGAAGCCTTCCCCATATTTACATATAGGGTTGGAATATTCTGGTTGGAAGAGTTCCAACGACCTCTTGAGACTTTCTTGGATAGGGGGTCTCAATCATATCATGTAGATAATAGATGGATGATGGCGGTTAGGTCGAGGGCGGTTGGTTCGGAGTTGGCACTCAGTCGCCTATCTATAGATCTGGGCGGGCCCTATCTAAACTATGATTGGGGCCACTTGATGAATGTCATTTAATTACATATTTTTTTACATTATTCAAAACATCTTTTCTTATCCAATTTGTTTGAATTTGATCTTTCAAATTTTGACTAAACCTTTTGATTAAATAGAATCCATTAAATCCTTTTGTCAATTCTAAATAGAATATCTTTAATATTTTTTATCCTATTATGACCAACCAGAAGAAAGTTTATATCCCCCAATCTTCAACTAGTTGGTTGTTCCTCCTATTTGGGGACAAAGTAAGAATCACTCAAAGTTAGCTTATCTATACGAAAACCAACCCTTGGCCATATCTATCTATTATAGGGCACTCTTGACCGAAATTACTCACGACCCTCTCTTAATTTATAAGGCAACATTGGTCGACTGGATACATGATGCCTGGATACCATAGAGATATATACGCTAATAAGAGACCCTATAGATATATAGGCCGACTAGATACATGATGCCTATATATAAATAGATAGGACCTCGCCCCATCTAACTATATATAGAATAGATATGGCCCTATATATTCCTATCTCAATAGAGGGGGGCACTATAAATCCATTTGGTAGTGCCCAAGTAAATGGGAACATTAAATGCAGACAATCAATTTTTATTTTATGATAAGGGGTGGGGAACAATAAATGAGTAAAAGGGGTCAATTTTATACCAATGGAAAGCATGGGGGCAGTGGGGGAATTCTATAGAATTGGGCAAAATAAAAGTGCCCTCTACTCTATATATGTTATGTTGCTCCATCCCAGCCTTCGAGTCGATGAAGAAGGACTCCATTTTCCCAATGATAAGATAAGAAATTGGGAATCAGCATGGCACCCCAATTTTCCCTACCGTACGGAATAAAAACCCGTGGTTCCAAACAGGATCGAATATTTCTAGATAGATGATTGGATAGATTATGCCATGACCCCGACCCCAACTCTATTGTTCATGACCTGACTAGATTGGGGATTAGGGATTTGAATTATGACCAGATGGATTTCTGCCCAACCCCGATACCCATATTACCATATACATTTGGATCGCCAACATCATGAGAAAGGGTGTAATCCCCATAGTCCATGCATGTTTGGTCGGCTATCTTATCTCTCAGCATATTAAAGGGAGTAGAAAAATTAAAGTCTAAAAATTTATTATGGAGAAGACATGCATGTTGTAAACCACTTATGACAGTGAAATATGATCTTGGGCGATGCCTTCCCTCTGTTGCAATTTGCTTCTCTACTCCAAAATGGTGTCTTCCTTTTGTTCAATCTCACAATATGAATCGGATGGAAGCACATTAGCAAGGTGAGTCGGTCCTAGGGGATACATGTTGGTTGCCTTTAATGCCAACACAAGACATTTTACCAAGCAACCTGCCATGATCGCTAATCCTACCGTAGCTTGTATGCATTTAATGTTAAGCAATAATAATAAAATATTCGTTTTAATAATAATTTTACATTGTATAAGGATTATGGAGTGGCAAATCTTATGAAGTGGTACATCTCCCGTTAGCAGTTGTTTTAAATGTACAAGTTACGTGAGAAGGGATATGATTTCGTGTTTTGGTCAAATGGGGTTTCATAAAGTGTAAGTGTAAATTGGCAATCATATTGCACTTGAAACTCATGACCACTGACCCTGACTCATTTTTTGTGCACGGAGCATTAAGAAACAATAATATGATATTTTTCACTGAGGTGACGGTAAAAATGAGGATGTGTTCATTCATATGGTGTGGCAATGAGTTGTGCAGGGAGAAGATGTCATGTGGAAGGGATGCAATTTTCTATGTGGAAGGGATGCAATTTTCTATTTTGGTAAAGCAGGGTTTTGTAAAAGAAAAAAGTGTAAATCAAAAGTCATACTTAACTTGAAACCCATGAGTGTTGACCCTGTTCCACCTTATACGCATAAAGCGTTAGGTGACAATAATTTGATATTTATAATGGATGTGATGACAGAAAATGACATTATATATTTCTTAATACGATGTGGCAACACACTATTGGAATAAGACGTTATGTTTCATAGTGAGCTTCAACAATAATGAAGTGGTGGAGAAAGGAAACACTATAAAGAACATGAAAGCAATGAAAGTTTTCAAGATGCGCTGGGGGAGTATGGTGAGCAGCAATGATATTGTGACCTAAAAACTCTTTAAATTTATAACAACAATAAAATATATATAATAAAGATAGAGTGGACAAAACAATTTATTCCAAATCAACAATAAAAAAAATCATAAATAATAATATATGTGAATAAAATAATAATAATAAGCAATGTAATATAAGAATACTATATGTATTATATATTACTATTAATATATATTATATGATTATATAGTTATATACTATATATATGATATCTACTAATTATTATAATATATTATATGATTAGCCAATACACTGCAACATGGAGAGCGCCAACTTAGGTGTCTTCCTCATGTTTGGTCTGAATGATTTGGAGGAGGGCACTCCTCTTCATTTTCATCCTCACTTCCACAGCTTGTCTTTTGATTCTCTGCATTCTCCTGAATTAGATGACAACATTAATGGCTTTTCAGCCTCTGACAATTAAAGTTAATGTGGAGAAGGTCCAAAGGATGACAGCATTAATGGTTTTTCAGCCTCTGACAATTTGAATCAACACAGATTGACAGCCCTGCACGCTGCACAGATTGAATCATCACATGCTCCATATAGCCGCTGCCCGTCCAGAATTGCTTTCAAGACTGTGAAAGGAAAGATCATTACGGTATCCTACATAGAGTCTGTGGCATTCAATCCCAGCCTTTCTCCTCTGCAAGCAGCGATCATTGCATCTGTCACTACTCTCATTGCCGCTCAATGAAAACTTGCAATTTACACAAGAATTTAAAAAGAAATGAATTTACTATGTGCAGTCATTTCCCGAAACTACCACATCATTGTTGATCAATATGCCATCTCAATATGCGATGAATGTATGAAGTCTCCTCTATTCGAGGACAATTGCACCGCCAACAATGGGTTGTGCTCTTTCTTTCTGCAGATTTCTCAAGTTTCTCCTCTCCAAAGACACAAAGTTCTTCTTCCACAACAGACTTGATATCTCTATCAAAGTTTCCAAGATTCTCATCTAGGATCAAAGCCATTCTATGACTTCATCTGGCTTTTCATCGTTGCTAGCTGAGTATATGACTATGGGGTATTTTATGTCCTTCAATAAAATAGGGTAGAAAGGTGCACTTAGGAGGAAGGTGGAAACACATGCAGGGCATGCAAGTGGGATATTTGGAGGACCAACGTGTAAGGAATCAAGATAGTGTATTTTTAAGGTGACTTGTGTTTGTATGGGAGCTTGATTTGTAATCAAATGATTTTAGAATAAAATTCATATATTATAATATTACGTTTTTTTTTTTATTATATGCTTGAAGGCATTACATGGAATCATCCTCTCTACTCATATTTGGGATACACATTTGAGTATATCGTTTCTATAATGATATTAACACATTGAATAATTGGGGCAAAAAAAAAATTTATCATTATAATTTTTTAATATCAAAATTTCCTTTCATGCATTGAATTTTAATATTAATTATTTGATATATATTTAATATAATAAATAATATTTATAAACTACTTTCCAAATTAAACTAATTTCTAGAGTATCTGTTTAATCAATGAGTGGTACCATAGAGTTGGGCGGTGATGGTGAGGGGCAATGACAAGGTATTTCGAGTGACGGATTCGATGAACCTTGGGAAGATACACGTTCAAAGTTCAGTGACATGTCACATCTATCAATACAATTGGGTGTGTCATTTGTTGGGGAAGCGATCGTCTTTTGAAATATTAATGGCTTAGATTAAATCCTCTTAGGGTTTGATATCTACATTCATGGTCTCCTTGTTACGAAATGGATTCTTCATGGTTTAGTTTTCTTCACACGAAGACAAGGAGCTTGTGTGGAGCAAAGGCTCATGGTCAAAGACACAATAATATCTTATATTTATAATTATTATATATAAATATAGATTTTGGGACTTCGATGTTTTCTCCCAGGTCAGAGACATTGTAGCACTGATTGGATCCAAACATCGGATGTGGAGATCTTTCGTATTCAAATCAATTCTCATGACGTCCTCCACCATCGTTGATAATATAAAATGGCCAATCAAATCTCAACACAAAAAGTGGCGGACCCCCTTTGAATGGGTGCAAGTCATAAAATCCACTTTAATTTGATTTCAAAAAGGCTTCATGTTCAATGTGCAACTCAAATCAATGTTGCAATGCCGCTGATATGGAGACAAGACATTGAAGTTCCAAAGTCTATAGTGCAACTTATGTTTGTCTATGTTGTCAATATATTGACACCTAGAGAAATTCTATCATGTTTAAGACCATATATAAACACCATACTCATACCTATGGAATAAAGGGCAAGGCCATACAGAGCTTGTGATGACAGGTTATTCAGGGGATATTGTACATCAGAAGGCCCATATCATAGACATGCTCGAACTTTAGAGTAGTTATTGGATTTATATGCCCTGCACCCACTACAAAGGGGCTTGTAGCTTGCACAGTGGTGGCATCTTTTATTGATTATTCTCTATTTGATTATGAAAGGACTCCAAGTTTGATGTGCAGATTGAATCAACAATGCAATGCTATTGATGTGAAGGCAATACATTGAGGTTATGTCGTCTATCTTGTTGTTTTCATTGTGGTTGAAATGAGTACCAAATATTTTGCAAAGTACATGCCACGTGGGTACATAAGGGGGCATCATTGATGATACAATGTGAATTTCGTAAAGTCATTGCCGATTGAAAGAAAAGATGTCCGATTGGCAATCAGTCGCACGAGGTAGGCATGGTTGGTAGGTTTAATTCCCACGCATTAGGGGGTGCCCACATCATACGGTTGAAAAGGGAATATACTCAAGCAATGAAAATAAAACACAACAAAAAAAATCCTAAAAATTAAAAATACATTTCTTTCGACGTAACTTGCACCTTGAAGACACTGTTGATTATTATGTTACGCAAAAACCATTAAAGAGATTGGAATGAAACAAAGCATTCATTAGATATTCACATTAAGTTCATTATGTTTTTCTCTATGATGGAACATTTCATTTTAATCCATTACTTTTATTTGGATCTATTACTAGGCGATGATATAAAATTTGAAAAAAAAAACATTTTTTTCAAAAATGCAACTCACAAGATTTCCAATAGTGCACATAATTTTTTGAACTTTTTAAAATTTATTTATAATATTTATTTTTCAGTGAGAACATGCATAAATCAATGCAATCCCTTCCCTCACATCAATCAATGACTAACTTTCCCAACAATTGTTTAGTGATGGTGTGAAGGCTTAGAGGCTTCAAATAAACAAGGGCCGCATAACAACTAGTCCCTATTATAATTGTTGAGAAGTATATAGATTTGTTGTTCAGTAAAAGGATTGAAAGTCGTGAAATATATTGTAGCTAGTACTTACCTTTGTTTATGGTTTTATGAATAATGTGAACATGTTGTCAGAAGTCGAAACAATGAGTTGCTAAAGTTAGTTAGTTATAGCTAATAGTGCTCCTCTAAAATAATTAGCGGTTTTATCAAACCTACAAGATGTCAAAAAGTCGGATTTGTCTAAGATTTGGGAAGAAACAGTTTGTGCTTATACTGTTTATATTTTATGGATCTTGCATTCTCTATTTGTTGACATGAACCCACATTATGTGCCACCAATTGAATTGAGAAAACATAGAAATTGTTCTTTAAATATCATGAAAGAACGTAATTGGAAATCAAACAACACGATATAACATACCAAACGACTCCAAGAAATTGTCATGAAAATCTCTAGATAAAAACAGTAGATTTGGTATTAAATATATACTGTCAAAGCTATCCCATATATCGACATCTTTCCAATTGTAAGTTAATAAAGAAAAATGTTATTAATTATTTAACATGTGGTGGCATTACTTGCATCTGCTTGGAACAACACTAAAAAAAAAGCATCATTTGTTATTTGTTCCTACAAGGTACAATTAATAAACAAAATATTTCATAATAACATGGAGAGCAATATGCTTCAAATTTTGGTTGTTAGACTCTAAACTAATATATTTTGTCAAAAAAATTATTGTCAAAGAATAATAAGAATTTAATTTATTTTCAAGTTTTACATTAAATTTTATTAATAACATATTTTGACAGATTTTTAAATGAAATCGATAAATATTAAAATAAAATTTATAGATTGTAATTATTTAATTAGAGATTTTAATTATATCAACTTTATTTTATATAGATCTAAAATTATTACAGTTTCAAAATTTTGAATTATGAGATCATATTGTAAATGCTTTTTTATGTATAACTTTTTATATTATATACTCAACAAGTAATTATTGTTAAATCAATATATAAATAAAATATATATAGATCTAATCACTTCCGTCATAAAATATAGATACATTGTTTGAAAAACCTATATATTATTAATACATGAGATGCATGAAAAAACAAGCAACCACTTTATATTATAAAGTCTAGCGAGGTTAATACAAATTAAAAAGCTATTAAAATAAATTCTATGTACATAATTGAATAATTCATTCTTCGATCACTGTGAATCATATGAAGTCATATTTAGGAAGTCAAAAACATGTATAAAGATAAACACGACTGATATACCATTAAAATATTAAGAAAAGATTTCATATCTATAATTAAATACTTAATTGACATATCAATATAAATTCTATAATATTAATATAAACTGCATAATGTCATAATACCAAAGTTTATGGCACTTCTCAAGGAAAACACATGACTGTTCTATTATAAAATGTTTCAGATAATAAATAATAAATGAAACATACAGAGGAAATATATTTATTTGGATGCTTGCTCATTAATTTCATATGGTACTATAATTTAATGTTGCATTTATTTGGAAAAAATATTTATAAATAATATGTTGGAAATATGCTAATATTTATATGAAAAACTTTTACAAAAATTTTATATTTATTATTATAATATTAATTTTAAAAATTTGATTGATTAAAGAAAAAAAAAGTATTTGAAAAATGAATCCATTAGTACCCTGCCTTAGCAAGGGCTGACCTTATAATTTCAGAATAGAAAAACTGACTCTATAAAAATACCTAAACTGATAAATACATTGTATCCTTCCTTTTAATTGAGAAAATGAGTTTAAGCCACCTGTACAAAAATACCAAATGGAAATACTAGACACCTTCATTGATTTGATATAGTGGTGAAGCGTAGTTGTGGAGCGAACCGCAAGGTGAAAACAAAGAAGATATACTTTATGAGAAGTGTCAGTTATTACCAAATGGAGAAACATTATAAACATCAAAAAGTGTAGCACGGTGAAAACAAAGAAGATAATCCATGGCCCTCGGTAATTTAGACAAACCAATCTAAACAAAATCAAACAGAGTGACAGATCATTATTTATCAGTAGCCTCTGGATTATAAAATGGTACCCTAAAAGTAGGGATGTCATATTATTTGAACATTTGCAATGTGATTATAGAACAAATCAATGGATTTGTTGGACAACCAAAGAGAAGGCCAACATCATCAAAAGAGCTGAGAAACACTCGAGAAAGCTTGTATGACGGATAGATCGACAAGATAACATGTCATACAAAACCCTTAAAAATTGAATATGTTAAAAAAACCGTTATTGTACACTGCCAACTCAGTTTCTAGTTGTTATATCAGGTAATTTAGAATCAAACCCTAAATTTATCAGAAAGAGAACCAACGAGCAAGATAAAGAAATCCAACAAACAGTGTCATGCTCAGTCACTTAAGCTTCTAGAAGAGCAAAAGAAAATCCCTACAATGCCTAGCTCCTCTTACCAAGAAAAAAGAGCACCAAACCATGTGTAAGGAAGCTTCTCTAGATATAATAGAGCCAGATCAGAATGAAACACTTCACAAGCTAAGAATAAAAACCAAAACAGAGAGAATTAAGCAATAGCTAAACAACTTAATATACAATCCTCGCAATAAAGATAAATGAAAAGGCAAAATCACAACAAAACAGGCAGACATGTACTTAAAGAAACTTGTAAGAGAAGCTAAAAAACCTAACCATGAATAAAACCATGAGACTCATTCCAGAATGTGCAACGTTAAAAAAGAAAAGCAAAAGTAAGTAATCTAGTCCAACAATAATACACATCAATTACTCAAATGGCTCAAGAATTTAACTCCTTACTACATGTCAATATGGTTTCTCAACAAACGACCAAACCAGGAGCCTCCAAAAGGACTTTCTCACACTCTGGATCAACAAATGAGATAAAGCTCGACTGGAAATGATAATAAACCTTGGGGGTTAATTGGCCTCCTCCACAGTGAAGAGATCCACGAAAAAACTTTTCATAACAACATTCTCTCTTTCTTTCTACAAAATCGAAATCTGGAATGATATCACAAAGCATATAAAGACAGCCGGTGACTACAAAACGACTATCTACCCGGATAAGAAAAGAGAACCTCCTCAAAACCTACAGCAATATGAACAATTTGCAGCTGGAAAATCAAATATGTGTTCCCATTCAAGGCAACTACACTTGTGCAACACAACCCAAGCCAAGCCAGCCACTTGATAGCTGAAAGAATAGATTGATGCCTAATTTCTAAACATTAACTGCAAGCTCAATATACTGTATCTGGCCACTAGCCGATAATATATCTATGCAATCAGATAAACCTTATTTTGCTTTATGTATGGGTTACAGGACTCATGCTGTACTTTGGAGTCATCGTAGCCAGCGCTCATATTGTTAGAAATATTGTCATAACTGGTCAGTTTAGAATTAGGGGCCAGGATATTGGATACCACCATGAGATATACCCTGAATACTTAATTTTTTGAAGCAGACCATCATGAAATATATGATGAATGTTGAATTTCTTGAAGAGAAAGCATCATAAACAGATCATTAACATTATAACGTATATTTTCCTCTCGCAAAAACAAAATTAAAACTTTTATAGAAATGAAAACCTACAGAGGCATATGTTGAAGAACCAAGTGGAGAGGTCCTACATTGCAACAGAACCATTAAATATATGTCTTGCCGGCCTAGTTGGGTGAAAAGCGATAATACTTGAAAACACCAAGAAAAATATTCCCTCGTCTCCATTGCCTTAGAATGTGTGGACAGAATCTACTCCATAATTTAACATATTCCACACCCCCAAATAAGGCATGGGGATTCTCAAAAATTAAACACAAATGAAAATGCAAGCCATGGTCATTAAGAGCTTCCTTGCTTGCCTTGATGTTATCCATTACGTGATTGGGAGGAGTACAACTTATTTCCTATTTCACTACTTTGAAGACTCGTTATGTATTTTTAACTCCATTTCATAATAAAATTGAGATTGCACATATATATTGCAGACAACTAATATTGCTTCATTCATGGCAATTTCACATATATACTTTGTATCTTACAAAAAAATGTATATTTTCTTCACAATTCAGCTCAGCTGAAACTCAAATATCAGTAGTTTCAAAACCATCTGACACCACAGCCAAAAGCACTTGTGCAAGAAACTAATCGCACTATTATTTGATGCCCGCATTAGAAAGAGAAGAAGAACAGGACCCAGCAGATGTCATGAATGGCACTCCCTTGTATGTTGCCACACCGTTATCATCAGTGGAGAGGTACTGCAAAAAATGGAAAAATATGTCAGTGAAACTACATTTTTGTTTAGATATACTTTCCTGTGCATTAGCTGCCATGATAGGTGATATACCACTTCTCTGGATAATAAATCACTTCCATTTTAGTGGAGTGAGAAACCCTGGCGCATTTAGCTTCTTTCAAAACTGGAAAGACAACACTATTCTTTGTAAAAAAATCGTTTTTACACAAAAAGGTTAGACAAAACAAAAATCAATTGGAACATCTCATGAATTTTAAAATCACTTCATTTAGTAAATAAAACCTTTTGGAAAACAAGCATTCTTTTGCACCTGTTCACTCAAGTAATAGGGTATCCTTTGTGTCTCTTTCAGTACAAATTACAAACCCAGATACCTAGATTGGATCATAGGAAAGGGTGTGTGAGTTTAAAAATGGGGACAAATAGATAATGAAAGGACACCTGACTGAAATGTATGAAATATGGTATTGTCAGTTGCAGCAAAGGAGAAATGGCAGACTTACTATTTTCAAAACTGGCCACATTCTAACTGATAGAGGATGAAGCGATCTTTCCAGTCATTGAGAGTTTGGATGAACAGGCCAAAGGATTTTTGGTGATCAACATCCCTTTTGAGTTTGAGCTTCGAAGCATATGATGAACTTTATTTTAGAAGTTACAATATTTTTTTCAGTCTGAAAATTAGTCGTGCTGGTTTTGGCTTTGCCTTTTTTGGTATCCAGGGTCCCTTAAACCCAGGACCTTACGCAAAATAAATAAATCCTTTTGGGCAGGTCTCATTTGTGAATACAATAAACATAGTTCGCATATTCAGACTCGGCAGACCCAAAAAAATTCGACCCGGCAAATACTGAGCCAATACTCGGCAACTTTAAAAAAAACTTAAATTTCTCAAAAAACATTAATTTTATTATTATACAAATTACAGTTACAAAATGTATCAAATGAGTATGTAAAACATTGGGAAAGTGTTTTCTATGAGATTTGAATACAAATATCGTATGAAAATCATATCATCATTTCTTTCAACATTTCCCTTGTGCTTTCATGTTGATATGTATCTTTTTCAAAGCACCATTCTGCATTACACTAATGTGACACGTGATGAGCTTCAGGTGGGGCATATGTATACACCAATATTTTTCAGTTATTTACTTATGCTCTCTCTTGCAAGGGCTCGCCGGGTGTAACATATCTCCCTAAGTGAATGCCTTAAAGGGTGCACCGAGAATGGGGTGGGATTGGTACATGGCATTTTGCAAGAGATGTTCTCATACTATTCTATCATACCTACATCCCTTCATGCAGACTTCATACCTCCTATAATGTCTCCCTGAAATCTTAAAACCCTGAAATATGGCTAAGTCTAAACCCTGAAACACTGAAATCTGACTAAGTTTGAAATATGATAGGGTCATCCAAAACCTAGAATTTGTATTCTAGCTCCGAAAGGTCTGAAACCACTCTCAAACACCCTGAAAGTATATATCTAAAATATACCTTAAAAGTATATCTAGATATAATCTTATACTTGAATGTTTATTTTATAGATATATTGTTGCCTCAAATGGTGCATGATGAGAATGTAGAGGCCTGTGCACTTAAAAAAGACAAAAATCTGTGCTTTTTCCACGTTTTGACTGCATCGTCGAGTATGTGCTCAGTACTCGCGGCGAGTATTGAGGAAAAACTCGACGAAACTCGGCTTCCCAAACCCGCGAGTACAACTAAAAAAACTCACGGGCCCAAAAAAATGGCAAGTACTCGCATACTCGCCAAGTATGCAAACTATGACACTAAATGCATTAGAATTACATACAAAAGGTCTAAAAGATAATATATTTACTAATATAAACCACTTAATAAAACATAAATGTAAATGTTTATTAGTCCAAAGGAGGGTTTGACACAAAAATAGCAGTTAAGGGCCTATGTTAATCCATAGTAGCAATAATCTTTTGGGGGAAAAAATCATTTTTTAAAAAGTGTAAGTATTTTTCAAAAAATCGTGATTAATCGAGAAAAAGTTGGAAAAACATAAAACCGTTGAAAAAATGTGGAAAAAGAAGAAAAAACTGTTTTTTTTTTTTAAATTTAAAGACATAGAAATACATATTAAGCATTTCAATTGCATAGAGAATAGATACAGATTATGAGAGAAAGTTAAATGAAATTGTATGCCATCAAAATCAGCCCACTATTTTCTTTCATCAATTTCTAAACCATTTATTTGCATTATACATTTGCATTTCAAAATGCATACTATTTTCGTTTACAAAAAGACAAAAAATGGGAGGGAGTCAATGGCAACAAGATAGACTAGGGATCAGTAGGTCTAGATGTTGAATCTCTAGGGTTAGAGCTTCTCCTAATTCGAGAGACAACCTCAATGTCGTACCCAACCTTCTCCAACAAGTCAAAGTCAGCGTCATCATAATTAGGGTCATCATTATATTCGAGCCATTCGAATTTTGGATTGATTTTGTCAGGTTCAATCTGTTGATCTTCCTCGACAGTATCTAACATTATCAAATAGAATGCATATGTTAGTGATTGGAGAATAATACTTTAGAAGAATATAAATCAACTTCCCATATGAATTGAAAATAAAAAATGCAACATTTCTTAAAATTGAGTTTTCTTCATCTTCAAGTAAAGATTGTGGTGGGCAAACACCAAATCATTCATCCGTTCTTCAGTGCCTCAATTGCATTTTTTGGAATATATATGCTTGAACACACTTCAACTACGCTCACAAGCGGATTGACTGGCTCAAAATGTGTATTGCCATCCATTAAAGGTGTTTGGTTTCTCTCACCATTGTGATACAAAAACAAATTTTGTCAACATTGTAACATGCCCAATACAATCAAAATTTAACATTTTCACCATACGTATATAGAAAAATTGTGTACCTGGTTTGAAAGTCTTCCTCCTTGTGATGGCTACCTTACTAGAGAAGAAACCCCTTGCTTGTAGATTCGAAACTCTCCCATAGCTGCCTCAAAAGATCCCTAGGAAACATTCTCTCCATGCACCTAAATAGGCCCTCTGTGACCTCTGCATCATCTTGAAATTAGCTGCTAAAGAACGTTGGATTCGAGAAATATCCAACTGCATGGAAGGGAGAATGTATCTAGCGATCTTATCTTTTATCAACTATCTCCCATAATGGCATGTACTTGGCCCTGTTATTCTCCAATCTACTCTTAATAGTGTCTTTGGCTCTATCAATTGTGTAATATAGATAGCTCATGGGGGTTTATCCCCATTGATGAGTCGCAAAATTTGAACTAGAGGCTCAGAGAATAATTTTTTTTTATCCACTACTATTTTTCCTTCCATATGTTTCGCAAAGGAAGATTCCATCCATTCAATTGAAATGAGCATTCATATTAAATTCATTGGTTGTTGAAAAAGAGTTTGCAACACAAAGAAGTGGGTTGTAAACCTTGTCACCCCTCGTTGAGGAAGTTTCTTGCCATCTATGAATGTGTGCATTATATTAAACACCCTTGTGTGGGTTTTTTTGCAAAACCTCTTTCACCTTTGGAATTTTGCCTAGGCCATCCAAGGTCAAATTAAGACAATGTGCCACATATGGAGTCCAAAACATAGTTCTATCTTTATTCATAAAAAGCCTTCTAGTAGCCACGCAACAACAATTTTATTTGTAATAAATTGGACCACATTTTATGGTCCCACCTCAATCACAACCTCATGAAATAGATGAAAGAGTGTCTTACCCGATTTTATCTTCTCAGATTCATCGACACTCTTAATAAAAATTGTGTCAATGTCACATGACACAAAGAAGTTGATGAGTGTGCAGCTTCATCTATCCATCCATCTGACATAATGCATCCTGATTTTTTACTATTCCTTAACGATGTTTTGCAAGTACATCGCTCATATCCTGTACAACTTCCTTCAACAAATCAATATGCAAAGCCTCGTTTGATGGGCTAGTGAACCCAAAAGTTGCAACTGCAATTGCATATGCCATACTTTGCCAGTATGGAAATCTAGCCACATTAAATGATAAGCTAGAATTGTACCAAAATTTGAAAATCGCCTTCTTTGTCTCCTCGTGAACAATATTTTTCCAACCTATACTCTCTAGCGTGGTTTGCACTCCATGTGTAGTGTGAGAGCTAAAGAAGGCATGAATGTTTCCCCTACCTATATTTGGGCCATGAAGTACTAATCCAAGGGTAAATTGTTAAAGAGTTATAATGAGAAATATTTCCACCATATTTCACAATTTAAAATATTAAATATGTTCAAAAGAATGTCAAATATAACATCTACGACAGAGGAGGGTTAGGTTTATTGGTTACAGTTAGGTTTAGTTTTTTTTAAGTTTTGGGTGTATTTAAGTTCTTTTTAATTGTAGACAACATTTCAAATTGCCCCATCATATGAGGCTTTGTAGATTGATTTGCTGAAAAAAATGAAAAAAACGCCAAAAAACCAGGTTGAAAAAAGTGTTTTGGGCCAAGCATAAGAATTAATCGTGTTTAAATCGCACTTTTTGCTACTATGTGTTAATCCACAAATTGTTATGGATGTTGTAATCGATGGCCATTATGGAAGTGTCACTGCAAACTCTGCTCTGTTCCAACAGTTGATCACAATTTCCAATGGATGCCCATACATGAATTCAAAGGGGCCAATACTTATAACAACAAAACTTACTGTGAAAATAGCCTAAAAATGACTCCAAAAGGCTTGAACATAATGTCAAAAACAAGTAACATTTATAGATAAAAATATAAAGAAGCAAACGGTATCAATAGCCCTACTGTGACCAATTGAATTGACAAATTCAACAGTCAATCAAGAAATCAGGAAGAGGACATCATTTCTAAATATAAGCGCAGACATAGCAAGAGATACAAACGCAAAACAAAAGATCCAAGTTGGCAGGAAAACATAGAAATGCTGCACCCTATTTTCTGGAATCTAAAGTATCAAATGATAATTACTGGGTCAATGTGCTTGATCTGTCATCATTAGAAATCATTTGACATCTGTACATCTCACAATCAATCCCCATTTTTCATCACAGGCATAAAGAATATATGGTGCAATGACAGTAGACACTGCAAACAAAAATTTAAAAAATGAACTTTAAAACCCAATGTACACAGGAACATGCTCTGGCTTAAGATATTGAGAATACTATCCCGAGGCATGTACCAGACACTTGAAAACAAAACTTGAAAATCTGCTTAGCAATCCTTGAGAATAAGAGCATAGTGGTGGAATTTAAAAGATTGGCAAGTGTAAAATATCACTGTTTAGCAAGATAATTATACTTACTGGAGTGATCTTCTCCAACTGCTTCTTCTTTGGATTCAAGACATCCTCTGGCTTTCCTTCATGCCTGTTAAGACAAATTAGAAGATAAATAGTGAACAAATGTAGACTAACATTTATAAAAGCACCTTTTATAACAAGGTAATAGCTACATATTAAATGCAAGAAATGTTTTCAAAACTGAAGACAAACAGATGCCCGAGTAGGGGCGGTCCGCATACAGAAGACATCCAATCAAGCTTTATGTTTTCCATGTAAGATTTACTTAAACATAGCTTCCTTAACGACGTTTAGATAGCTTCTTAAAAGTGGAAAATGTTCGCATCCAGAGCAACTGAAAGCTTGTTAATATGGACAACAATTGCAAGCTTTTATATAGATAGTAAGTTCAAGATTGATAATGCATGATGCATCATTTGTTCTCTTCTGATTTAGTAAAGAGAAACACACTCGTTTACCTTTTTTATATAAATTATGTAATTGCTAATTGAGTGTTGCATTGTGTTTATTTGTACATCTGCAGGATATAATAAAAAAAAAGTTATTATAATTATTTTTCCTATATTGGGAGAGGATATAACCTTAAGTTCTTTTCCCTGGTCTCTCCTCCTTCGAAACTTGGAGGTCAGTCTCCAACCATCCCTTGAAATTTGAAGGACTCTCTCCAGCAAATCTCCAAACATCATTGCCTTGTCCCTGCAGCCCCAAGCTTCGTGTAACACCAATATATCATTGCCATTTCCATTGCATGAAGAGTATCTTCTTTCTTGCTTCATGAAGCATGAAAGGCTTGATATAACAAGACTGAATACACGGGGGGCATTATCTGTGCCCCTATCTGGTGATGTCTTGCTCCTACAGGCTCCTAATATATTGACCACTTGAAAAAACTGGCAATAATGAGACCATTGATTCACTTGGTCATAACCAATGGCTACCGAATTGTCAAAATGTGTGAGGAACAGTGGCCATGAGACTGCTGCCTTGATGTATGATGAACATGTACTTGAGACCATCTGCAAACTCCTTGGTTTAGTGAATCCGATGTCTATGTGAATTTCTGCTTAGTTTTCTCATTCATGCATCTGGCCTATAAACTATTACAACTCAACCACATATTCCCAATTTGAGATCAAAAGGAATTATAAAGGCACAAACATCAAGGGCACAAGTAACACAGTTATAACAAGAACAACATATTTATAGTTCTATTCTATTTCCCCAAACACAATAAGACTAATAGGTATGGTATGTACTATGAACAATGTACCCTTTCATCTTTTTTCAACAGATGTGTACGAGACGATCAGTCCACGTGTGCAGTTCCCGCGACTTCTTTGAAGCCTAATAAATTAAGTAGCCAGAAACTGGTTGAAAATTGCACCACTTCGCTAACTCCCACCACTAACTATGAGTAACAAATACTAAATCCTAGTTAAAAGAAAAGGATGGCTCCCAATCATTAAATAAAAAATGGAAGTCCAATCACATGAGTTCAAATTATGACTAAAACTAAGTTATAGTATGTATAAGATGGAAAAGGGGAAATATTATTCAAGAATCATAAACATCAATCTATTGAATAGCTATCAAACACATATATGAGGCACAGGGATGCTAAATCTATATTTAGATGCTAAAATAAATATGAAGTATTTTCAAAGTAGGTTGGATAGCTAAAAATGATAATGATGAGAACAAATGTGTTGGAGCATTCACTAAGGCAATGGAAGATAAAAGAGCTACAATCGAAAAAGGATTGGAACAATCAAGAAGTACGGAGGAAAAAACACCAGATTAGAGACTAGGAATGGAAGAATATTGATTTAGAGTGCCATATAGCAAAGGAATGTTTTAGAGAATAATAATTTTATCACGACTGCAAATGTTGTGAAGATTAACACAGCATGACTAGATAAAGAGGGTAAACATCACAGGTGCCCTTTCTGTTGCCCTTTCTGTGACCAGATTATTTTATTCAGGTTGTTCCTCAGGATCTGTTTACTTGCAATCCCTTCATGTATGTTGCATACTAATTCATCCAGATTGAACTACTTTAGAACCTTAACTTGCATTGTTTAGCAATTACATTATTCATGCTCTGGGTTTTTGTGATGTGCCTACTTTGCCTACTACTTTTCCAAAGTTTATCCATGCTTACCCCATCTTCATATGCCTTTCTCAGTGCTGCCTAATTCTCTGCCGCCACAATTGTGTATTACACTTCTCCCCGTAGCATTTTCCAATAAACTTATGGTGGTTCCACAAATGGGCCTTCAAGCTTTGGTTTATATCTACGCAATATGTTGCTACTATTATACTTACAACTATTGCCCTTTGTTTTTTCAAGGTGTATTTTCGAGCAGAATACTCAAACATAAAAAGGGAGGCGTAATGTGAGTTAGATGTAAGTAGAACTTGCCTAGTCATTTTTTCAATCAATGTCCTCAGCCTCACATATGATATGTTCATTAATTGGTAGAATCCCTTGATGTCGCCTTGGATACTAACACAATAAATATGAAAAAAAATTGTAAATCAAATAATTATTTAGTCGCAAACATTGTGCAAAGCAGTGTCGTAATAACTAACTTTGGAACCCACCTCCTATTCTTCTGAATACATCTGTGTTGGCACATGACATTTTCATTCTAGGTTGTAACGTACCAGATGTCATTTCGTCCTACTTCAATGAATTACTCTGTATATTGATACAATTAATAAAAACGTTTTCTGATCTTACCCTTTACTCTGCATATTCATGATGATAATATAGGACCATGATGTAAGTACCGTGGCTGTGGTCCTTATCATTATCATCCCAGCTAGCTTAACTCTCAGATTTGCAACTCAAATGTCTGGTGATTGATGGCAATGGATAAGTTATAAAGATGGGCACTGGCCCATACAATAAATACAATGGATAATCAACAAGACAATTCTGGATTTAGAGGTTGAGAAAGAGAAGTAAGAAGAAAGTACCATCAAGACGTGTAGATAATCCAATTCATGTCACTCATTCCCCTTGTAACAGGCAGTAATAATTCATATTACAATAGCAAAAGCATGATAGCCCACTACTGCAGATAAATACAAGATTAAAAAGAAAAAGTAATCATAGAGTTTGCGCTTCCACTCCACCCAGCTTTTTATTGTAAATAACATTATTGTTTTCCAGTCAAAAAATATATTTACGTAACTGGAAACAAGACAAAGTAAGTGAAGGCATCATCAACACACTGTTCACGCTAGTATTTATGCTATAACACACTAGAAATGTTGCATTTTTCACTTTCCACTTTCCTTGAAAGTTCTAAGCTTTAGCAATATTTATGCTATAACCACACTAGTAATATTGCAGTTTTAGAAGGCAAAACCTCAAATTTCCAACTTTTGCTGCTCAACAGGAAGAAGATAATAAACCTTGTTAACTTACCCAGCAAATGTGATTCGTTCCCCAATTTTAGCCTCTTCTGGTGGCAACAAGGGTTCAACGATGCTATGGTCATGGTTAGAAGCACAAAGAACCTACAAAACAAGAAATCTCAAGCATGATATTTTCAAATGAAACAAAGCCTACATAACTACCTGCAAATTAAATTAACTTGTGTTTATTTTAATTCTTTTATTTACATATTACGACTAAGAAAGCTTGGTAATGAGATTACAAAACAAATAATAAAATGGAGATGCTAAGAGACTATCTAATGGCATATTAAGCATCGCATTCTGCAGTTCAAACAATTACTCCAAAGGACAATAAAATACCAAAGCAATATGTTTAGCTAAGACTTCCTATCTGAAAGATTATATATATATATATATATATTAATGGGTCTTATTAAAGTGTTGTGAGATGCATTAGTAGTGGGGTTGGAAAACTTAAAGATAAATTTCTTCTCTAGTGAAAGCATTAACATAGCACCTTCTGCAAAAAAAAAATCACGCTGATAATGGTAAGAATCTTAGTCACCGGGTTCAAATTCAAGTTTGAATTTAACAAGGACACATTCGTCATGTTAAAAAAGTGATAAAATGTTTATAGAAATAAATCAAATAATATAAAACAATAACAATTGTATAATATGTTCTATTAGAATATGTCCTAAACAAAATAGCAGAAAATTTTGGGAAACTCGTAAGAATCAGTAAGGCAACAAGAGACAAGTAGTTATCAATATCATACAATGCAAGAATTTGTGTAAAAGTAAACCTAGCAAAACCAATATTGCAAGCTGTACGTATCTATTCTACATAGGAATAAGAAGAAAGGAATTAGAATATGAATGCCTCCCCTTCAGATGTTTCAAGTGCATGCAAATTGGCCATAAAGCATGTATTTGTGACAAGATAAGAGGGCAAGAAAGAGCAGATCAAAAAATTAAAAGGAACCCTACCATCCTCCCTAGGAGACCATGCGGTATTGGAGACCAAAACTTAATCCAAAGCCAAGAAAAAAAAAAGTTGAAATGGAGGAGTCATTGCAAATTCTTCATTAATAGTCAATAAATCAAAGGGAAGGAGCTAGTACTAACGGATCGGGTGAACCTTCTATAGAAGAGGACAAGCCCTTAAACCTAGAATCGCCATTAAATAATCGACAAAGAAAAATAATATGGAAGGTCTCTCGATAGAATAAATAGAGGATTTAAATTCAGGGGCTGCCTAACTAGGCTTTGAACAAGCAGCAAGAGAAATAATCAGCCTTGGGGAAATCAAAGAATTCCTCATTCAATCACTGGTGAGACAAGGAACAAATAGACCAACAGATAGTTTTGAGATTTCAATGTCTTATGAAAACCTGGCTAAATTCCCTACGATCCAAGATGAAAGGGAGGAGGCTTTCATAGAAGAGTCCCATCCAAGGCTTGAATAGCCCTATGTCAAAATTTCCACAAGACCATGAGGATATAAATAAGAGTGAAGAACTCCGAATCGGCGAATTGTAATAAGGAAACCTCAAAGAAATAGTAAATACAGGTAAAATTGACTTCCCTAGCTGTAAGGAGACAACCAGACGATGGGTACTTAGAATACTAGAGGAAGAAAGCCAAATGCTCAAAGAATACAGAAAGAAGCTTAGGCAATGCTAGATTATGGCCTGCAGAAGAGGTTAGAAACCTTCATTACATGTGGAAGGGGAATGCCCCCATCAAGAAGAAATGAAAATCCTTAAGCTGGATTTTATTCTTTGAGATTTCCACAGTTAAACATTATAAATACTATATCTGGATTTTACTTTGTATGCATCCTTAGCTGGAATGTCAGAGGAATCAATTCCTCTTACAAATGTCTCTTGATAAAGCTACTTATAGAGGAATCAAAACCAAACATCCAATTACTACACTTAAAAAAAATGATATTCGTAAAATTTCAAAACAGTCATCATACTTATGACTTCAAATGTTCATGTCATGTTTTATGTGGGATTTAGTGTAGTTTAGTTTAATTTTAGGGTTTACTTTTATTTTTTATTTTCTAAGTTTTTTAAATCTTTGTTTTTAAAAAAGCATCGGAAACCCCTGAACACCTGCCAGAAACACAATGGAAACAGCAAGAAACACCCCAGCATCGGTTGTGCCATTTTCATGCAGTTTTCAGCATGTGTCCGGACATTTCGGACCCACAAATTGCTTCGGAAGCGTTTCAGGACTGCAACGGCATGTACAGGAGGCGTTTCCTGCAGTGTAGAATAATATAAATGCCACTACTTAACATTGGCTCTATCAAGTCTTTTTCCAACTTAAGAACCTTCTGAAGCCTGTTATGTGGAAGGAACATTGACCTAATACGTTGGCGCTTCAAGCGTATTGGCGCTTCAAGACCTTGTCAATCTTATTAGGAACTCCTTCAATGACTAGTAAGAAGGCCTTTGTATGGCCATTTATATACTCTATCCTTGCATTCTGAATATGCCTTGCCATCTTCTTTCATTTGTAGCCATTCCTCTTGAAAATACTAGCAAGGCATTTGTCTAGTGGCAAGGGTCTTGAGAACATCAACTATCAGGATGCTCATGAAATGCCTCAAAACATTGTCTTTTGTGGGGCCATTACTTTTGAAAATACTAGAAAGGCATTTGTCTTGTCGCAAGGGTCTCAAGAACATCAACTATCTAGGTGCTCATGAAATGCTATTAAGTTGTTCACGAAATGCCTCAAAACATTGTCTTCCATGTGGCCAATTAAAATTGGTGCCATCAAGAAACCTCTTCCACCACTTAGGTCTTACATTAAAAGTAAGGGCTCTTTCTTCAAAGTATTCCATAAAGAGGTTGGCCATTGCAGCTGAAAACAAAGGACCCATAGGAACACCTTACGTTTGTTGATATTAAATGTCTCATAAGCCATAAAATTAAGGGATCTTTCTTCAAAGTATTCCATAAAAAGGTTAGCCATTGCATCTGAAAACAAAGGACCCATATATCTACACTTAATGTTTGTTGATATAAAAAAGTAGATCTCATACAAATATGTCATCTCATAATCCATGATTTTCTTAATTACATCTATCACTTCACTAATAGAGGACTTCGTGACACAGGAGACAACATCAAAACTTACAAGAATGTCACACTCTTCCATTCTTATCTCTTTGATGAAGTTCACAAAATGAGTGGAGTCTTTGATGTAAAAGTGTTTCCCACCAAAGGTTTGAGCTTCCTTGGCAAAAATGCAGCTACATCATAAGTCAGAGAATCCATAGTGTCAACAATTGCACTGAATGAAGCTCCTAATGAATTTTTTCAAAGGCCATAAATTTTCGAATTTGAATGAGTTCATCATCTAAGAATGATTCCTTAATATCCATAGAAACTATAATGTCCCCAACTCAAATCATGAGGATTAGCAGCACATTGGTTGTCATTTCTTTGGATTACCCAAGAGGGAGAGGACTTGGAGCATCATTGGGTAAGTATTGGAGTCTTTGGCTTGTTCTCAATTCTATTATTAAGTTGTGTGCACGTCTTTTTATGCAACTTAAGTGAACTTAAGTTATTATAAGTGAACTTAAATTATTTTAAGTTGAGGGCACGTCTTTTTAGGCAACTTAAGTGACTCCTAGCCAAAAGGCTTAAGTTGTCCCCTTTTTATGTAGTTTAAGTGACTTTTAAAAAACATGTGATAAAAAGGCAAAGGGGGCATGGGTTTTCTAGGAGCTTATTGGTTCAGTTTTTAGGATTTTAATGTGGAGCTTTGGATTAAGAGGTGATGATTGAAGGGTTGAGATTAATTCATCTCTTTGAGAGTTATTATATAACTCTTTAGGGGTCTTTTAGAGCTGGATATGTTGTGAGTTTTTGTTTATTGCTACTGCAACTTGGGTTAAGGTCTGAAACCCTTGAGTATCCTTGGTTTCAGAGAGACATATAGGCTCCCCCTAGTTAGAAGGGTGTGTTTCTATGGAAGAGCTTTGGTTTGTGAAACCCTAGCACATCATCTTTTCTGGGCTACAATTGTTTATCAGGTTTGGAGATAAAATTCAGAGTTGAAGGTTCAGATTTTGGAGTAACTTTAGCATGGTATTTCAAATTTCTGAGTATTATTGAACTTAGAAAAAGTACAAGAAATCCTTTTATTTCTGCCCAAAAAGTTCAGATATGCATTACAATGATTTTCTTCTATTTTTCTAAGATAAAACTGAAATTAGTATGCAGATTTAACATAAAATATCTCAGACCTTGATCAAACCCTAGTCGTCTTCAAATATGGCGTCAACTCTCAAAATAAATCAACACTAGGTCTGATTTTTTGTTGCCATCCTCAAGAATGCTCAGAAATATGAAATGCCATGCTGAAGTTTCTCCAAATCTGAACCTTCAACTCTGAATTTTATCTCCAATTGGCCTCCAAACCTGATAAACAATTGTAGCCCCAAAAAGATGATGTGCTAGGGTTTCACAAACCAAAGCTCTTCCACCGAAACACACCCTTTTGACTAGGGGGAGCCCATATGTCTCTCCAAAACCAAGGATACTCAAAGGTTTCAGACCTTAAGCCAAGTTGCAATAGCAATAAACAAAAAACTCACAACATAACCAACTCTAAAAGACTCCTAGAGAGTTAAACTCCCAAAGAGATGAATTAATCTCAACCCTCAAATCACCACCTCTTAATCCAAAGCTCCACATTAAAAACCTAAAAACTAAACCAATAAGCTCCTAGAAAACCCATGCCCCCTTTGTCTTTTTATCACAAGCTTTTTAAAAGTCACTTAAAGTACATAAAAAAGGAGACAACTTAAGCCTTTTGGCTAGGAGTCACTTAAGTTGCCTAAAAAGACGTGCCCTCAACTTAAAATAACTTAAGTTCACTTGTAATAACTTAAGTTCACTTAGTTGCATAAAAAGACATGCACACAACTTAAGAATAGAATTGAGAACAAGCCAAACACTCCAATACTTACCCAATGATGTTCTAAGTCCTCTTCCTCTTGGGTAATCCAAAGAAAGGACAACCAATGTGCTACTAATCCTCATGATTTGAGTTAGAGACATTACAGTCCTCCCCACCCAAAGAATGCTTGTCCTCAAGCATTTGTAGACTAGGATGCTTAAGAATCTCCTCTCCTTCCCATGTTGCATCCTCTAAAGGCAAGTTTTTCTATTTGATGAGATATTCAAAGATTACCTTAGTCCTCAACCTTTTCTCTCTCACTTGCAAAATTGTTTCTGGAATGAGTATCAATTTACCTTCTTCATACATGGGAGGCAATTCCGTAGGAGTCACATGCTGTCCAAGAGCCTTCTTGAGGCATGACACATGGAATACATTGTGAATTTTGCTTGTAGCTGGTAACTCTAACTCATGTGCTACTTTACCAGTTCTTTTGATCACCTTGAAAAGCCTATAAAACTTTGGTTTAAGATTTTCTGCTCCACTTACTTTCAATGAGGATTGTCTATAAGTTTGAAGACGCAAGAATATCATGTCTCGCGCCTCAAAAGACCTCTCAACTCTATGGCGATCAGCATATTTCTTCTGTTGTTCCTGTGCAATCTAAATATTATCCTCAAGTGCCTTAAGGATATCATGGTTCTCTTTTGCCCACTCAAGAGCTTTTGGAGCTCTAGAATGAAAAAAAACTAAATCCACAAATGTAGAAGCTTCATAACCATACAAAGCCTTGAAAGGTGTCATACCTATGTTCATATGATATGTAGTGTTTTAACAGAATTCTGCCAAATGTAACCACTTTGCCCATGCTCTTTGCTGCCCCAAGACATAGTTCCTCAAACAACCTTCAAGCCATTTGTTTACAATTTCTGTTTGACCATCCATTTGAAGACAATAACTAGTGCTATGATCGAGTTTTGTGCCAGCCAGCTGCATCAACACTTGCCAAAAAGTGTTGATGAATATGCGGTCTCTATCACTTACAATTCTTTCTAGCACACCATGAAGTCTGAATACTTGTTCAAAAAACAGACCAGCAACTTGTGGTGCTTTAAACTCAAACGGCATTGGCATGAAATGAGCATAGTTAGTGGGTCTATCCACCACAACAAAAATACAATCCTCAACATTGACCTTAGGCAGCCCAGTAATGAAATCTATCGACATTTGTTCCCACTTTTGATTGGGAATAGGAAGTAGTTGTAACAGCCCTGCTCGGAAAGAAACTTCAGCCTTGTTTCTTTGGCACTCTATGCATTCCCTCACATGTTTGAGAACATCATCTTTCATATATTTCCATGAGAATCATTCACGAATGTACTTGTATGTCTTCAAATAACCCAGATGACCAGCAAGCTGATTGTTATGGACAGCAATAAGAATCCTATGTTTGAGCTTACTTTCTTGTGCTAAATAGATTCTATCCTTATAATAGATGATGCCATTCAACACTTTATACCTTTCATCATCGATTTTATCATCTCGAATATCACAAGCATGCTGATTTTTTGAATACTCTGCTAGTATGAGATCCTTCCAAGAAGCTGAAATTTCTGAAAGTGAGCAAAATGAAGGGTTTCTAGATAATGCATCAACAACATTATTTTTTCCCTTGACAAATTCAATGTCAAAATCATACCCTTGAAGCTTACTTACCCAACGTTGTTGTCTCTCATTTAATCATTTTTGCTCCATGAAATACTTGAGGCTATTGTGATCAGTTCTCACTGTAAACTTGCTGCCCACAAGATATTGACGAAACTTTTCAAGTGCATGCATGATTGCCAGCATTTCCTTGTCATATGTAGAGAACCTCCTTTCAACCTCATTCAGTTTTCGGCTCTCATAAGCAATTGGATGCTTGTTTTGCATCAAAACAACCCCAATACCAATATTGGATTCATCACATTCAAGCACAAAAGGTTTAGCGAAATCCGGTAAAGCCAAAACAAAACAAGTACTCATTACCTTCTTAAGAATCAAGATGATCCATGATTCTTTGAGTCTCAACCGTCCAAACAAAGGCATCCTTATTGGTCAAATCTATCAAAGGAGCGGTTAATTAAGAAAACCCCTTCACAAACCGTCTATAGTATGTGCATAGACCAATGAAGCCCCTCAATTGGGACACGTTCTTTGGTGGTGGCCACCCAAGTATAGCTTGAATCTTCTCTCTATGTGCTTTCACTCCTTCCCTAACGGCATATCCCAAATATAATAGCTCAATCATACCGAACTCACACTTAGAGGCTTTCACAAAGAGGGAGTTAGCCGCTAAGATCCTTAACACCTCATCAAGATGCCGAATATGCTCCTCCCATGCCCTGTTGTATACTAATATGTCATCAAAGAAAACCAACACAAATTTCCACAATTGTTTGTTGAATACATGGTTCATGCAAGACTGAAAAGTAGCTGGAGCATTTGATAACCCAAAGGGCATCACCAAATACTCGAAATGTCCATAGTGGCACCTGAAAGTTGTTTTGTGCACATCCTGCTTCCGAACCCAAATCTGATGGTATCCTGAACAAAGATCTATTTTGGAGAATTAGATTGCTCCACGTAGCTCATCCAACTCCTCATCAATACGCGGAATAGGATACTTGTTCTTGATGGTCTTTTTATTTAGTGCACGATAGTCAATGCACATCCTTATAGTTTTTCGAATATATATTTTTGGTTGAATGACTTCAATAGAGTGAGGGACCCTCTGCAAAACACCTGATAAAAGGTAAATAAAAAAGAAGAAAACCCCAAAGTGAACTCATATTCAGTGGTATTTTGTTGATGGCTTTAGAGCCTACACAATACAGCATAATTCTTATTAAACAAATACAACATGATTTCCTTTTATTGCCTTTTGAAAACCCTTACCAATGGCAAAAACAGTGTGGTTCATGCCAAACCAACAAGGGCTAGCTAGATTCTCCATTAATGCTCATCAACCACCAAAACAGGTTACTGAGACTAGAGCTACATATGTATGTAATTGTAACAATGGAGGTGCCAAAAGGAAACTGTAATCCAAAAAACCTAAAATAAATAAAGTAAACCTTAAACATGCAAGGTACAATATGTATACGTACAACGCAGAAATAGTACTAAGTAGGGTATGAGCACCCACAAGCATGTGTAGATCCAAAAGATAAGTCGGGGATGTTAAAGAACCCCACACCCTTGCACCTAGAACAGTTGATGACCAGAGAGGTTGTCAACAATTAGCTTTTGATGCAATTGTATGCAAGCACTAAGGGCATGTGAAACTGAAGTTACGCCTTATAACTACATTCCACAACATTGTTGGAAACAATAGTGACCATCCTATAGACTTCATGTGGAAGTTCCCACTCCTAGGGTGTGTACCAGAGTACAGGAAAGTTTAGATTAAAAAACTTTGATAACCTACAAAAGACACATTAAACAATGTAATTGTTGAAAAACAAAAACAAAACTTAAGAAGATAAGTTCCAATACGATATTAAAAAATGCCCATCTACCTCTCTCCAATTAGCATAATGATATATGCAGATGTCAAAATCTCCATTCCTTCGCTAGGGGTCAAGTCCACACTTAAAGATTGAAAAATGATGTTTTGGGGAATGTGATTGCCTCAGTTAGTCCTTGCCCTGCCCTTTACAATAGGTTTACAGTTTGGCACTCTGAACTCGTGCATGTCATCAAGCAAACTAGTTCCCACCCTCAATCCTAGGAAACGTGGGTTCATAAAATAAAATTATATTCTCATTTGCTTAGGCCTTCTTTTGGTACAAGTATGCAGAAAACCAAATCAATATAACTAATATCTAGATGCCATCCTTCATATTATTCAAATGAAGGTGCAACATAGTCTTGTGATCCTTGTTATGAATGTAATAGGGTGTTTGTGCATATATAGACTCCTTAAATTCAAATTAGCACCTATTGCGCAAGCCGACCACATCAAAGCAAGAAGACTGAAAATTAGGGATAATGAAACATGGCGAACATAGGAGAGAAGAGCCAACACACCCACAACCGACTTGACCATTTTCGTACCTAAGACAATGGTCAAAATCACTTTCAGATCATTCTAAAAATGGTCAGGAACAAAAACCCCTGAAATTGAGACATGGATGAGTTGCAGGATATTTGGGCAAATCCTAAGGCTGAAAAATGATAAATCAATAAAAACTCAAGAATGAATAGAGACACAGGAAGGCAATACGGGGCCCACCACAAAGGGAAATGAGCCAATAAGAGCCTAATCTCAACCAATAATTCATATACACAAAAACATGATAATAACAATGCAATAACAGTGTCTACAATTGTATTGCTCTATAGTTCCAATATCATGCACAATATTTAGAGAAAGATGCTCACAAAACGACTTGTGAAGAGGACTTCAACTAGGTTTTGTTTACATATGTCAAATTTGCCATAGAGTTAACCTCGAGCTTTCCTAAAGTGAAGCACTTGGTTTCATCATCCCATTGCCTCTTATTTGGCATGGACACTTTTTTGTAGTTAAATGCACTAGTTAAAACCACACGCAAAAAAGGGCCAAGGTGACTCCATTTTTGTTTCTTATTTTCTTTAATTTCTTATATTTTCTTTAGAACAAATTGAGGTTGTCCTCCATTAATTTAAGTATATTTCATCATGTAATGTATAATTGTTAAGTCGGGTGGGAACATTACTTTCCCCTTCAAATGACTCATTGCCCTCGATGACTGAGGATTTCTTTGTAATGGCTACAAATTCCCATGACGCTTATTCTATCGGTTTGTTTGAAGTTTTGAAATATCCCTTTACAGATATAATATGAATTCTGAATTTTCCTAGATAATCCTGATAATTCAATCAACACCAAAAACACCACATGCAATGCAAAATACTGATATCTCACGGTGTATTATTAATTTCAGTCAATTGAATATGTAGAAGTATGCAGAAAATAATTTTAAAAAATCATTAATTGCATGACAAAACCCTATTTCTATCTTGCTGTTAAAATTCCACAAAAACCTATCAAAATCAGTCCTGCAGTTATTTATTTAGACAGATACAGCAGACTGTTGATGTATGGCGCTGAAGTTCCTAAGAGGTATGGCTGGAGCATAAATTCTGGAAGTAAACAGTCCTGTACAGCCTTTGTGCAGAGGTAAAACAACTTAAATAACCAATGATCTGCTCCTATGTGGGTCAAAACAGCAGCAATTAGTGGACTGGCACTGGGAAACTGCTCCTAAGTACTGCAATAGACTTCCAAGTGCTGTGATTTGCCCTTGAAGGGCCATGGCTGCCTCTATATGTGTGATGCCCTGACTTTAGGGCTGTGAATGGGTCCTTAGGGTTGATGCCCAGCATGGGGCAGCCTTTGTTAAGTACCAAACTGAATTATAACATTCAAACCCTAAATCTGAACCCTGTTTCTGATAATCTGAAAATACTCAGCTGTGTAAGCCAATTGTAATCACCGTATGGAGCTAACACAATAGACTGGAAGGGTTTCGTCCTCTGATCCGGCTACAATGAAAGTTTTCGTCCTCAAGCAGAAGTGGGGAGAATTGTGAATTATGCCGTGAATTGTTAAAAGTGAATTATGATTCACAATGAAAATCACTGCCCCTCTTGTCCTTTTATAAAATTCAATTTTGCCAATCCACCCTAACCCTAAAGTAATAATAATTACTAAATTAATTTAATATTCACCTTTTTCCTTCATAATAATAATTACTTTTTTTATTTAGCCTTTTAATTAATCTATTTTTTTGCCTCAATTAATAATGACTTAAGTGTCGTTGGGGAACAACTTAAAACATTATTATTAAATTATTATTTTCTTTATTTGAAAAAAGGGACATGACATTCTACCCTTCCCAAAGATTGCTTGCCTTCAAGCAATGCCTGAACTGTCTTGCAAATACCAAAATCCCAAACCAATCTTGTTGTCTCTTCCAATCGTCCTTGTGAGGTAGTTAGCTTCTGTTGTGCTTCTCTGATATAATGAAGAATTGGAAGCCCTGTACCCAATGATACTTCTCCAACAAACTCTATGAGTGAACCCATGATAATAGAATCATGAATCAGTTGTGCTCTAGATAGAGTACTGCCAAATGTGGCACCCTCCATTCTTTTTGTTTTAACAACTATAGGGAATCCATTGGCCATACCATGAAGCATAACCTCCTTTCCATCAAATCTAAAATTCAGCTCCATGGTTTGGTAATTCTATGTGAATTCCCCAAGGGAATGTAACCACTACACCCCTAAAGCCATTTGTCTCTCCTATGCTAACCACATAGAAGTCATCACATACACTGTAATTTCCAACTGTTGAATCCTTTTGGTGCAAAGAATAGTAGAACCATCAGCTACAATTACATTAAAGCCCTGGAAAACTTTTTATTTCAACCCCGTTTGCGCTACCAAACCCTCATCAATGAAATTGTGGGTTGCCCCACTATCAATCAAAACTGTGAGTTTATGTCCCTATATAACTCCACGAATTCAAAAAGGGTAATACCTGGGTGCACCCGAAAGGGTGGAGCAAGGGTGCCTCTTCTCTTCCACTAGCTCTTCCATTCCCACGTCGGCTTCTTCCGTCTCATTATCTGATACTATCTCTATGTAATGCACATGTCCTTTTGGAAGACATATATGGCCTGGTTCCCATGGATATCTACATGTGAAGCATAATTTTTTCCTCCTAAGTTCAGTCCTTGTTTCTATCTCTCTAATTGCTCTTGGCAGCATTTTTGTCAAGGAAACCCTTGTTGAAATGGCTTCCTTTGTTGCTCAACAATTGATGTCCCTTGCTGCCCATAAGCTACAAATTTTGGCTGCCCACCAGTTATTCTCATTTGTTGTCCTATAGGTAGAAATTTATCCTTTGGAGCTGATGTTTCCAAATTTAATGCCCTCTCAACTGCCTCTTGAAGAGACAAAGGGTCAAAAGCTTTTACTAAACCCTTGAGAGGTTCAACAAAACCTTCAACAAATAACACCACCAATCTTCTTTCAGTCACATGGTACCATCATGGATAACCTTTGAAAATCAGCAATGTAACTGTCCATTGTTCCTTCTTGTTTGAGTTGGGCTAACTCTCTGAAATGGATCTTTGGATCCTTCCTATCAAACCTTTCAGTTACCTTTGGTTGAATTCTTCCAATGTAAAAATAGATCTGTGTCCTTGGGTGACCATGCCATAGTACCACCACTCATGTGCCACCCCTTCAAGGTGAAGGGTTTCAAAATTAATTGTTTCTTCCTCATACATTGGATTCAGTGAGAAGTATCCAACTTTTGCAACCAAGAACTAGCCAAACATTTGTTTGAACCATCATAAATAGGAAGGGTAATCTTATCCAACCACTGTTGTATATCCTTCCGTCGCTGTTCTGGCTGATTTCTCCTACCTTTTTTGTTGTTTTTCATTTTCAGATCACAAAACTCTCTGAAAGTGAGAGCTTGTTGCACTGCAAGGCCAGGGCCATATTTCGCCTGATATACTATAAACTCATTCCCTGTATGAAGTGATTGTGGCTCTACTTCTTCAAGGTGATCCTCTTTCTTTCTATAGGAATTTGGCACAGAAAGTTTTATAAGGTGGATTGATTGAAACCCTCTCATTGGTTGATGAGCTTGCTTCTTCCTGGTTTGTTTTATTCGGGTTAATACATTGCATAGCTTGGACTAGTTCAGACATGGATTCTTTCAAAGTCTTTTGGATTGTCTTTTCCAAATTCTTTTGACCTCCGTTGATTGTCTCATGTAAATAACTGATTTCATCAGTTGGAATCCTCTGTTCTTTGTCATCCATATTTTCTTCTTCGATCTCTGGTGGCTGAACTTTTCTTTTTTCTCTTTGATAGTATCATAATTCTCTTCCACTAAAACCTCTAGCATACATGCGATTATTACATAAAGATATCAACTTTCCCAACAAACTAGCAAGAATTTGGCTTTGATACCACTATAATATCCCTTTACAAATATAAAAGGAACTCGGAATTTTCCTAAATAATCCTGATAATTCAATCAACACCAAAAACACCACATGCAATGCAAAATATTGATATCTCACGGTGTATTATTAATTTCAGTCAATTGAATATGTAGAAGCATGCAAGAAATAATTTTAAAAACAATCATTAATTGCATGACAAAACCCTATTCTATCTTGCTGTTAAAATTCCCCAAAAACCAGTCAAAATAAATACTGCGGTTATTTATTCAGGTAGGTACAGCAGACTGTTGATGTATAGCAATGAAGTTCCTAAGAGGTAAGGCTGGAGAATAAATTATGGAATTGACCATTCCTGTACCGCCTGTGTGCAGAGGGTACAACAGCGTAAATAACTAGCGATCTACTCCTATGTGGGTCAAAACAGCAGCGATTAGTGGACTAGCATTGGGAAACTGCTCCTAAGTCTTGCACTAGACTTCCAAGTGTTGTGATTTGCCCTTGAAGGGCCACAGATGCCTTTGTATATGTGATGCCCTGACTTTAGGGCTTAAATGAGTCCTTAGGGGTGATGCCCAACATTGGGTAACATTTGTTAAGTATCAAACTGAATTATAACATTCAAACCCTAAATCACGAACCCTGTTTTTGATAATCTGAAAATACCCCGCTGTGTAAACCAATTGTAACCCCTATATGGAGCTACCACAATGGACTGGAGGGGTTTCGTTCTCTAATTCGGCTGCAATGAAGATTTTTGTTCTCAAGTAAAGATGGGGAGAATTCTAAATTCTGCCATGAAATGTCCAAAGTGAATTATCAATCATAATGAAAAACACTACCCCTCTTGTCCTTTTATAAAATTCACTTTTGTCAATCCACCCTAACCCTAAAGTAATTTTAATTACTTTTTAATTTAATATTCACCTTTTCTCTCATAATAATAATTATTTTTTTTTTATTTGACCTTTGAATTAATCTGTTTTTTGGCCCCACTCAATAATAATGACCAAGTGTCGTTGGGGAACAACTTAAAATATTATTATTAAATTATTCTTTTCTTTATTTGAATAGGGGGACATGACAAGTTTGAACATTTAATGAGACGTTCTTTCATTTCTCTATTATTGAGCTTCCATATTTTCTTGTAAAGGCTACTAAGAGGCTTGTGAGGTACTCCAGCTTTTCAACATTTATATAACTTGGAAGGATAATGTATTCCTAGAGAGTGCTTTATTTATAAGCTTACATGGAATATTATAATATGTTGTGGAGGTTAGAGCTTGTCTGCCATCTTCACGACATTTTCCTCGATCAAAAAATGACTATACTATCTTGGGTGGAGGAGTACATTTTCTTGATGACAATGAATTGTTTGGCTTGACCCTATAGTGCACATAAGCTTGGATTGCATTGTTGATATTGGTACATTTTTGCTCTTGATTGTTTACCTTCTGTATTTCTTTTTTATTGTTTTTTTTTTTTTGTTAAGGGTAACTGGGAATATCGTCAGGCCCAGACATGGTATGGGCATGTTATCACATGCACATGTCCACCAAGCTGTAGGTAAACTTATTGTGATGTGGGGATTTGAACTTAAGTTACTCTCTTTACAAATGCACCATTTTACCACTACACGACAACCCTTTGAACTTTGTTTATATTCTTTTGATTCTTATTGCATTTTTATAATATTTGGAAAGATATTTATGTTTTTTGGTTGAAAGTTTGGAGATAAATGATGACAGATGTGAGTGATTTCAGCCCTTGTAATGGAAGCATACCAACATCCAAGTGCCTACTAGCATTGTATGAAATTTTCAAAAAACCTAGTTTTTCTTCACATGGTGCCTGTTTTGATGATGCAAGTGCTCTTGCACACCATCTGTTATTTGATTTACTCTCAGTTTGGCCATTGGTTTATGGATGGTCTCCACTGCTACAATTTTATTTGGTCAACCCTCTTAAAGAGATCTTTAAGAAACTTCCCTATGAACTTGGAGTCTCCACTGCTGATGATGTTTTTGTTGAGCCAAAATTGAGAAAACTTTAGACTCTAGACAAAATGACACTTACAAGAAGTCCATTCGATCCAAATTGCATCACATCTACCTGGGAAGAACTTGTTTCAATGGACTTAAAGAGTCCAATACATCCATCTGTAATTCATGTAATGAAGATCCAAGGAACCTATGAAATGATGGCTGACCCTATCGTCGTCAATATAAAGAGAATTGTGCACTTTCAGTGCCTTCTCTTCAGCTGAACCAATCAAAGACAATGGATAAATATCCTTGTTTATTTTGAGGTGTACCAGAGTCAGAGGAGAAATTAAACTCCCACATTTCTTCTTTCTTAAGAACCCTTCAAGCTTAGAAGATTTCAATATGCTCTCAGAGAAGAACATAAACAACTTATTGCTTCCAGATCCATGAGAACGAGACAAAAAACCAATCAGAAAATGATTCTATGGCTCAGAGAAGGCTCAGCAGAACTGTTAAAGATCAAAGAGCTTCCTGTCAGTACCAAGTAAACCAAAATAGGCTCGCCTCAAAGTGGAACGAAACAAGACTCCAGACACAAAAAATATGCATATGGAGGTAGAAACAATGAACACAGAAAAGGCAAGGGAAGGAAAAATCGGAGCAAGAAAGAATCTCAAACCACAAACACTACTGCAAGAACATTAAAAGAACAAAATAGATAAATAGAGAGAATAGCCAGATTAAAGACATCAAATCCCAAAGAAACTATTAAATGGGCAACAGATTTCTCATGATTGTAGAAATTTGACCTAGCTAAAATGTTCACAGACTCATGTAAAGAATTCTAACAATTATTCTTGTTTCTATGAAAATTTTAGTCAGTCTTCCTTTAACTCACAATTTGCATCTATTTCTCATTTCTTATGTTTATCATCACAATGGTCAGTCACAATCTATGCAGATAGTCTGTCTTCATTTAACTCACAATTTGCATCTATTTCTCATTTCTTCTGTTTATTATGACTATGGTCAGTCACAATCTGTGAAGAACTAACCGAAATTTTAGTAAAATAGCAAGCAGAAATACTCTTACTTAAAATTTCTGCAATGTTTTACAACCTAGGTCCTATTCCACAAACAGGAATGCAAGAAAATCTGCCATTTCCTGAAATGTTACTCTCTAATTAGGTCTCTGAGATTCTGTCATTTTTTTGAATATAAATAATGACATAAAGATGAACCAGTTAGGAATTTATAATAAGTTCGAACAGGTAAGCAAACATCACTCACTAACAAAAGGAGAAACATGGTCAGGTTTTCAGAACATACAGGACCTGCTTAAGTAAAGTTATGTGAAAGGATAAATTTCATTTAACACGTATAAAACAAAAGATGACAAAGATACTATGAGAAAAAAAATCATTACTCACCAATCCTGCAGACATCACATCCCTAAGCTTTCCCGGCTTTACATTTGTAACAACAAGCACTCGCCGATTCTGAAACAGAAATGGAATGCATGATCAGACCTCTCTCTAGCTCCAGGTGGCTATGTGCTCACATGCATTAACAAAAATTCAGATCTTTGCTGTGGATTATAATTAAATAGGCATTGTCAAATGGATGGAGTAAAATCAAAGACAACAGACTTCTCTGCCAAACACATTTATCAAGAGAACCATGCATTGGAAATGAGCTCCTAAGGGTAATAGACACCGTCAAGGTTGTCATGGAAAGCAAAGTTATTCAGGGAAGCTAAGATTAAATCAATATGTAATTGCCAAAAAATACCATCCCATACAAAATGTCCCTGATCACAGTTTTCTTATCACCCTCCTTAAAAATAGAAAGCAACCCCGGCTGATGGACTACTCCAAGGAGACACTGAAAGTTGTTTTGGAAATGCAAGATAAAATCAATACGTAATCATCCAGGCATCCCACCTAATACAAACGACATGTCCCTGATCACATTTTTCTTATCACCCTCATTAAACATGGAAAGCAAACCCAATTGACGGTCTGTTGGTCCCAGGACATACAGAAAGTTTCAACAGATATTTATATTCACATCATTATATCCACATCAAACAAACCATAAAGAGATGTAAAAAATGCAAACAGAGAAATGAAAAACATGTATAAATACTTCATCAAGCCACTGCTCAAGTATTTATCCATACCAATAGTTCATCTCCACCATAATGTTTTGCCAGTCCACTCACAACCTGTCGCACCTTTTCTTCTCCCACATCTATTTCCTTGACAAGCAAACTGTTAAAACTCATACACAAACATTCAAGAGTATAAGTCATGAATTTCCAAGTTTAGTGGCATTTCTCTGAATAGCGAAACATGGAAAAGAATCATTGAACATTTACACATTTACCTCTCAGCTGATGGGTGCTTCCAAGCCTTACGAATGACGCCAACTTTAATGTCAAGGACTGAAACACTGACTTCTATTTCTTTCTTTTCAATTGGTTCCTTTTCTTCGTTATTCTTTTTCTCTTCTTTGACTTTCTTCTTCTCCGTTTCCTTTTCCTTCTTTTCTACAGTATCCTTTTTATCTATCTGGAGATAATCAACATGCTAGAGGTTTTAACCAAAAGAACTGGAATACATTCCATAAAAAACAGACAGGTTAAGTTGATGAATGCAAAGGAATTTAAAAGTTATAACATCCCCTAAAAGAACCATAGTTATGTGCACCAATTGAGTTCTTGAGTGATTAGCTATGTAAAATTTGATTGAGTGCCCAACTAAAGATTCTTATTTAGTACAAATTCCATCACAGTCAGATAATTGGAAATCAAGAATAGAAATGTCAGCAGTAAATGAGAACAAAATAATATCTTGTGGCAGCTAGCAAAGACAGCTTGCTCCATGAAATGTTTATAAACCTATCAAAGCATAAGGCTAAAATTGATACCATTATGAAGCAACCAACAAAACCGTAGTGTTACTTGGTGTATCTTGTTGTCTTTAATTAGAAGAAAACTATTATGATTTTGTAATAAGATCACAATAGGGCTGCTACTGTTGCACAAAAAATGAGGTGAATTGGCCAAATTGTGATGATAATCGAACATGTAAATTTGATGTATTTTTGTATAGGCAGATACACCTATGTAGGACTCATTAAAACATCAAGGGTGATATCGCAGTTGTTCTCTACGAGTCAACTAGGATGATTTCAATTTGACCTTTTACTACCTTGTGTTGCCTAAGTAGAGCTGCTCTGTGCATAGTGTAACCATCTTAGGAGAAGATATAAAGGCCCTTGTGATTAGGATCCAGGGGTTAACATATTACACAAACATCATGTCATATATTTATGTCCCTGTTTCCAGTGATCTTAGTTGCTATGTTGGGTCCCATTGTGCTTGGTGTCTGGTTATTGATTTCCTCATTTTTCCTTGGTTCAATTTGTTGCCCTCTCTCTCTCTCTCTCTCTCTCTGACTATTAAGTTGTGACTATTTCCCATTGCTTTATGAGTTACATAATTATATTTTGTCATTTTAGACATGTGGTACATATACTAATGTTTGATTTCAACTTCAACCTCAATATGACAGTGAAGAATCAGACAAGCATAGACAGTTGAATACAAGCTAGTTATGCTGTAAATGTCTCGTAAAAGGAATAACACAACAGAGTTTAAGACATGTCAATAAACTCACATCAGTAGCACCTATCTTTACAGTCGCATCCACTGCTGATGGTTTAGCTTCCCCTCTTTCTATGTTCTGTGTGTATAAGAAGTAATAAGAAAATAACACAGACAGAGAAATATTTGAAAATGATATTAAAAGCTGAATAAATTCATGTTCCAGCATATGCATGCAATGAATGCCTGCTGGACCTAAATTCCAAAGTTCTTACCTTCTTTGTGCCAACAATTGTAGAGTTAACACCATCCTCTCCAGGCCAAAGTGGTTGTCCTGGAAAAATCTGGAAATACAAATATGGGAATTCAAGCATTAACCAAACAATTTCAAATAAAGCAAACCCAGAGGAAAAGGATAATATATTTATGTGGACCACACTGTCCAAGAGTTTCCCCAAAGTGAACCTCCAAAGAAATCTTTCTATTTTTGTAAAAGCCATATTCCTTACCCGCTATACCGCTAACTTAAACATTTAAACTAGGGCACTGGCCTTCGAATTGCAAGCAATGTCAATAAAGGAAAAGCAACAAGAAAGCTGAATTAGACAGTATTCTCACCGTGTAGTTTGCTATCAGCATGCAATCAGACATTAACGTAAGCATATTCCCAAGCAAGGTTGTTTGGGTGCATGGATGCAGGGGTGCACAAGGTGCGGGTACGCAACACCCAGCACGAACCCCAAAAACTTAGGTATGTGGATGTGATGGTGTGTGGGTACGCAGGGTGCATACTTTGGTATGCTATGACATCAAAACTCAAACATCAAAATTGAAAATTTAAGCTCAAAAGCTGAAACATTAGATTATCATGAAACTTATCAAATTAGATGTATTATGTGACAAAAAAATTATATCATATTATTATTGAGCTATAGAATTTATATCATGTTATCATCTATTTATATACTTATATCACATTATCATTAAATTATATAATGTGTATCATATTATATACCCGTGCATCAATATGTGTCATGAGCCAATCGTAAAACAATACTCGAAATGTTCAGAAACTGTTTATTACTACATATATATCAAAATCCTTAGTAAATGAATCTCTATTACTACATGCAAATATCAGTGATACAGTTGAAAATGAACTCTAAATGTAATAGTTAACTACAATGCAATGTAAACGGTAATAGTCATTAAGCTTTCTAACAAAATATATGTTTTGAACTTTTCGTTTGACCATTTCAGTGTTTTCTTAATTGTTTTCCTATGGGGTGAGTATGAAATTAAGGGAAATGCACCTGATGCACCTAGGCTGCATTAGACTGCCCTGGGTGCATCTTGCGTGCACGTACAAGTGCAGCGCGTGTATCCGGTGCAAGTGCATCTCTAGTGAGGCTCAAATGTGGTTGGGTGCGAGCACCCAGACAACCTTGTTCCCAAGCATAACAGCAAGGGTAAGACAAATATTTGTATGGCACACTCGCGACATAAAAAAGCTAATGAGATAATGATAGACCTGTACTTTATATGCTTTCAAAAGATAAAGGGCAGATTGTAACACAAAAAGTCCCTGCTGAAAATGCAGAGCCAGACCACTGATTCTTATCTATACCATTCACATTAACAACCCTATTGTGTCATTTCACATTTTAGGAAGTAAAAAGCAGATTTCACTTAATTATGAATTAGATTGTAAGTTCACTAATATACATGAATTTTCATGTACGATAGAAATCATATAAAGAAAAGTGCAAGAGGCAGAATAAATAGCTAAATCGATCCAGTGGGTAAATGAACAAATTATGTCTCATGTTTGTTACAATGCACTACGTGTATCTTTCTCTCTTATATCCAATGCTTCCATAAACATGAATCACAATTGACCAGCAAGGATCCTAAATGATTATTTGGAAAAATATCGGGGAAAATCGATGATACTTTCTAGAAAACAAAAAATGCAATATTTTTTTAAAAATAGGGAAATAATCTGAAAATTATCATAACTATAACTAATCGGAATATCTTGATTTAATCAGAGATTTTGATGATACTCGGTCATAATAATTAACAGCTAATAGTTTCATTGCAAGTCCCCTCTGCTGGAGATGGATTGTCCTCAAAGCATAGGGAGAGATGGATACATATCCAGGTGTAATCGGTAAATTATCACACTTATTTAAGCACTCGATTAGAAGAGTTTTTAGTGCATAAAGAAAATTGTTTAAACATCCTCTGCTTAGCTCAGATACCTTACTTTTTTAAACACGGGCTTCTATTTTGTAATTAATATTCTATTTAATACATGTTCTTGGACTTTTTTCAAAACCAGCAGAAATTCCGTGCACCAGTTTCAAAAACAGGGGCAGTAACTCAGTTTGAACAGAAACATGTATACCCAATTTCTTCTTGAGACAAGAAAAATGAAAAACGATGTGCACATAACTTAGTCTTGGTAATTCCAACGCATAAGCTAAAGTAAAAATCTTCTTGCAAATCTGGAATGGCCTGTAAACCTTGGGAGATAACTTGAAGTTTCAGCCAGTCTGCTTCAATGAAGTTTGCATGTACAGTTGAATCTCACTCTTTTCAGTGCTGATAAGCTTGTAGCTTCTTGAGATTACAAGTGCATTCCAGATTTTCCCTAGGGATGTAGATTATCTTTGATAATCTAGCAGATAGTTTTTAACTGTTGGTACTTTGATACTAGTGCCCAAGTCTTGGCTGTTCATCCCCATAAAGGGCAACTAATGGAGTCATCTTAAATGATACATGGGAAGTGGCATTATACCACCATTAGGAATCTGGGACTGCTTAAACCATTGGTTATATTTATATGGGTTTTTAACTGTTGGTACTTTGATACTAGTGCCCAAGTCTTGGCGGTTCATCCCCATAAAGGGCAACTAATGGAGTCATCTTAAATGATACATGGGAAGTGGCATTATACCACCATTAGTAATCTGGAACTGCTTAAACCATTGGTTATATTTATATGGAGGCAAAATACAGCAAATATCCTTCTAAGCACTTCTCAAGTTCTATCTGACCGTCAATTTGCAGATGGTAGGAAGAGCTCACAGTTAAAGATACGCCCACTTCTAATCATAATTCCTTCCAGAAACTAGTTGCCAAAAGATGATCTGGATCAGTCATGATTACAATAAGGACTCAAAATAGCTCGGACATTTTCCACAATTTTTTTACCATGGCTGATGCATCAAATGTTTCCTTCATTGCCACGGTTCCCAACAACATGTAGAGAACGTACATGTTGAAACAGAATATTCATTCCATAAATATAACTGCCCAAAAAGAACTAATTATACCCCCAATCCTAAATTGAATTAAATATTAATAATCATAAAGATGGCACCCACCCAAAAACATTTATTATTATTAATCATAAAATGGGCCCAATCATATTGAAAGTAAACCATATTAAAGAAAAATAAAATTCTAAGGGAAATAAATTTTAGAAAACAAATAAAAAGGTAAAGTATTCTATTTCATTAGTGCCCTGTTCATTTGTAATAAATCTCTTTTTATTCATATATGTGGTAGTTACGCTTATAACTACAACTCTTAACATTAATGTTAGAACCCTAACATCAAAAGTAACATTAAATAATTCAGAAATAGTATCCACTCAAAAGTGGCCCAATGCTCTCTCAACTCCAAGAAACGTAAGAATAGAAGGAATTATAAATATTGCCTCAGAGGAGAGGGCATTGCTGCGCTTGTGATGTTGCTATTTTTAATCTGATGCTCATAGAGTTAGCCCAGGATCAAATATATCAACATGGTCTATCCCATGAATAGTTTATGAAACACCATGAATAAAATTTAACCAATAGGAATCCGGAACTGTAAACTTGGAAAAAACAGGTTGAAAGGTTCAGCATAACGTCAGTGGCCCACCTGTAAAGAGGAGTTGAAGGTGTCCCAAATACCAATCCAAGTTATGGCCCAGTACCTTGAGAAGATGTAGCATCAGTCAAAAAGGGATTTGGAGGGATGGGGCTAGCAGGGTGGTTACAACCAAAACATAAGGGTAGGACATCAAGAGTACACGTGCAGAATCTATATCTAACGATGAACTCTTGCATCTCTAAAAGCTCTCTATTTTATTCCTCAAATGCTTCATGCAACGACCCAGTGGATTTAATAATCTAGACCCTCTCTCTGATTTGGCAAGTCTAAATGTTGTTTCTTCATCCTTAGCTTGGCACTCTGCCACTTGCGTGTTCAATGAACTTTCCATACACAGCACCCAAAGCAAGAATAGCTTACTTTCTTCCTCCTTTCTATCTGCCACCCCTCAGCTTTGTACATTGCCTAGTAAATTAGCATCTATCTGGATAAACTCATAAGAGAAAAAAGCTATGTAGCCGGATACACCCCCCAGGCCCAGGGAGCGTGGGGGGAATGCTCCTGGATACAGGGATGTGGGGGGAGCATGGGGGATATGCCCAGGGAACGTACCTAGGCTGCAAAAACGCCCGGATACATCTAGATGACGTATCCAAACATTTTCGCAGCCCAAGGACGCTCCATGGGTGTATTCGCACGCTCTCGGACGTCAAAAACATTTTTATTTTATTTATTTTTTTCTATTTCGCCCAATGAAAAGTCAAACATGGACTTCAAAATACAATTAAAAACAAACTAAAGTGTATTCCCCGCCCTAAAAGCAACATTCACACTCATTTTATCACAAGATAACACATTTACCTTTCATTGCATTTTTTACCCTCATTACACATTTGTCCATTCCTGTTAATTTTTTCAGTTGCATAAGCTTGAAACTCCTTCCTTGTGATAAACCTACACCATTACCTCAACCTATTTGGCGCCAAGGAGCTTGAGGAGCTTGCAAGGTTGAGGATTTGCTGATTTAAGGTAAATTTTCAGATTTGTGGCTTTTCCTTGTTTTGTTTGTAACTAGTTTTAATTTTAATTTTTTTTTTTTGTTATTCTTTTAAGTTTTAACCATTATTTACACAAATACCAAATGCAATGATTATGTTTTAAATTTTAATAGCAATAGTTTTGTATTTTACAAGGGGCTATGGGGATTTGTCAGAATGTCTCAGGCTGCAAGTGCTAGTTTAATGGGCCAAGGGATAGCCCCCAAATTTGATCTGCGAGCACCCCTTTGGAAGCATGTCACAGTATTAGAACCGATACCTGGTGGAGGATGTTTTCATTGGCTTTGCTCAGAGTGTAACTGTAAATACAAGAGCTCGTATAGTTAAGTGAAAGCCCATTTGTGTGCGATTCTTGACGCTGAAATCAGAGTTTGTGGTGGGCCAAGCATAAATGAAAGGCCAAGAAAAGACTTGCCACAAACAAAGATCCTTGCATACGTCAAAGAGCAAGAAGAGGCAGATGCCATTGTTGAGCAAAGATCGAAGCATCCTTTGAGAAAGAAAGGATCACCACCTGTTGATCCATCTCATGCTAATGTGATGACCCCATCACACCCCTTTCTTGCTACACCCATTGCCCAAAGAAGAGGATTCACCTCTTGGTCACAAGAGAACAAAAGATGCAGGCCCATTGGACAGGGCATTCCATAATGAATCCAGGGACGTAGCAGAGCAGAGCATCGTGCATTGTCTTTATGCATGTGGGTTGTCATTTAATGTTGTTAGAACACCATACTGGTAGGTTATGGTGAGATCTATCAATGTTGCCCCTAAAAGGTTCATCGGCCCAGCTTATGAAAAGGTGCGCACCACCTTATTGACAAAAGAAAGAAAACACATTGAAGATGCATTGACGCCCATCAAGGATTCATGGATTGAAACGGGGTGTCCATCATTACCGATGGATGGAAAGATACGGCAAATAAGCCATTGATTAATGTGGTCGCAATGAGCCTAAAGGGGCAATGTTTTTGAAGGCCATTGATTAATGTGGTCACAATGAACCCTAAAGGAGCAATGTTTTTGAAGGCCATTGATTGTGAGGGGCAAGTGAAAGATGCACGATTCATTGTCGACATACTAATAAAGTCCATTGAGGCAGTGGGGCCTCAAAACGTTGTCCAAGTTGTAATGGACAACACTAAAAATTGCAAAGTTGCGGGCATGTTGGTGAGGCAAGATATGGGCACATATTTTGGACACTTTGTGCCATTCATTCCCTCAACCTTATGTTGCAAAAATTGGAAACAAAAATTGACTAGATCAAACAAGTGTTTAAGGAGGCGAGTGAGATCCAAATGTTCATAACCAACTATCACATGTCACAAAGCATCTTCAAGGCCTTCTCGAAGTTGCAGTTGTTGAAGGTACCTCTTAATTTTATTAATCATGTATCATTGTATATTTTTTATTTAATTTTATAAGTTTGTAATTTGTAGTGTTTTTGTTTTTAAACATTTTTTTAATTTTATTTGTTTTAATTTTGTATTAGGTTGTTGAGACTCGGTTTATCTGACACACCCTCATCTTGAGATGACTTGTTAAGATGCATGAGGCATTGAGTAGCATGGTCATCAACAACCTTTGGGGTGTGTGGAGGCAGGCAAACTGTGAGAGGGCCACAAAGGTCAAAAAGTGAAAATTTGATGATGTGTGGTGGGAATTTGTGGAGTATTTGCTCAATTTTATCAAGCCCATTGTCAGCATGTTGATATATGTAGATATAAATCATTCATGTTTGGGTGAGCTTTATGATTGAATCGACTCAATGATTGAGAACATTAGATCCATCATAAATGCCAAAGAGTAGGATCCTACAGAAAGGTTCTTCAAAGAAGTGCAATCACATTTCATTGAAAGGTGGAACAAAATGACCACCCCATTGCATCTTCTTGCTTTTGTCTAGACACCCAAATACTCTAGTGCAAAGACCCTTTCTTTGCCTAGAAGGGTGCACCATATAGGGATGTTGAGGTTGTCGAGGGATATAAGACAACATTCTCTAGACTCTTTCCCAATCCAGAAGTAGAAGACCAAGTCAGAGAAGAGTTTGTGCATTTCATATCCTCGGTGGGTCACTCCCTTGGCACTATTCATGACAAGTACAAGATAAACGCTCACTTTTGATGGTACCTCCAAGGGCAAACATCCACCCACCTCCAAACACTTACAATAAAAATTCTATCTCAAGTAAAATTTTAATTTTTTTTACTCTACCCTTCTTTTGAGTTTTTCGATGTTTTGTTTTAACTTTTAATTTTTATAAATTCTAATTGATTTTGCGGCTTCAATAAGTTGCAAGTTCCTCTTCAGCTAAGCGAAATTGGAGTACCTATGGATTTATCCACTCAATTAAGCACAACAAGTTGGCAGCGAAAAAGGCAGAGGGTTTGGTCTATGTGCATTCTAACTTGCAACTTCTCTCACACAAACAACCTCATTACAAAGGGCAACAAAGTGTTGGGATGTGAACCTAGAGATTGTTGACTTGGATGTCTCTATTGCCTCCCTTTCATTGCTTGACATGGAGCTAAACGGTGTTTCACATGCCCTGCATAGTGGAGCTAGTGGGAGTGGCACTGTTGCTGCTTGTAATTCTAATGAACCACATGATGATGAAGACATCGCAGCCGAAGACGAAAATGAATATAGTGAATCATGAAAATGCTGGGTTGTCTTTATTTTTGTCCATACATTGTAACATTTGCACCATGTACCTGTTATAAAACTAATCTGAGTTTGACCATTGAATATTATGATATTTGGCATTGATTTATGAGTATATTTTGTGGTTATTTAACTTATTTTGTTTCCTCTATGCATATCATGTGGTTAATTTTGCTTATATGGCTATATTTTTAATTTTTTATATATATTTTTGTACGGTCGTATCCAAACCCTAAAAAAAATCCCCGTATCTGATTCTCGTACCTGTGTCCATATCAGCAACTTACGAAAAATGCTACAATGGGTAAAGAATATTTTCTAGGTCTAGATGCACACCTATCTGGCATTTGAGACCACATTTGCATTGACAAATGTTGCTTTTCCCTTTACCTATATATTGTGTCGATTATGTAAACCCTCAAGTTTTGAACTTGTGAAAAATATAGGGTGCAAACCAGGCCTTGACAATAAGTACATGTATCATACTCTTCATAAGGTCTTATGGTGAGGCTAGAATCAAGACATTTGACCAAGTTCCTTAAGCAGGCCTTTAACAAGACTTATTTTAGTTTTGAGTGTCATGTGAAATTTTATGTAGAAGTTGCGGACAACTTCGACCAAGCAAGGAGGAAATGATGAGACTATCTTATTATTTAATTCCTCATAAATATCTCCACAATGTAAATTTCACCTCATACACTTGGCCTAGTACACTAGATTATGTTAGTTTGCATGTACAGTTCACTGACTGCATCTCAGTTTTGACTGAATGACATGTCCATGCACATGCACAATTCATTAACTGTGTCTCATTTATACTGGATGAATTATCCATGCAAATGTACAGTTCACTAACTGCATATAACTTAGAGTAGTTGAGGCATTTATGCATTATCAGTTCAAAGGAAATTTGCATCCACTTAACCTCGTCATTGTAAATATATTTATTCCACATTAAAAAACAGGGTAAATCAATAGTTTTGGCAGCTCTCACTTGTATTCTCTGCTGTCTTATGTATATCCATTTTCGTTTCTGCTGTTATTTAATTTCTGCAGTTTGTCAATTTATAATATTATATCAATTGATATCAGAGCCTGCGATCAGATCTATGGAGTTTGGCAATCCTGGTTCTCTTAAAATATTTACTTCCTTCCAGAATTGTCCTTGAACCGCACTTAAGTTGGACTAATTGAGCTTTCCATACAAATGTACAGTTCACTAACTGCACATAAGTTAGACTGAGGCACTTACACATGCTCAGTTCAAGGGCAGTTTGCATCAATTTAACTTCATCATTGTAAATCTATTTATTCCACGTTAATGAAGTATATATCAACAGTTTTAAAGTCTATCACTTGTATTCTCTGCTATCTTATGTATGTCCATTTTAGTTTCTGCTGTCAATTACATTCTGCAGTTTGTCAGGTTATATCTATTGATATCAGAGCCTGCAATCGGGACTATGGATATGCATTTCTGCTTCTCTTCAAAAAATTATTTCCTTCCAGAATTCTCCTCAAATTCCCAACCTCGAGAAGCATGTCAGGATTAATTTCTTCCATTCAGCCTAAACTTACACCATAAAGTAGATCTAACTGCATAGATCAATCTCACCACCTACAGCAGAGCCAGATTCCGCCTCGGTACAACATTTTCATACAACCTTTGAAGACGTACCAGAATCAAATTCTCTGTTTGGCCCAACCTTTCACCAATCGAAAGATCTCACTGCAGACAATATCTTGTGCTTGAGCACAAAGTTCAAATTCTGATGCCATACTAATGCATGCCAAGGTATTAAATTTCCTGGGTCAAGCTAAAATGTTGCAGGGAGGTAGATTTCATTTCCTTGATCGATTTCCCCTTCTGGTGCTAGACATAAATCCCTATTGATTTTCAGTACTTCTCTTCTCACCACCATAAAACTCAACAGTTACACCCATTTTTTTAACACTATACTTTGATTCTGCTCTCCTAAAAGGAACATCAGCTTTCACAATTCCTCCTCTATCTACTAGAATGAGTGGAAAAGTTTCAAAGCCAAATCCTTAAAATAAGGATTCAGGAAATTCAAAACCTTATATCCATAGAACATTTGACATAACATACATAATAAATAGAAAGGAGTTTATATTGTTCCAATTGCCACTACTACAGTAATAATGATTTGAAAGGTCAAAGAATATTTACTAGTAATTATTCGCAAAAATATGATAGATTCTGTAGCAAAACCCCACTAATTCCTGGCAATGCAAGAGAAGCCATTGAAAAGCTTCTGAAGTAAAGAGTTTAGTGTCTTGGTATAGCTATTACTCCCATTTCGTCAAGGAAAAGAGTACATATCCTATCATAACTTGTCCTGCCAAGAAAAAAACTGCAGCACCAATTAAACCATGAGAAACCATTTGCAAAATGGCTCCATTGAGAGTTGTATCTATATGGAACCAATTTTGTATCTATATGGAACCAATTCCTATAATTACGAAACCCATATGAAATGCTGATGAATAGGCTATCCTCCTTTTCAAATTGTGTTGATAGGAGTTAGAGCTGCATAGATAATTTGCACTGCTTCTATTATTATCAAGTATCAACCACTGTGTAAACAGAGAATGAGCGTGAGGCAGCAATTCCATATTGATTCGGATCAACCCATATCCTCCCATTTTCAATAGAACTCCGGCCAAAAGCACATGTACTATAATTCACTTCCCCATGAGTATCTAATAACCAGGTATGTAAAGGGAAAATTGGTAATTTTGTGGCATAAGCAATCAAAAACCCTAATTAGGATGCTATTTCAAATGTTATGGAACAATATATTTTAGCTAATATTTTGATATCAAATGTTGGTACATGAGATCCATAAAGACCTATACTGAAAGCTCCCATTAAAATAAAAATGTAAACACCTGCAGTGTACAAAAGAAATTATGTGGCTGAAGATAGATGTCTTTTCCACCCCCATATGGATATTAAAAAATGCAAAAACAAACAAAAAAGAGCTGGTTTATGGAGTGGTAATTTGATTTTGGTATTAACAAGAAAATAAAAAAACATGGATCTTATTGGCAATCCGTAAAGTCCCTCATGTGTGACACAAAATCTTGACTCATGGTTCAGCTACTCGCACAAGAACAACACAAATTTCAACTCAAGCTTATGCAGCAGATGACAAGCATGTTCCAGCAAATGATAGGACAAACAACTACACACGTCCAGCTCTAACCATATGGCCCCTCCAATTGCCCAACATAAGGCAACAAGATACTCATTCCCCACCTTGATGGCACAAACGATGGGGATAAATGGGATGCTTGGATTCACAACCTGGAGGTTTAATTCAAGACACATTCTAATCTTACTGAGTCAACAAAAAATCATGATCATTGAGGTCCATATGAATAACCAAGCCCTCACATGGTGGCAATCTCACATCCATCTTTTGGAAGCTACTCATAAACCAAAAATTGAGAGTTGGAAAGAGTTTAAAACAGCGTCAGATATGGAGAGGGTCTATTGGCAGTTTGGCTCAATCTTTACCAAAAATCAATTCAATTTGTCCAACATTACATCGGTCAACTCTCTATGAAGCTAGAAGTGCTTGATTTTGATGAGGCCGTTCACATCAAATTCATCTCAGGGCTGTTTTCTCAACTCCACGAAGAGAAAGCCCTTCACCAACTTACTCTAAAGGTAGAAGCCAAAGATCAGAAAAAGAAGACCAATTATTCAGATGCATCTCAAAAGAAGAGCACTTATACACCAGCCAGCTTCTCAAACCCTGCCAACTCATCTAATCATGGAAATTCTTCCCATAGTGGCTCCACTAAGGGTTATAGCAATGAGAAGAACTATTGTGTTTATCATAAGTTCACTAGACACTCTCCAAAAGAATGTTGTCTCTTGAAATCAAAAGAGTCCAAGACCCTTCTAGCTAAGCAGAAATCACAACATTATATTTCAGAGGTTCACATATTCAATCCCACCACTTCTTATCCAAGGACAAATTCATGGAGCTGATCCTTGATAATGGCAGCCAAAAGAACCTATTTTCACAATAGTTGGTGGTCTTTGTTTGCCAACTTCTGCATTCCCACTCCCATACCAGTTGATATGGATCAAGGAGGAGGGACAATCAAGCTCGTCATTCGAAAGCATTTCATGACATTTTCCATGGAGCCATTCAAAGACAGACAGTAGTGACGTCACTCCATTGGATTGCTGGATTTTGATACTGGAGAAACCTACTAGCATGATAGCAAGGTTGTCTTAGATAGCTTTCACAATACCGTCTTCTGTTAATCCTTCATTTTTTGTTAGGTATACAGTTAAACATGTTAATCCACATAAAAATTTGACACTTTGCATCATTCGGGTAGTGAAGCGAAAGAATGCCCACAAGTTCCCATCATCAACAATCGAATCTCTCATCGAGGCATATTCTCATGTTTTTGCGTAGCCTAAATGGCTTCCTCTTTTGAGGTTCATCTAACATTCAATTGAGTTAGTGCCAGGATTTAAGTTGCCCACTCACCCACCGTATCGCACTACATCCATTCAAAGTGTTGAGATAGAGCGCCAAATCAAGCAAATGTTAGAGAAGAGAACATTCAGCAAACCACACTTCTTCTTGCAGATCTCTTGCACTTTTAGTGCTAAAGAAAGGAAATAATTAGAGGCAATTAGTCCCAAATTATCAACATCTCAACAAAAATCATTGTGAAGAAATGCTACCCACTTCCTTCCCAGGATCGACAATCTTTTAGATCAGCTTCAAGGAGGTAGATACTTCACTAAGCTCGACTCAATTTCTTGCTATCAGTAAGTCTGCTTGAAGCCTTGTGATGTCTAGAAAACCTTCAAGACAAATTTCAATCTCTACAAGTGGTTTGTCATACCTTTTGGCCTCACCAATGTGCATCATCCGGCCCTATGTTAGCAAATTTGTGGTCATCTATCTCAACGACATCTTTGTCTATACAAAGGCCTGGGCTGACCACTTGGTCCTTGTGCAGATAGTGTTGGGTCTTTTTCATTAAAACCAGCTCCAATCCAAGATGAAGAAATCATTTGAGAAAACTTCAATCAAATACTTGAGCTTCCTCAATGATGAGCATGTAGTACATGCGATAAAGTCAACGACCTTAAAACGTGGCCCACTCCATCCAACATTTCAGATTTGGAGAGTTTTCTGAGGGGTATGAACTTCTATAGGAAGTTCATTTGTAAATAATCAAATGTTTACCACCCCCTTCATCATCTCACTAATCCTACAACTCTTCGTTGGACTCCCCAAGCTGCCCAAGCAATTAGTTGTTTAAAAGATTATATTTGCACAACTCATGTGCTTGCTCTCCCTAATCTAGAGCCGCCATTTGAACTTGAGACCAATGCCATTGGTGTAATTCTTAAGCAAGGACATCCACTAGCATATCATTTTAAGGCCTTGTTACTAGCCAAACTCAATTACAACATGTATGACTGGGAATTATATGCTTTAGTCCAAGCACTCAAGGAGTGCCACCATTATTTTCTCAATAAGGAGATCAGTCTGCACACGGATCACCAACCTCTTCAGCTCTCAACTCCCAATCCAAGATTCAAGAACACTGGCATTTGAAGCGTGCATCTTTTTTTGGCAATTTCATTTGTTGAACAAGTACAAGAAGGGTGCCACCTACAAAGTGTCTGATCTTCTTAGTTGTCCTCCTCAGGTATTTTGCATCTTGGGCATCCAAACTCACCCCTTCTCGTCAGCTTCTACTTCTCAAGGAGGCCCATTTGTCCTTCTACGGTGAGCATTTTGGTGTGTAGAATACCTTGCAAAACTTGTGGCTCTACTTTTTACTGACCTACAGTGTGGAAGCAAGTTGAGGATTTCCTGCGTCGGTTCGCTTTGCAGCTAGTCTCAGCCTTCCAATCGGAATCTTGGATTGTGTCAGCCATTTTTGGTACCTCCGTGACCACAGGAATCCATATCCATGGATTTCATAAGTGGCCCAACTGAGCATCAACATAACTGCATCGTTGTTGTGGTGTGCCAATTTTCCACAAATGGCAATTTTAATGTATCGCACAAAGATAATTGATGCTCCACAAGGTGCTAACTTGTTATTCAAACATGTTTGGGGCACTTTTGGGCTACCACTCACTATTATTTTCAATTGGGACTCACTTTTTAAGTCGCTTTTAAAAATCATTGTGGAAGCACATCTTGGCTACTAGTTGAGCTTATGCACTTCCTTTCATCCAAAATTGATATCCAAACTGAGGTTGTCAATGACACCTTGGTCTATGCTCTCCACATTTATCATCACCAAAAAAAGTAGTGGGACAACTATTTACATATCCTTCAGCATGGTTACAACTGGGCTACTCATGTTTGTACGAGACTATTTACATATCCTTCAGCATAGTTACAACCGGGTTACTCATGTTTGTACAAGACATTCTCCTTTTGAAGTTTGTTATGGCTTCCAGCCATTGGCACCTTGTGATATTTTGGTTTCTCTTCCAGCTCCAGCTATGTGCCACCAATAGAAGGAACAAGACAAGCTTCTACCTTGGTCGAAAATTTGGCCCAGATTCACACCAAAATTCAAAACATCTTTCGGCATCCACAAGCCAAATTCAAGGCACTCCATGACTGCCATTGAGTACCTCATTCTTTAACAGCTGGTGATCATGTTTGGCTTCAATTGGAAAAGAAAAGGTAATCACAAGTTGAAGCCCATTTGTTATGGGCCTTAACACATTTCTCCAAGTTGTGGGTCCCAATGCTTTTCACTTGGATCTCCCGACTCAAATTGGCTTTCAATGCTGTCGTTGATGTCAGCCAACACGATTTTTATGATCCATCTCACTTGGAGGAGGAGGTTTCCATCACTCAATCCAAAAGATCCAATCCCAAACTTCGAGTAACCATTGGTTGATGGTACCTTGCTCATGCTTTGGACTCGCACCAATCACAAGAAGCAAACCATTAATCAATTGGCCGCAAAGGTACTTTTCCAACATATGCCAAGTAGTTCTCTGAATTGGTTTTTCAGAGTTGTTCGTTTTGAATGTAGAAGTTGGGAACAACTTCTACTAAACAGGGATAAAATGACAAGAATATCTTATAATTAATCCCTCGTAAATATCTCCACATTTTAAATTCCACCTTGTACATTTGGGGTAGCACACACTACAGAATTTTAGTTTGCATGGAGAGTTCAGTAACTGCATCTCAAATATACTGAATGAGGGGTCCATGCACATGTACAGTTCACTTATTGCATCTTACTTAGACTGAGAGAGGTATACATGCACATGAACAGTTTACTAACCACTACTCGGTTGGCTGCAAAGGTACTTTCCAGCATGGGCCATGGAATTCTCCAAGTTAGCTTTGCTGAGAAGTTTCCTCTTCTAATGTAGATGTTGAGGACAACTTCCACTAAACATGGAGGAAATGATAAGAATATCTTATAATTAATTTTTGTAAATATCTTCACTTTGTACATTTGGCTTGTGCACTAAAGAATCTTAGTTTACATGTACATTTCACTAACTGCGTCTCAATTATATTGAATGAGATGTCCATGCATGTGTACAGTTCACTTATTGCATCTTAATTAGACTGAAAGAGGTATTCGTGCACAAGTACAGTTTACTAAGTGCACATAAGTTACACTAATTGAGATGCCTATGCATGCTTAGTTAAAAGGCAATTTGCATCCACTTAACCTTGTCATTATAAATCTATTTATTCCACATTAATGAAAAGTGTACATCAACATTTTTCATGTCTATTGCTCACATTCTCTGGTGTCTTATGTATGTCCATTTTAGTTTTAACTGCAGCAACCCCTCCAACGAGAACACTTTGTCTGGAATATTCTAGTTAGTATACAAGCTTAGACTTTTTAAGCTATGCATTCAAGATCAAGCCCTCCAAGAGTGTGTTTTGAGCAAGGCCATTTCACCAGTATCCTAACATTTTGGAAGATAATGTAAATTTATAAACATCTTTTTAAATACATTGTTATCTTCTAAAAACCATATTTAGAATTATTAATTTCTACCGAAGTTGCCGATACAGATACGGGTACGAGAATCGGATACGGGGATAGGGGGATTTTTTTTTTGGGGGGGGGAGGGGGGGTTGAATACGTTTGGATATGGCCGTACAAAAATATATAAAAAAAAAATTAAAAATATAGCCATATAAGCAAAATTAACCACATAATATGCATAGAGGAAACAAAATAAGTTAAATAACCACAAAATATACTCATAAATCAATGCCAAATATCATAATATTCAATGGTCGAACTTAGATTAGTTTTATAACAGGTAAATGGTACAAATGTTACAATGTATGGACAAAAATAAAAACAAATCAACATTTTCATGATTCACTATATTCCTTTTTGTCTTCGGTTGCAATGTCTTCATCATCATGTGGTTCATTAGAACCACAAGCAACAACAGTGCCACTCCCACTAACTCCACTATGCAAGTCGTGTGAAGCACCGTCTAGCTCCGTGTCAAGCAATGAAAGGTAGGCAACGGAGGCATCCAAGTCAGCAATCTATGGGTTCGCATCCCAACACTTTGTTGCCCCTTCCTTGCAATAAGGTTGTTTGTGTGAGAGAAGATGCAAGTTGGAATGCACATAAACCAAATCCTCCACCTTTTTCACTGCCAACTTGTTGTGCTTAACTGAGTGGATAAAGCCATAGGTACCCCAATTCTGCTCAACTGAATAAGAACTTGCAACCTATTGAAGCCGCAATGTCAATTAGAATTTATAAAAATTAAAAGTTAAAACAATAAATCAAAAAGTTCAAAAGGGTATAGTAAAAAAAATTTATCTTACTTGTGATAGAATTTTTATTGTAAGTGGTTGGAGGTGGGTGGATGCTTGCCCATGGAGGTACCACCAAAAGTCAGCGTCCATCTTGTACTTGTCATGAATGGCACTAAGGGAGTGACCCCCTGAGGATATGAAATGCACAAACTCTTCCCTGACTTGGTCTTCTACGTCTGGATCGGGCAAGAGTCTAGAGGACGCTGCCTTATATCCCTTGGCAACCTCAACATCCCTATATGGTGCGACCCTCCTGGGAAAGAAAGGATCTCTACACTGTAGTATTTGGGTGTCAAGGCAAAAGCAAGAAGATGCAATGGGGTGGTCATTTTGATCCACCTTTCAATGAGATGCGATTGCACTTCCTTGAAGAAGCATTCTGTAGGATCCTACTCTTTGGCATTTATGATGGATTTAATGTTCTCAATCATTAAGTCGTTTTCATCATAAAGCTCACCCAAACATGGATGATCCATATCCACATATCTCAACATGCTGACAATGGGCTCAATAAAACTGAGCAAATACTCCACAAATCATCAAAATTTCACCATTTCACCTTTGTGGCCCTCTCACAGTTTGTCTGCCTCCATACACCCCAAAGGTTGTTGATGACCATGCTACTCAATGCCTCACGCACCTTAACAAGTCATCTCAAGAGGAGGGTGTGTGAGGCAAACTGAGTCTCAACAACCTAATACGAAATTAAAACAAATAAAATTAAAAAAAAATGTTCAAAAACAAAAACACTACAAATTACAAACTTATAAAATTAAATTAAAAATATACAATGATACATGATCCATGAATAATAAAATTAAGAGTTACCTTCAACAACTGCAACTTTGAGAAGGCCCTGAAGATGCCTTGGGACATGTGATGATTGGTTATGAACATTTCGACCTCGCTCGCCTCCTCATAGACTTGTTTGATCTAGTCAATTTTTGTCCCCAATTTTACGACATAAGGTTGAGAGAATGAACGGCACAAGGTGTCCAAAATATGTGCCCATACCTTGCCTCAACCAACATGCCCGCAACTTTGTTTTTTTTAGAGTTGCTTGTTACAACCTCGAAAACGATTTGAAGCCCATCGCCTCAATGGACTCTATCAAAATGTCAGCAATGAATCGTGCATCCTTCACTTGCCTCTCACAATCAACGCCCTTTAAAAACATTGTCCCTTTAGGACTCACTGCAACCACATTAATCAATGGCCTATTTGTCGTATATTTCCATCCATCAAAAATAATGGACACCCATGTTTCGATCCACAAATCCCTGATGGGCTTCAATGCATCTTCAACGTGTTTCCTTTCTTTTGTCAATAAGGTGGTGCACACCTTTTCATAACCTGGGTCGATGAACCCTTTAAGGGCAACATTGATAGATCTCACCATATCCTGCCAGTATGGTGATCTAACAATATTAAATGGCAGCTCACATGCGTAAAGATAACGTGCGATGCTCTGCTCCACTATGTCCCTGGATTCATTATGGAATGCCTTGTCCAATGGACTTGCATCTTTTATTCTCTTACGACCAAGAGGTGAATCCTCTTCCTCTTCAGCCGCAATGGGTGAGCAAGAAAGGAGTGTGATGGGGTCACTACATTAGCACGAGATGGATCAACAGGTGGTTATTCTCAGATATTTGAGAGGCACTTTTGATGTTGCTATCTATTTCAGTGGGAGTAGTCTTCAAGTAAGTGGTTTTGTGGATGTTAAATTTGGTGGAGATAGAGATAAAAAGAAGTCCACTACAGCCTCTGTGTTTACCTTAGCAGGAAGTGCAGTAAGCTGGGTCTCGAAGCTGAATATATGGCAGCTACGCAGGCTTGCAAGGAGGGAATTTGGCTTCATAGGTTATTGGGTGAATTGCAAGTCAAGCATGATAAAATGGTGTTACATTGTGACAGCAAGAATGCTTTGCACTTAGCACGGAATCCAGCATACCATGCCAAAATGAAACACATTGACATATAGTATCATTTTGTTCGAGATGTGGTGGAACAAGGACAAATCTCATTGGCCAAAATACACAGATATAAATCTAGCAGATATGTTGACAAAACCCATTGGGAGAGAGAAGTTCATTTGGTGCAAAACTTCTCTTGGCTTGCACGTTACGTGATAGACAACATGTGGCAAAGGTCTTTCATGAGGAATAATTCGCAAGAATGAAATGTGACTTCAAGTGGGAGATTGTTGATATGTGAAGTCAACATTTGAATAAGTAGGGTGCGACCAAGCTGGCAGGTTGGACGGTTAACTCGACACGCAGACACGTTATTCGGGGAGTTAGTACACGCGTTTTGTACTACACGCAGACTTGTACTACACAAAAATTTTAGTGACGTGTGTTCTTACTAACACGATTTTGTACTATGTATTTTTTCCTATATAAGGAACCCACGAATTGTAAAGTTGCATTCCATTGTACTAATTGTATGCATTTCTGAGCTTGTGAGTGGCGACTGCGATTATTGTACTGCGGATTAATTCCTGGTTAATAAAAATACTAAAGACCTTTGCCCGTGATTTTCCAGGTTTTCCACATTAAATCTGTGTCTCGAATCTATTTTTCTTTATTTTATTTCACTGTGATTATTTCTGTCTGCACGTTGTCATTTTTCAACAAAATTCACAATTTGTTAATTTTACAAAATTTCTAAAAAGAGATCGTTTTGCTAAATTTTTAAAAAGTGCATTGATGATCTCTTGCCTATGAGGTAACCTCCTTTGTGATTTTTTATATGTACATATGAAAAGTGGCATTCACTACTTGAGTGAAAATATATAGTTGACACTTCGTAAAATCACATGATATTTGCATCCTTGCTTGTCTTTTAAACTTATGAAAATGAAACAAATGGAGGACTATCTGGTGGCAATTGTTCACCATGGGCATGTACTGGTTCATATAAGTAATATGGTAGGTTTGTGTGCTTTGGCTGATCACGTGCCCTGTTGATTGCTTGCATGGCGAAAAAATTAAGAATGTCGGATCTGGTGCACACCATGGCGACTATAAGACTTCCAACTGTTGATGAGTATGGTACATGAGACATCTGTGTCTTCCCTGCTTCTGTACTAGGGCACTGTTCAAAAGACAATTTCAAATGAACAAGAAATGGAGTACTCACTGGCTATGCATTCTGCATATTGAAGCACTGCAGAACCTTTTCCACATATGTCTGTTGTGACAGCGAGAGTTTCCTATCCTTTCTGTCTCTATGTATCCTCATTCCAAGAATCTGGTTTGCACTTCGTAAGTCCTTCACTTCAAACTCCCTAGCCAACTGAGCTTTTAACCCGTTGATCCTGTGCATGTTGGGACCTGCTACCAACATATCAACATACAAAAGTAAGATTATGAAGCTACCATCTTCATACCTCAGAAAGTAGGCACAATGATCAGCCTCACATCTACTAAATCCCAAGCTCATCATGAAAGAATCAAACCATTTGTACCAACACCTTGGCTCCTGTTTTAGACCATACAATGATTTGTTCAACCTGCAAACAAGATTCTCCTTGCCTTTCTTCTCAAAACCTTCTGGTTGTTTCATATAAATTTCTTTAGAAAGATCACCATGCAAGAAGGTTGTTTTAACATCTAACTGTTCCAATTCTAAATCAAGGCTAGCAACAAGTGCTAGAATAACTCTAATAGTACTAAGTCTTACTATAGGGGAAAAAATTTCATCAAAATCAATACCAGATTAATGTGCATACCCTTTGGCCACCAGTCGAGCTTTATACCGCTCTATATTGTCATTAATATCCCTTTTTAGTTTGAAGACCCACTTGTTTCCTATAGCCTTTTGCCCCATAGGCAATGGTACAAGCTCCCACGTCTTATTCTTTTGTAGAGCTTCCATTTCTTCATGGCAGCTCTCCATTTACTTGCATCTTCAGCTTCACATGTCTCCTAAAATGAGCTAGGCTCACCAACATCAGTAACTAATGCAAAAATTGAATTACAAGTAGGACAATACCTTTCCGGTGGTTTTGTAACTCTTGTGGACCTTCGCACAAAGTGTGATGTATCATCCTATGGCTAATCTGGTTGCTGTTCATCTTCTTCATTTACCTGATATTGACTATTCTCTTGCTGGTTTTTATTTTCAGGTGGCTGATTTTCATCTTGCACCTCACTCTCAGCATCATATGTTTCCACCTCTATTGGAACAGTTTCAGCACTTAACTGTGCTTCACTTCTTTGCACTGAATCTTCTTTAAATTTAACATCTCGGCTAATGACTACTTTGCAGGCAGCAGCATCCCACAACTTGTACCCCACTGTTCCTTCTACATAGTCAAGAAAAATACACTTCATGGACTTTACGTCCAACTTACTCCCTTTCTCCTTTGGAATGTGTACAAAAACTTCAGAACCAAAAACACGAAGGTAGGAATAATCAACAGGTTTTCTTGTTCATACCTCTTCACGAATTTTAAGATCAAGAGCCGTAGTAGGTGATCTGTTAATCAGAAAGCAAGCTATGCTGACAGCGTCACTCCAAAATTTCTGCTCTAGTCCAACAGTGCTCAGCATGCATCTAGCACACTCCATAATTGTACGGTTCATCCTTTTTGCAACACCATTCTGCTGTGGCGTTCTAGGAACCATCAACTACCTTGCTATGCCATGCTCACTACAAAAGTTGTTAAATTCCTTTGAACAAAATTCTCCCCCTTTATCTGTTCTAAGACATTTTATAGTTTTGTTTTTCTGATTTTCTACCAGAGCTTTTAACTTGTTGAAACAAGAAAAAACTTCAAACTTCTTTTTCAAAAGGTAAATCCACACCTTATGGGAACAATCATCTATAAAAGACACAAAATATGATGAACCCCCTAAAGATGTAATAGGTGCTTACCAAGTATCTGAATGAATTAACTCAAGGAGTTCCTTTCTTTTAGTATTGCTTTTAGAGAAACGCAACCTATGTTGTTTACCATATAGACAATGCTCACAAAAATTAAGATCGAAAGATTTTGCACCTGGGAGAAGGTTCCTATCAAGTAGTACCTTGGGTCCACACTCGCTCATATGGCCTAACCTTCGATGCCAGGTAGTCATGGGCGTTGATTCCGCATCAGATGCCACTGCTGCCTCTCCAATACAGTGATCTTCGATCACCCTGTAGAGATTGCCCATCTTCTCTCCTTTTAACACCACCAAAGCTCCCTTTGTTACTTTCAGGGTATCTTTTTCTCCATTGAACCTGTAACCCAGTTCATCAAATACTCCAAATGACAAAAGATTTTTCTTCAACCCTGGTACATGTCTTACATTTTGAACAGTCCTCACTGCTCCATCAAACATTTTGATTTTGACTTCTCCCACTCCAATAGCCTTGCACGGATCATCATTTCTATGTGATTTTACTGAGTGTCAACTGTATATTTTCACTCAAGTAGTGAATGCCACTTTTCATATGTACATATAAAAAATCACAAAGGAGGTCACCTCATAGGCAAGAGATCATAAATGTACTTTTTAAAAATTTAGCAAAATGATCTCTTTGTAGAAATTTTGTAAAATTAACAAATTGTGAATTTCTAAACATACAAAGTTGGAGAGCTCAACAAGCTGCACAAAACATGTGGCATCTTTTTTGAGAGGAACTACTAAGTTGCCGATACGGGTTCTGGTATGGGTACGAGAATCGGATATGGGGATACGGTGATTTTTTTTTGGGGGTTTGGATACGGCTGGATACAGCCTTACAAAAATATATATAAAAAATAAAAAATATAAAAATATAAACAAAATTAACCACAAAATATGTGCAGAAGAAACATAATAAGTTAAATAACCACAAAACATACTAATAATTTAATGCCAAATATCATAATATTCAATTGTCGAACTTAGATTAGTCTTATTTATTATTACAAGTACATAATGCAAATGTTACAACTTACCTGTATGGACAAAAATAAAGACACAAGAAAATCCCCTCTCTACAATTTGGTGAAGATTACAATGAGATGACCTTCTCTTAAATCAATTTAAGAAAAAAAAAATCGCCATTAAATTTGAACCGTAAAAAACAAATAAAATATATTTATATAAAATAAAATAAAAAAATTAAAATACATAATTAAAAAAAAAAATCGTAGAAAAAATTATAAACAGAAAAACAAAATAGAATATATTTAATTTATAATTATAAAACATTAAAAAGTAATTTTAAAAATAATAGAAATAAAAAATTAAAAAAATATAATAATAAATTAAATTAAATTGAAAAAAAAATTTAAAAAAAACATTTATTAAAAAATAACAAATAAGGTTGGACGATTTTTGAGTGGAACCTGTAGGAAGCGTGTGGGCGATGGCAGAGAAAGGATGGGTGCTCGTCCAGCTCGAGCACTAGTTCATAGCCCACCGTCGACCTTCCTGCTCACAACGACCGTCTCTCTCGCTCCTTGCCTTCGGTAACTCTGTCTTTCCCGTCCTTTGCCCTCGTCATCCCTGCCTTCGCTTTTGTGCTCGGCACTCGCCGCCCCCCCGCCCACCCCCCCGCGCTCCCGTTTCCGGGAGCGTTTCCCCACACTCCCAAGGCCTGTGGGGGCCGTATCCGACAACGTAGAGAGGAAGGATACTTCTAACTAAAATATGACATTTTAAAAATTTGTTCCAAGTCAAGAGTAGAATTCAAGGAGAAAGCCGATATGCATGTGCGTGTGTTAGCAGGCAAAGAAATTTATCCACCATATGCATGTACTAAAATTTAAGCAGGTATATTTACATAGAAAGGTGTGAGTCAATATTCTATCACCCAACAAAATTGCAAATCAACCTTTTCAAAATAACAAACACGCACCCATGCCTAATATTGCACCCATCAAGCCTAGTGACTTTGGTTCTCAAAATAAATATAATAAACATTCTATTTCTATTAATAGCATCAATTATTTATTTGCAAGGCCTACTGCTGAAAAAGTGGACAGGTAAAGTAATATGGCTGTCAGAGAAGCTACTTATGAGCATCTTGGACTGAATGGAAATTAAAAAGGAAGTTGGAAAAAAGCTTGTGCATGCTCTATGGAACTGAAAGATAACAACAGAGAAAGTTGTCAACAATTGTGGCTGAAATAAGGTATGTAAATTGAGAGCATAAGATGAATGTACCGAGGAGGTATATATTAAGTTGTAAGCTAAAATGGCCACAGCTAAAAGACATAATTTTTCCTTTAAAATCTAAATAGCAAACAAAGGCAAGAAAATATCGAGGCAATCAAGATAAGACGAAAAGGAGATGAATTCATGACTTCACAAAAGACTGTAAAGTTTTGAGGCATTTGAATCTATATTGGAACACAATTGTTTCGTCCACAAAGCCATAGTGGATAACATAGAAGTATAGTCCAAAATGGGTTCTCATATATAATATCAATTGCTTATAGATAAATAAATGCAATCTTATAATAACTAGGTATCGGGCATTGAAAAAGAACTTGAGGATACAACAAAATTGCTATTCTGTCAGTTTGAGTGTACATTGACATAAATAACAACAGAAGGCCATTTCCTTGATATAGTAAATTCGATGAGAGAATTTTAGCTTGGTTCATGGTATAATTTTTTCTTTGGAATCTGAATGGTAAAACAAAAGCAAGAAAATATTAAGGCAATCAAGATAAGATGAAAAGAAGATGGCATCATTACTTCACAAAAGACTTTTAAGTTTGAGGCATTTAAATCTATATTGGAACACCACTGTTTCGTCCTCAAAGCCATAGTGGATAACATAGAAGATATAGTCCAAAGACGGTTCTTATATATAACATGATTTGTTTATAGATAGATATATGCAACCTTTTCAAAAGTTTGGTGCTGACCCCTGCCAATTTGCATGAGCTGAGAAACTAGTTTTAGTTTGAAATATTTCCACTCTGGTGATAAATTGAGGTGAAATCATATATATATACACAATGAGAATTTTTTCAAAACAAGCACCAAAAAAATTCTTCAGGGGATTCTCTGGAGATCCATAAACAAGTAGTTCCAGGAAAGTCTAGAATCTAGAGATAGTTAAATAACTACTAACTAGGCACCAGGCATTGAAAAAGGATTAGTTAAATAACTACTAACTAGGCACCAGGAATTGAAAAAGGATTTAAGGATAAACAAAATTTCATTTTATCATTTTGAGTGTACATAGACACGAATATCAAGAAAATACCATTTCCTTGATATAGTAATTTCAATGCCAGATTTTTAGCTTTGTTCATGGTATTGATTTTGATTTAATTTCTTTTGCACCTTGCAAAGAATGTCGTAAGTCTTTCTTTTGCACCTTGCAAAGAATGTCGTAAGTCATATAACTGACAGGGAAGTTTAGCAAGCTAACAATATAAAAAGATGCAAAGAAAAACGAAGCACACATTACACAAGTGCAATTATGCATTTTTTTAAATTCCTATCCCAAGTATGAGAGAGAAAGTGCAAGTACTTTCAATCAAAATATATAAATTAAAAAATTATTACTTTTCAGCTTAACTGAACAAAGCAAATGCAGGGTACAAAACTCACTTTTGACCTGACTTCTGATTTTTCCACATTGATCTTCTCGAATACTTGGCTGAAGTCTTCCTTATTCTACAATTCAAATCAAAACATGCACTTCAAAATTACATAACTATAAATGAGCATCCAAGCATCAAAAGCAGAATGTTTTAGTAGAATAAAACTCGAGGCTGCACTAACATTTTGGTATTCATAATTAAACGTGATTTTTTCAAACCACAATAAGTAACACATAAAGAAAGTAACAAAGGTCACTGATGAATAACTCCACATGTTCATTTGCTGCAAACTCTCCTTAAAAAATTTCATTAAGCAAGAAAACAATTCATTGTTTTGAAATAATAAATGCCGCATTGCTAACACAATTTCAATGACATAGTTTGACCAGTTTAACTCGGTTATTACTTTCTTTGTACTTTTCAATGGCAATGTTGTCTAACAAAATAGCACTTCAGGTTTCTCAAAGTAGAGCTATTTTCAGAAAGTTGCCAGCAAGTAGCATTGAGTAAAGCTGCTTCAACAGCTTCTAACTTGGCAACAATATTGCCTTTTAAATAAGTTGAATGCATAGAAAAATTGGCAACAATAAGTCGAATGCGTCGACAAATAAACCATAGGATAACCGATCAAATATAAGTTGAACAAAAAAAATATGTAAACGATTATATCTTCCATGTGATAGTAAACTATTTTAAATTCTAAAAGAAACGATCAGCACAAGGTTCTTAACAAGGTTTTAAACCTCGTGCCTCTAATATTTGAATTTGAACAAAATGTATTAATTTCTAATAAACATCTTTCATATGATATAACTGTATACTAGGCAATGCTAAAATTGGTTCTTTGGTTTTCCAGTGCTAAAGATGCTAGTTCCTACGTCACAATTTTAAATTTCAACCCTGTCTTGGAGGACCAGCCTGGTCAATCAGGAGTGCAATTGTTTCTGTTACGCACTGATCTCCTTTTGATCACAAAAGGGAAATCACAAGTGAGAACTGGAATATGGTCATCACCAATCTCAACATGTAAATTGTCAAAAGGCATCAGTTGACATTCATTGCTGCCTTTCCATTGAGAATCACACTGACGAGTTCAAGGCTCAAGGTAACCACACCGTGTCCATCTTACCCAATATCATATCATGGGGTGCAGCGAAAGTTTAATATTTTAAACAGAAGCTAGAGCATAGCCCATAGTGAGAGTCTAAACAGAGCCAAAATCCACCATGGCAAATAAGAATTCCCTCTAAAGACTTAATCAAAAGAACAATTAATTTAACCTATAAAATGGCAAGGCAATCAACGTGCTGGTACTTAGATCCCTCCTTGCTCCACCAGTGAGTGAATATCTCTACCAATCGCCTCCTTCCCTAGAGATATTCTTTGATGCCTCTTCTCACCTGCTTCCTTCAAATGGAGATTAAAAGTGGTCAGGAAAGGTGTCTATCAGAAAATCATGCAAATGGCCTAGTTCTTCACTTCTCTCTCTCAACTCCAAACTAACTTTCTACACCAAAAATAACCTGCAGATCTCAGATGGAATTATTGTTCCCCAAGACAACTTGCGGAAGCACTAGTCAATAGGTGTTAGGTTCCCACTATGTCTGATGGGAGTGAGCTCTCACCAGCTCCACATCAAGGAACACCCTTGTATCCCCCATTAGGATACGATTAGCAGGCATTCTTAGGGAGGTGCATTTTGAAGAAAATTTCACTGTTAGAAATTAGGATACTATTGGTCACTAGGGAGACTAGGGGAAACTTGTCTGCCTTCTTTTGCTACTCTGACCAGAGATTTTTCACTTTATTTCTTTGAGAAAATGTGGATTTGGGGCATCGGACCCTATGTGAACTCTCTAGGACCTGTCAACCTGATTACATCATTCTTCCAACCCATCTCGGACAACAGAGGCATGTACAAACCTGCAACTTTCACCAGTACTCACTCAGACAGTCAATGTCTGATCAGAATGTACAGACCAGTTGCACAACAATGACGCCAGCCTGCACTGGCTGATCCAGCCATTGACGCAAGGTGATAAGACCACCTCTTCACAATGGACCTGGATCTCGTGGATAGGCCTGTATCACTATAGTTATTACTTCCTTCAATAAATCAACTTTGGATGTTAGAAGATCTCATAGTAGCATTCCATTATGTTGCACTGACACGGCAAGGCAAAAGTGTAAATCAAATTAAATTACCCGAGTTTAAAATTAGAAAATCTAGGCAAAAACTTGGAAAACCAAAAAACAACATAATATTTGTTAAAATAAAGAAAAAAAACTGATTTTGTTATTTCATGTCAAATATAGTGCATAGAAATTAATGAAAACATGATACATTAAAAAAAATTACATGGCTTTACATTGAATTATTAAAAGAAATCTCTATTTCACTTTTACCTAAAACAGGGTAAATGTAAAAACCAAAGTGATGGCCCTAAAATAGTAGGCCATGCCATCGTTGACCACCACCTCGTATTTTAGGGGCATCCCTGTGTTTTTTACCTAAACCCTCATTGGGGTTTAACAATTAACTTTTAAAATAAATCTTTTCAAAGTTAATAAGCTTTAAAAAAATGAAATGCCCTAACCCTAACCTAAAAAAATTCAGTGTACCTGTGCCCTGTTTTTTTCTGCCTCTATAATGTAAAAATAAGCCATAAAAAGGAAAGGTATGTATTTCAAAAAATCATATCAACTTTTCAAAAAACTTGAGAAACAGCACAGAAAATACAACAGGTTACGACTACTCATGACTAATGCTACCATGCATAGCACTCATATGTGTAAGGATAGCCCGCAGATCATCTCTACTCTAGACACTCTACAGCCAGCATTATTAGTCTGTATATTGGCAATATTTTAGTGATAGATAACTATATATTCCTTCCACTGCTAAAGTCAATTGAGGGATTTTACTTTACATTATTTCATGGAAATTGTACTCTTATAGCTTTTGGGGGTGTTTACATTTACTTGTTACTTATTTTTATGTTTTAGTGTTTCTTTTAGGCCACACTTTAGGTACCCTTTGCTTGCTTATTCTAGCTGACCGTACATACAAGTTCCGTTCACCCATTTTAACTATTTGCAAAGATTAATATAATTTCTCCCTTTCTTTATCTTTCTCCAATCAATGTTAAAAACATGTAATTACAAGCAAAGAGTTTATCCATTATACATTCTTGTACTTTCCAAATAGAGGTGAAACATGGCCAAAACACATACCAAATTTTATATATTTAATTAGCTATAAATCTGTTATTAATGCACAATAAACAAGAAAGTAAAAACCAACGATCCCAAAAGAGCACACATTATTAAATATGAAATTACTCAGTAAGAGTAAGCATTGTTAAGTGTGTTGAAAGTGACATCATGCCTCCATGTCAGTAGGCCTTATTTCTTCACCAATTTTGGATCCCTTGACCAATCCGTAATTTTATTAATGGTTTTTTTCATTGATCAATATGGGGTTTTTGGGAGGTAATCAATGTGGGTTTTGGGGAGATACCCACAACCATCTAGAACACAAACGGGGACCCAATCACTGGGCATGCTACTACACGTGCTACCCAAGGGGAATTTAACTCATACTTTCCAGTTTGATAAAGTGTGTTCACATTATCAATCTGTAATAATAACATAAGTATTGTTAGTCACACAATATTACATTAATAGGTGTTTATGTGGTATATTATTGTTATGAACAATAACAATAATATACGGAGTGCATTTATATGTCAGTTGGTTGTTTGAGTGAGTGTTTATAGGGATCTCGGGATCCCCATATATAGGTTTTGCACTTCCTATATAAGTGCCTTGTAATCTTCCGCATAAAATATACAGAGTGTGTGAGAATTATTATTTGTATATTTATTGTTTGAGAATATTTCCCGACTGTGTTTTCATTTAGCATATAAATTATGTTTAAATCAAAACCAGAATCAATATCTAGTATCAGAGCAAGATGGGCTTGTGAGTATTTGTGAGGGGCAGCCATTGTTTTAACTTGCCCTTGTTGATGGAATATTGTTCACGTTGTCCGATTACACAATCCTGTACATGCGTCATACGGATTCAGCCGTACTCAAGGATTGGCGTCCAGTATATCTTTTCCGTAGAAGAATCAATAGCTTAGTTGACAAAGATTTCTCAATTGCAGTCCTGAGTGTGATTTCGATCATACTGATTCTACCATATCAAGCAATCTGTATGCAAAGATTGTCATAAGCATCTTTGTTCTTTCTCGAATCTCCGTATGTAGTTTTGTGCAGCGTATCGTGCATCAAAGCATTGCCATGCAAGCATCAGATTTGACATTGCATATACGGCAGATGCAGGCATTACCTGCACCCTACAAGGATCGAGTTCAATAAGCCTAGTAGCGTTGGGGAATATAGTGCATCCTGATCTCGCCTTTCATATTGATTATCTTGTGTCATTTTGCATTACAGCTGTGACAACGTTTTGTTGTATCTATTATGTGTATTTATCCTTTTAGTGCCAAATCACGTCAGACTTGTGCGAATCCTGCAAATTTGTTGCGACGCATCTCTCAACATTGTCATGCCTTGATCATCTGTGACTTCGAACAGTGCGCAGTCCAGCTTGCATTCATCACTCCTGATGACTATAACAAGCAGCTATAAATGCAGATCTGTGATCTACCGTTCTTTTGATGAACAACATCCATCGCTATACATTGGTATTCATTCCCTCAACCTGTTTCCATCTCTCAACTCTGAGTCTGACGGTTTCTATAGCGAGCTGCGTTGTGACGCCCACCATTGCAAAATCAACACATAGTTTCAAACAGTTTTCATTAGTGGTATTGTCTATAGTATTAGGTATTTTAGTTCAATTTTAAAGTCTATTATAAGTCTACGTTTTAATAGGTTTAATATTAATCTCAAGTTATATAGTTAAGTCGAGTCATTTGAATTTAATGTTAAAGTTTTATTTTATATTGTCAATAATAGCGGAAAGCTATATTTATATGGTTGTTAAATAAGTCATTTAATTAGGTGTTTGTCATTTCGTCAATTTAGGTCTTTAGCATCAAGTCTAGTTTTTTCAATATTTTATTAGTGTCATTGTCTAGTCAAAAGTTTTTTGTATTTTTTGTTATATTGGCAAAAACTCAAAAGTGTCTAAGTCAATGTTAAATTTCAAAATTGTAAAGGATGTATTATCAGGTGAACCCGGCGACCTGAGTCAAAAGTGTCAGTTATGTGTGGGGAGTCTTGTCATCAAAAACGACATGAGCTTCAAGTTCTTAGCATCACATACTGAAGGATGGAGGAAACGGAGGTTGTAGGTTTCAAAGCCTCTCGTCAATCACCAATGACAGGGCCCAAATGATTTGGTGACTTTTGTGTGATATGTTTTTCTTTTTTCAATGTGGTGTGTTTTGCGCCAAATCAGCTAATGCCAAGGACAGTTCTTCAGTGGCAGTGGAAATTGTTTGTGTTGTTTTTGTTTGGGTGGCAACAAACATCAACAAAGGTTGCATAAGATGACAACGAGGATTTATTCCTCATAATATTTCATTTTCAATATTGTGTGTTTTCATTCCCTTACTAGATTGAAGAAAAGGAGAGTATATATAATGGAATGTGGGAATACTTGTATAGGAGGACAGCTAACTGCAGAAATCCTCTCACTGCAAAAATCCTCTGATTGTCTTGTTTCTTTATGGAGATGATCGGCCAATAAAACATCCATTGCATTCACATTGACTAAATGCGGGAAGCGTTCACATAATAGTGGTCATGTGCAGCAAGATTCAAACAATAGTATGAAGATCTAAAAGTATGCGTTGGCATACGATTCTGTTCGGGCCAGTTCTGGAAGATGTATATTCTCCCCATGCTCACATTAAGAGGTGGTAAACTAGGTGTTAATAACGTTCACAAAGGGGTGAATGTTAAAGTGTGTTCACATTATTAGTCTGTAATAATAACGTAAATATCATTAGTTACAAAATATTACATTAATAGGTGTTTATGTGGTATATTATTGTTATGAATAATAACAATAATATATGGGGTGCTTTTATATGTCGGTTGGTTGTTTGAGTGAGTGTTTATAGAGATCTCGGGATCCCCATATATAGGTCTTGCACTTCCTATATAAGTGCCTTGTAATCATCTAAATAAAATATACAGTGTGAGAATTATTATTTGTATATTCATTGTTTGAGAATATTTCCTGAGTGTTTTTTTATTTAGCATATAAATTTTGTTTAAATCAAAACCAAAATCAATACAGTTCACCAATTTCTTCATTTTCTATTAAACTACAACCCGTTGGGTGTAACAATGGGGCACTCGACTCTATACCTATCTAGGGGGGGGCATATATAGGAGGAGAAGGAGAAGGGTCCACTCAACTCTATATCTATCTGGAGGGCGAGGCCCCCTCTATATAGATGGGGACTCGAAGATTTATCAATCGAGGGTGAGTGTAGTCTATATAGAGTTCCTATCTATATATGGGGCAGTCACCCGTATATATAATTTTTTAGGCCAGAAATATATAGGGTTGTTAATTTCTTTGATGGTTATATTAATGGTCACCAAAGCTAAGATGGTGGCTTTCTTATCTTTCTTATTTGATGATGACGATTATTGATGAAGCTTTGTGACCCACTACAACAGGGTGATGCATTTTCACCCTGTCATTTTAGGACCAACAAAGTGATCCAAGACACGAGTTACAAGTATGTGGTTTTATGAGTAACCAACTGGTGGAAATAGCTTGATCAGAGCAATATCATTGTTACTTGTTTGAGAAAACCTTCCCTATGAACAAATTTACCTCTCCTAACAGATTGTGTAACTAATCTAAACATGGTTATTCACAATGATGCTATGTTACACGAATGAATTCTAATTAAAAACGTCAAATAAAAAGGCAAAGAAGAGAAACTTTATAAATTTCACATTTAAAATGATTTTGCTGAAGCAAGGACTTCATGAGATTCACTGAAATTTAGCCAATGTTTATCAAGCCTAACATGCACTCAAACTTCAATAAACACAACAAAGACTGAGGATTAATCACATGTGAACTAATTCCCACAGCATGATTTTGTTAGATATATTAGCCACAGTAAATTGTAAAAGCACATTCAGCTATAGTTATTGAGACAAATCAGAATCAAACTATAGAAACGGCTAAATTAGCTAATTGCTCAATTCAACCAATTCACAAGAAAGCAATTAAATCTCATGCAATGATTACCAAAGCTAAAACATAGACAATATTAATCTAAATTTTGAGGAAGCAGAAGCTTAACAAACTCATAGAACATCCCAAAAAAATTCTAAAGTGTGTTTGAGTCTCCAAAAATTCTTCTCTCTTAAAAGAGTTTACAATAAATGTATTTATAACAAAAGGATGGGCACTGCCACATCCAGAAAATCAATCTGCATGAAATTCTACTCCAAATCAAATGAACCTAAAATTGAAGCCTAAATAAAGCATGTTTGCTTGAAAACAGACAAAGATCTAAAAATAATCTTTCACTTCTCAAGGTGCATGCAGACTTGTTGCTTGGGAAACTAATTCTGTTTTGACCGCTTGTTGAACCTTGAGTGCATGAGCTATCAGCTGATGATCTTCATCTCTATTAGTTACATTGATAATAGGCTTTCTGAACAATAGTTATCCACGAGTTGACAATGGTGCATGGTTATCTAAGGGGGTCCCAAGATATAATTTGATGGCTTTGACCTTCTCTACTTCTCTGTGGCTTGTGTTATCAAATCAATCACTTGTTGACCTCCTCCATTTGCTCTAGCCACCTTGTTCTTGAATGAAGTCATGAAATTTTTCATATATTCCCTGAATTCTATGACAAGTATGAGCACATTGTCTTGCTAATATAATTAAGGCATATTTACTTTATTAAAGTAATCTACAATTTTCCCTTTGAAAACATCTAAAATTGAGGTTATAGTCCTCATATATTTTGACCAATATTCAAATGAAGACCTCATATGGACTAAAAAACCTTGACATATATTAATGTCAAACATGGTCATTATCTTGAGCCAGGGGAAGAGACCTTTCTTTACCACATAGGCAATGTTCCTCGACTTGTTCTTCAGAAGAGTGACCTCTGCTAAGTAATTCTGAACTCTTTGATATAGCAGAACGCTCTTAAACTTAGCTTCATGAATTTCGATTAAAGACTTGAAAAGGGAATTCAAAGCATCTTCTACTTTATCGAAAATTGCTTCTGGAAATATGGTCTTGGTTTGTGTTTCCATTCTCCTTACTTTTTGGATTATTCCTTTATGACCTCATTGGCAATTTGGTGGGAGAATTTGACTACAAACTCTATATCTTTTGCAATCTCCTCTTCACTACTTTAATATCCTAAGACCCAAGCTAAGTCTTGGCTCTCTCTCTTTCTTTTCCTTGTTAATGAGAACAACTCTTCTTCTATCTCACAGAGTGTTGGGAGTACCATCCCAAGTGAATTTATTTGTGGCTATTCTCTTCAACTTCCATATGGAATTTTCAAACTTTAATTTAATATCAAGCTTTGCATGAAGGATCATTTCGAGACTTTGAGCCTTGGCCATCTCTAAACTATGGATCCAATCATCTTGAGAACTTTCTCCTTACTCAGCCATGGCTGGAGGCATAGTCACCACATTTGAATTCGAGAAGGATAAAATTTGTTAAAAAATCGTTGCTAAAAATATCAACGATAAAATTCGGGATTAAATTCGACTGAAAGAAATATAAGCATCTAATATATTTTAAATCTATATAATAAAATATATATTTAAAAATAATTATATATATATATAATAAATTATAAAATATAAATAATAATATATTATATTAATAGTTATATATATTATACCTATAGAGTTAGACTATATTATATTAATATATTATTGTTTTATGAACCATAACATTATTCTCACAAGTTTGTTCATTGTGGATACTAAATTTTGTATTACAACAAATATTATATTAATATATTAATATTTTACTTTTCGTAATTCTTAAAATGAATGGCATAAACAATGAACAATATTATATTAATGTTTTCCTTGTTGTATTCCCTTCGCAGCATATCACTTCAATATCCACACCAAACGAACATAATACACTACTACAAGAAACGCTACTACAACACTGCTGAGTGTTTGAGTAGTCATTGCGTAGGGCAGAACTGTAGACTCGGTTAGGGCCGACAGAGAACCCTATCAAAAACCATAGCGTAAGGGTTCGCGTTTGCATCGACAAAGTAACAATGGCGGGTAACAAAACGAAACATATCTATCAAACCCTAAAAATTTAGGGATGTCAACGAATTTCGACGAATCTAACCATGTTTTTTTTTATATATTTGTTTTTGGAGTTCATGATGAAATATGTACGAATTTAATCGTGATTCTAAACAAATTTATTGTCGTTTGTTGAAATTCGACGAATTTCAAATTTTTCCAATGAAATTCGCCGAATGCAATTACTATGGCTGGAGGTGCAAAGAATATCGGCGCAACTTGAGAAATGGATGGAGTTGGGATGATCACAAGGGAACTTATGATTGATGGAGGCGAGGTGGCAATCATGAGGGGACTTTTGTAAAGTGGAAGAAAAGGTGAAGATATGGGGAATGATGTTGAAGTATCCACAAGTACCTCCAAACATGGTGAAGTGGGAGGAATCGGAATAAGAGATGAGTTGAAGGAGATTACTTATCAACCCTGCAAATACACAGTTTGTTTATTTTTCATATTTCTCGATCGTCTTTATGTTGTCAAATGGGCCTTATGCTCCACTGTAGTTAGTGATGCATGGGCAGCTTGGAGATAAACTACATCAAAGACTGCGGTTGAGGTGAGGCAAATGATTCTTGGTGACCATTTTTGGGTTGATGTGTAATTTGTTTTTGTCTTTCATTCAACCCATTTGTGAGGTAATATGTTTCGCTAATTTAGACAAGCCATGTTTGGGGGAGGTTTACAAAGAAATTGATTTTGTGTGTGAAAGAATAGGAAAACTTACAAACTTAAAAGATCCTTCTCTATATCCTTTGATTAAGGAAAAGGTACATGGAAGATGGAACAAGCTTAACACACCTCTACATTGTGTTGCTTACGCTTTGAATCCAAAATGGTATGATACAGAAGTCACTAAGAAAAGGGCTCCATATGAGGACAGAGAAGTAATGAAGGAATTTTGGGTTGTGGTGAAAAAGGTTTATGGTCGAGGAGAGGAGGCTACTTCTATCAGGACTCAAAGGAACATGTTTTCACATGGCCATAGACAATTTTCTACAATGGAGGTTTTCCATGATATGCGTGCGAAGGACCCAATAGAGTGGTGGTGGAACCATGGCAGTAAAACCCCTAAATTGCAATCAGTTGCAATATGATTACTCTCACAAGTAGCTAGTTCATCATCTTGTGAGAGGAATTGGAGTACTTATGGTTTCATAATTTCATTCATTCATTGAAGAGGAACCTACTAGGGTCAAAGAAGGCAAAGAACCCAATGTGCATTCATAGCATACTTTGTCTTATTTCTCATGTAGACCCAGTGTATAAGGAAGGTCCTTCAACAAAATGGGACCAAATTCCACCTGATGGAACAATAGACATATTCTTGGAGAATGATGTGCTTGAGGCAAATGGCCTCAATGATTTGCCCCTTATTATATTGCTTGCAGAGGAGTCAGAGCTTGAGAGTGATGCGTATCTAGAGAGCATCTTGGTAGAGCACCTAGAGGACATAATAGATGTGGCAATTGACCCTATTGTATCAAATGAGATGTGACTTAGGTTCGCATATATGATTTTTGTTTTTTTGCATGCCTATGTGTCGGCATTTCAATGTGTTACAATGTACTTTTGACCCTTAATATGATGAGATATCAAATATCAAGATGATTATAATTACTCTTTTTTTTTTTCACTTCTACTTTATTACCTAGAAAACTTAAAAAGTTATTTTTAATGAATTTTACTTTTTTTAAAGTGTCATAGCCATTGCATAGTATATATTTTTCTAAATTTTCCATGTGTGTGTGTTGTTGTCTCCCTGTACCCGTCTCCTATTTTTCAAACAAATGGCATACAGGTACCCATACCCATACTCGTTCCCTAGCAACTCTGGTAAAAGTACTGAAAGATTGGGTCGAAGATTCTAAATGGGTAAACAAAGGAGATATTGATGCATACACTGTTACTACTTTCAAACGGGGGGGGGGGGGGGGGGGGGGAGAGAGTAGGAATGATTTTAATGAATAATTATTTGGGGCCCCAAATACCCTCCATGTGAACAAACTATAGGTCCCCCTCTTGGCCATGATTATTAATAACATAAAGAACCTGCCCTAGCAAAGATTATTTCATACAATCTAAAGAAACAAATTCAAGGGGTTAGATAAAGCCAAAAATTTTATATACTGTCATAATTGGTGGATACCCTTTGCGCCACCCTAAGATTCAATGATCCCAACTTTCCCAGATGGCCTAATATATCATCCCTTTCCCCAATTCATTTGCAAATTTGGAAATTGTATGCTTCCACTCCCAGAACCACATAAGGAAAAATTTGCAACTTCTTTTATCCTCCAATCTACATGGTCTTTAATGAAACACAAATGCCCAAACTTTCTAATGAAATGCAGAAAATCATCAAGGAGATAGGAGCATACTGGTATTATTACGACTATACAGTCATTCGAATTGAAGGCATTTTGATCTCCCCTAAGGTTGCTATATTATGTGCCAGATACATTGGCTGAACAAGAAATTGCATACCAATTTGTTGGAGTTGGAGGTTAAAGTAAGTTCAAGAGTCAAAAGCCATGGCCACTTCCTCCTCTCAAATTAGGGAGAAATGTTTACAAAACTTGGCCGTCAATTCAACAATTGGTTGTACATAGATCTTCTTTTAATTTGGATGATCACATGCAAAGACAGTGGGACCCTATTGGCAATGTCAAGAGGCATTCACATGCTCTAGGAGGAAACGTTAGCCTGGTTTATAATTACCATGCTCATGATGACGACAAATATTTCATGAGCCCTGAGAATGACAATGAAATAATATCAAAGCTAAAGGCTACAAATTTGCTCAAACCACAAGTTCAACAAGAACAAGCTCAACAAGTTGAAACAAGACCAGGAGAACATCTACCTTTGGATGAATCAAAAGGGACTGATCCAAACCTCAAGAAGAAACTACTACAGGGTCTTCCTCCAATTTCTCCATCTTTAGCCCAAGCATCATCTTCAAAGACTTCAGCTGCTCAGGGGATAAGATCTTCTCTTGTTGTTTTTGGATGACCCTTTTGGGTCTTCTTGCTCGATCTTTTGGCTTTGTACTGTACAGTCCCATTGACCTACTTTTGTGGTCATTTGTTGGACATTAATATAATTATCTTATCTATCTAGCTACTTCTCCAAAAATTGTTGAATTAGAGATGTGGAATCTCTTTCCACTATTCCTCCAGCAAGTGTATTAAGTCAAGGGTGAGCCCCTGTTTCCATTGGTCTAGCTGTATCACAAAGATTCACACAGGTCTATACTAGACAGACCACAGTATCTCAGGATAGACAAAGTGCCCAAATTCCATGGACACCTCCCAAGGTAGTTGCTCAAGCAACTAAGGCCACTATCGTTTCCGCAACTCCCACAATTGAACCTATTGGACACGCTTCATCAAAAATTGTGGTAACATAAGTACAACCTCAAGTTTATGGCATCGTTTCTCCACTTGCTTCATTGTCGTCTATTGATGCACTGAATATTCATTCGGGGTCAATAGTGATTGTGATGCTTGGTCCTCCTAGTATTATTAGTCCCTCTGCTTTTGTTCCATAGAAATCTCTTAGCCAAAATTTGCTAGATAGTATTCCTATTATGATATCTGATGAGGTAAATGTGATCTCCTTCAGCTCATCTCCTATTATGATACCATTTATCCGATTTGATTGGCACATATGGGCCAATGGTAATAGGGTAATCAAAAAGGAATATATGCCTTTGATTGATCATATGACAAGGTTGTGAAGAGAAGTTTATAATTGGGGAGAGTTGTTGTCAAAGAATAAATGAGTTTCTCTCTCTAAAGAAAAAAGGATTTCATATTACCCAGCATGCAATTGGATTATTCCTAGATGTTGAGTATATTTCATATTACCCGCCTTGGTCATCTGCATTTTAATGGAAACACAAGGGCATTCCTTTAGCTGAAGCAAAAGATGATGAACTATAGAATGCCAGCCAACTCATAAGTGGAAACAAGTCGTAGTTGAGGAGATGTCCACTTCGAAGGATGAAGATAATAAGAAGGAAGAAGGTGATTTCAGTGACACTAAGATGAGCAGGATTGTGATGAGAATGAAAGAAGTTCGACAATGAGGCTATCATAGTCTTCTCTCACCTCTAAACCCCTTCTTTACAATAGGTTTTGGTTTCTTTTGTATTTGTTGTTATCCCTACAGAGTCAGTTGTAGCCACTCCCTTTCCAAATACAGATGAAGCACAGTAAATAGAAGATTGGTTGAATCAATTGGAAGCACCAGTTAATCCAGCTTTGGATGTACCTCCAATCAGCCCTCTATGAACACAGGATCAATCACTGTGTGAGCCAAAAGTGCAAATTGAGGTAGAGAACATACATAAGGGAGATGAAGAAGAGTTTATCTCTTCTTACATAACCTCTCCTCAAACTCTCAGGTCCCTAACAAAAGAGCTTGTTCCAATTCATTTTCCCAATCCAGACAATCAGAATCCCTATGAGATATTGGCTCAATTTTTGCTAGGCTTTGCTTGACATTGCGAGCAAGTTCAAGGATTTAGATGTAACCATCTGGAAATCTCAAGTCCCATTGATTTTAAACAAGGCAGCTGGCATTTGCAAATTTATTGAAGAAGGCTGTAACTTGAAGTTTCTTCACATTTTTGTGAACCAAGGGTGGCCTAAGCGCAATACTCCAGAGATGTCCCAACAGTGGCTGCACCAAGACTCATCCTGCAGTTGATCCTCATATTTTTGGTATGTTTGAAATGCTACATTCTAATGAACACACCTTCAGATAATAGTACTTAATGCTGCAATCTACTACATGTGAGCAATGCCAACTCGAGAATGAGGAGGCTAAAGTCACCCTCAAAAATGAGGATTTGCGCAGGATAAAGCTAGACTTACCTGGAAGAAGGAAGTTCCTCAAGTCCCATTGATATTGAATGAGGCAGTCCGCATTTGTGGAAGAAGACTGTCACTTGGAGTATGTTTGAATTTTTGTGAACCAGTGGTGGCGTGAGCGCATTACTCCAGAGATGTCCCAACAATGGCCGCACCAAGACTCACCCTGCAGTTGCTCCTCCTGTTTTCAGTGTGTTTGAAACACTACATTCTATTGAACACGCCTTCAAATAATAGTAATTAATACTACGATAAACTACGAGTGAGCAATGCCAGCTCGAGAATGAGGAGGCTAGAGTCACCCTCGAAAATGAGGATTTGCATGGGATGAAACTAGACTTACCTAGAAGAAGGATGTTCCTAACAGCCAGGGATTGTCCATGATATGGACAAGAAAAAAACCCTACCCGTTGGAACCATGTGATTAAAAGAAGGTTAACCGTAGCCTGCTAGTTAAGATGGATTGGTCTACCAAAAAATAGAGGACAAGAAAGTAAAAACAGTAAAAACATGTCCTGCATTACGAAGCACACTTCTGAAGCTATGTACAAGAAATCACAATTCTCAAACAGATTGAATCTGTTAATGACAAAACAACATTGTAAACAATTAAATTTACATTTTTTCAGTGTAACAGTAAAACATAGTCCATAAACCGAAACATTGTTGCTACCTGAATGTAATCAAACCACCGCATCAAATTTGGGACACTTCTTCTGTCATCAGCAGAAAGGCCAACCTGCACACAATGCAAACAAACAATTTCAGCTTCTTTAATAGAGCCATGCAATTTCATAATTAACAGATTCAGCTACAATTTTGAGTTATATCGTCTTTAAAATGATTGCTTTTTACTAAATCTGAAGATACCATGCCATTAATCAATACAAATTTTTAACTTCAAATAATATTGAACAATTAACTGAATTATATCAAATATCCAACAACATTAATTGAAAGATGCAATGAGCATATAATAGCGTGTCTGTTATTTTTTCAATAATTTTGTATGACACATAAAAAAAGATCGAGTTTGCAAAGATTCATACCACAATATCATGAAGAGATGTCCACACAACTATATCAGATACAGAAGGGCATAAGCCCTTGCCTGTAAGAACTGACCTTTGCAGTAAATTTTCATTTAAGGTCTTCAGTTTAGACAAACTCGAGTTGGAGTCTAAATGAAAACTGTCTGCATATGCTAACCATCTGCAAACCTGCAAAACAAGAGTGGGTACATCAATGTACATAAAATATGAACTAACATTATAGTTTCCCTGCAAATGAAGTACATATATTATCACCTCTTCATGTTCCTCAGAAGAGATGCCCAGAATACTTTCTTTTCTTGATAATGTTACCAAGTTCATGCATATAGATTTAAGGTCTGGCCATTCCAAATGTGCTTTTGGTAAAGCATCCTGCATTTAACAAATTGTATGATTAGCTAAAAGCAAAGCTTGAAACAAAAAAGAAAATAATGCTTACGGACACACAAAATGTAACAATTTTAACCAATGGCAAGTACAGACAATCATCTACAAATACATTTTGTTGCATGTCTTGTTTAAAAGCTATCAGATGTTATAGTCGCCCCTTCTAAATTTCTAAAGATTACAAAATCAAACAATTATTAGTGTGGCAGCTCAAAATACTTTGAAAATAAAACCTTAATTAAACATATGGAGTGATATAATATAGTACTGCATATTCCAAAATAAAGGAATTAAAGCATTTGAGTAATCGACAAGATTGAAACAATTTTTGTACATTCTTAGCTGGACAGGGCCCTTCTAAATTGATGCCCCTTATTTACCAATCAAAAAAACATCCACAAGAATAAAACTGAAACAACCACCATTCTGATTTGAACCCCATGTTAGAGCAGGCATAGTAATCAAACTTATCATTTAAGGTTCCTGTTATAATTTTTGACCAAAATGGAACGAACATTCATCATGAAGATTTCAATGGGGAAGTCTGGTTGACACGCCTCTTGTGTACATTCTTTTAGAAGCAGAAACTAACAACTTTCAAAAAATATTGTCTTGGCACATTTTTAGGATTTCCAACTATGGACAGATTTTATATATTTAATATCTGCATTGTACTCTACATTAGGGACATTGTTTCCTCCATATATATAAATAAAAGAAATATTCTTTTAGTGGGAGCCACCTTTATGTCTATAAACATTAGTATAGGAGGTACACTTTATTTTTCTAGAAAGGTAATATAGATTGATGCTCCTCCATTTGGCCTCGTATTCATCTCTTCTTTGGTTTCCACCATTGCATCATACAAATATGCTGAGAGCTTCATCGATAGGTTGATCTTCACTTTAAAGTACACAATTACCAATGAAATCATTTGGATAGATTTTCTATCATGCATCTTTCTATTTGTTACATGGTAGAAAAAATGCCGAGCAACTAGCATACATGGTTCTGATTCCATTGGACGCACCTGGTAAGATAAGAACTAATCAATGGATGATGCATCTTATATGTAATTGAATCCCATTACCAACCCATACATCTTGGAGTAGCTGTCTCAAATGGAAACCATGGACAATTTGCATAGAGAGATTATTTGCATAATTTATGGGAAGATCAGTTAATGTAACAAAAAACGGAGGAGCCAGGCATTCCAAGACTGCATGACACAATAAGCCAAGGAATAAAAACACACTCACTCAGACTTCATCCTATTGTGGGGCCAAGCAGTCCAACACTGCATAACACAAGAAGTTACAGAATAAAACCAAACTCAATCATACCATAGAAGTAGTATTGCCATGGAGTGAAAAAGTAAAATGATTTGACATGTCTTTGCAAATCGCTTGCAAGTAAATTAATTCAATAGCAAACACAGTCAGGTTGACACAGTTAGAAAAAGAATGAATTGCTGAAAGAACATAAAGAGCAAAATAAGAAAAACAATGAAGGGAAAAGCATGTCAAATAAATACTGCATGTGTCAAAGCATAAAAATATTCCTGTCAATGAGATGTTGGTGGGTTGGTTAAGTGGACTGGGCACACCAATTTCAAATCTCACTGGACATTTGAGGCTGGTTGTGGCCTGTATGTGTCAGGTTGAGAGGAATTGGGCCCCCTGTTTGTGTCCTAACAGGAACTAGGCCCCTGATTGTGGTCCATCAGGTTCATAGCTCCAGCAAAAGCATTTACCGAACCAAAAAAAACTCCAGAAGGTTGCATCTGTAGGAAAAGAAAACAGAGCAATAAAATAAAAGATAATGCCAAAAGTCTATGAAGGCCAGTAAATATAGCAAAGAAATTGAAATAGTGAGAAGAGATGATTGCCTTTTGGGACAGGGTAAACAGGACAAAGTCCAAAACCTAAGAAAGCTAAATACCACCGGACAACTCCATGTAATCTGAATAAGTCGCAGACTGCTGTGGTTGTATTGTGTGTGATAGACTAGAAAGTGGTGAGAGTGCAGCACATGTTGATATTAGGGTTCCAGCAAGACTCCCAGTCAAGAAATACTACATAAAAAAACACTATACTAAACACCGCAAAGAAAGTTGTCCAAAAAAGTTGAACAATCACTGCATAGGACTTCATTCACAAAAAGGACAATATATAATTACTGATGCAGGAGCATCCATGGCAGACAGGCTATCTTGCACCACCCAGAAACAGAGTGATATGTGTTTTCTTTGTTTGTTTGTCGTTTCGTCTTGGAGTCGTTGTTTGGAGCTAGATTTTTTAAGTTTCTGTTTTATTCCGATTTCTGCACTGGTGGATGGATCAAGTTGTTGCAATCAATTTTTGCTGCTAACAATTAACAGGAAAAGTTGATTTTATAGCTCAAAAATCAAGTTGAAAGAAATTCCGATTAGGTCTTGAGGTGTTTCTTTGTTAATTGGGCTCAACAGTCCAATTAGGTCTGCGGAGGGCTCAAGGGAGTTTGCTTTGTTAATCAGGCCCATAAACGCAATTAAATCTGCAGAAGTGTTCGTCGGAGCTTGTAATACAAATCAGACAAAAAAACCCCAATTGGGTCTGCAAGCATCTTGTCGAAGTTTTAGTTGTAATCTGGCCCAGAATCCCCATTTGGTCTACAGAATTTTCCTTCGTTGATCGTAGTTCTAATCAGGACCGAGACACAAATTAGGTCTTGTGAGTTCTCAAGGGAGTTTTTAGTGCCCATTGGGCTTGAAAGCGCGATTGGGTCTAGGTGGATGTTAACAGTGGCCATCCAGGCCCAAACCCTAACAGGGTAAGGAGAAACTGCATTGGAATTTGTTGTGGCTATCGGGCCCGAAAACCCATTAATTTAATCGGTGACTATAGTGTTAATCAGGTTGAAAGACCCGATGGGGTCTATAAAGTTGTCATTAAAATGGTGATTTGCCAATAAAAACCCTACAAGGTCTGCAAAGTGAAAAAGTGCTAATTTTGTATGTCTGTTAGAGTTCTTTAAGCCAATTAGTCTATTCTAGAAGTTGAAACACCAAAGATCTCTTCGAATGTGAAGGGTCAGACCATTCCCTCCTTATATAGGATAATGGCGCTTGTTCTTAGGGGGTGTTAAAAATTGAATAAGTGTCGTGTTGTTGTCATGTAAGCAGAAGTCTGTATCTAAACATGCCATTGTTGAAATGTATTGTTTTTCTGATTTTCCTCCATATTAAATAAACCGACTGTGTTCTTGTGTTGCAGTCTGTAAGTGTCAATTTGAGTCGGTCCTTGGTGTGTGTGTGCCCAAACTAAGCATCACAGAACTAGATGTTGTCCTTAAGTGGATACCTTGTTTGTGTTTGCACCAATTGGTATCAGAGCAAGGTTTTTCCTTTGCTGGGAGAGTGTGCGTGAGAGAAGACGCTAGTTGGGTCGATTAGCAAGTTGTGAAAGAGAAGTTTGCATTGTGAGAAGGATGGCAGATAGAGGTAACGTTCTTCAGAGAGGGGAAAGACCAAGAGTACCTCAAGTTGCAAAATTAGCAAAAATGATAAGAGAAATGTCAACAAGGTTGGTTGCAATGGAAACAACACAAGGAAGAGGAGCACATGATGGGGACGTGACTGAGGATGAACAAGAAGGAGCTCAAGATCTTAGACTAAAGGACATAAAAAATGACGCTAAGACGAGATTTCTCAGAGTTGTGGCAAGGCTTGGTAGTAAACCAAAGATGGAGACACCCTGCTACAATGGGAGTTTGAATCCCGAAGAGCTTGTGAATTGGATAGCAGATATGGAGAAGTATTTTGACTATGAGTCTATGGAGGAACACAAGAAGGTGAAGTTTGCTTGTACGAAGTTGAAGAGCCATGCCTCTTTATGGTGGGACCGTGTGCAAGTAGAGAAAAAGAGGAAAAATAACGAGAAGATAATGTCTTGGGACAGAATGGTGGCAAAGTTGAAGGCCTAATTCTTACAATGATTATCAGTTGAGCTTGTTTAGGAAGCTGCAGAATTGGAGACAAAAGGGAATTAATATCAAGGACTACACGGAGGAGTTTTACAGACTCACTATAAGAGTTGGACATGTTGAGGAGGATCCAAAGAAAGTTGCAAGGTATGTGAATGGACCGCGTTTTGCCATACAAGATCAACCTAAAAACCATGGAAGAAGCTTATCAATGTGCATTTAAGGTTGAAAAGAATTTGTTGAGGAAATAGCAAGCAAACTTTAGAGGAGGAAACCATGGTGGAGAGGCAAGCAGCGCACAAAATCAGAACTCAAGCATGAGAGAAGGTTACTCTTCTAAAAGGAGAGGATCCTTTGGAAGACCCTCCGCTTTCGAAGTAAATGTTTTGGATGTAATAGGTATGTTGGACATAAAGAAGATGAGTGTCACGAAAACCTCAAAAAAGCAGCAAGAGAGCTGAAGAAACAGCGTGCATAGCTTTTGGGGATGAAGAGAGTGTTGGGTCTCCAATACATGCAGAAGGTTCAGAACAAGGAGAGGCTTTATTGATGAACAAAGTGTTGTTGAAACCAGCCAAGGAGGTGAATGAACTGGCACAAAGAAAGAGTTTATTCAGGATTGTTTGCAAATCTAGATGTAAGTGCTATGGAGTTATGATTGATAGCAGTAGCATAGATAATTTGGTTTCTCAAGAGATGGTAGAAAAGCTTGGGCTGAAAAGGTTGGTGCATCCTACACCATACAAGGTTTTGTGGTAGCTTAAAGGACATCAAGTGTTGGTGAAAAAGCAATGTGTGGTGAGTTTTAAGATTGGTTCATATAAGGATAAAGTTTTGTGTGATATCATGCCCATGACGTGTCATGTTGTTGGGAAGGCCATGGCAGTTTGATAGGAGAGCCATGCATGACGAAAGAGCAAACGCCTACACCATAAATAAGGATGGCAAGAGGTTCAATTGAGTCCATTGAAAGATAGAGGAGATGAGGTGGACAAGAGTTCCAAAGTGATGTTGGTATCCGGTAAAGAGTTTTTGAAGCTGGCCAAGGAGGAAGAGACATGATTTGCTCTAGTTTCAAAGCCTATGCAAGTTGTGACAACCAATAAGGTAGGTGATTGTGCTATGGAAATCCAGAAGATATTGAAATATTATGTTGATATTGCGTCAAGTGAGTTGTCGAAAGGACTACCACCTGTAATGAACATTAGTCATCATATGGATCTTGTGCTAAGAACAAGTTTGCCTAACAAAGCAGCCTATAGCTTGACTCCAATGGAGAATGAAGAGATCAAGAAACAAGAGCAGGTGTTGTTGAGGAAGGATTTAATCCAATAGAGTTTGAGCCCATGTGCAGTTCCAATTGTGTTGGCACATAAATAAGGTGGAGAGTGGAGAATGTGTACGGATTCACGTGCAATCAATAAGATCACCATTAAGTACAAATTTATATTGCCAAGAATGGGTGACTTAATGGATTGTTTGAAAAGAGCTAGGTACTTCACTAAGATAGATTTGAAGAGCGGGTATCACCATGTAAGGTCCCCAAATGGGATGAATTAACAAATAAAGGGTTTCCCCCAAATTCTCTTAAATCTGATCCAAAAATTCGTAAACCCTAGTTGTAAATAAAATCCACAAATTCCTTATTTAATGCAAGAAACCCTAGATGCCAAGAATGAGGGTTTCATAGAGTAATTTTCACCAATAAAATAATCTGAAAATAAATAAATAATTTCATATTTAAACTCCTCAAATAAATACCTTTTTCTTCTCTTCGGATGCTACAAAATAAGTAGACAAAATCATATTTAATCTTGGAATTTTCTGCTGCTGTTCGGAGACTAAAATACCTTTGAAAACCCTTGCAAAAGTCGTTATCCACCTCAAAAAATTAATAGAAAATTCCAGCGTTGACTTTTGGCCTTTATCTTGACAAATTGACCCCTCTAGGTCAATTGCCACCCTCTTGGAAGCCCTGAAAAAATAGCAAAAAAATAATATGGCGATTTCCAACCCTTCTTTAGCAAAATATTATTCCAAAAAAGGTTAGAAAAATTAATAATAATTTTTGAAAATTATCTATTAATTTTCCATCTTCAATATCCCTCACAAAGAGTCCAAAATACCTCAAAGATGATTAGAAAAATATGGAATAATGCAGATAATAATTTAAGAGTATTTTGTCCACAAAAATGTCTTCAAACCCTAGCATCCACTCTCCTAAGTGGTTCGCTCCACTTGCAGATCTGTAAGAATAATTTTAACAAGCAAGAAATGCGAAAAAGCACATAATCAAACCCTCAAAACAATTACCAAACCCTCCCAGGTCATTCGCTCCACCTCTAGGGCATCAAACAAACTTTCTGTAGCAAAAGGTGGTGTCAATAGACACCTTTGTAGATTGATCAATCACCAAGTAGAGAAAATCTATTGGGCATGAATCCCAATACCCTTCTTCACGTAGGAAGAACAAGATAACAAATTCAACATATCCTCCTTGAAGCCTTCGTCTTCTCTTTATAACTTTTCAAAGGGTTTGAACCCTTATCGGAAAGATAAATGTCTTTCCTTATCTTCATTTTAGCTCCATGCTAAGAATTCCCCTTTTTGAAAATATGGTAAAAATCAGCTTTAATTAAAAATTAATAAAATTTATTTTAAGACCAATTTATTTCACTTAAGCACTTTAGTGGTAAAAACCACTTTTAAAATAATTTATTAATTAATTTAATAATTGCCTTGTGATAAAAATCACTATTTTGACAATTAATAAATAATTAATAAAATAACTTTCCCCAATAAGGACTCCTTTAGTCTATGGGGAGATAAGTAAAAGGACTTCATACATGTTTCAATTAAGAGGGGGGAAATTGAGACATTATAGTCCTCCCCTCTAAAAATTGCTTACCCTCAAGCAATTGTAAATTGGGATGCATTAAAATTTCTTCTTCCTCCCAAGTAGCATCCTCTAGTGGTAGATCCTTCCATTTAATTAAGTATTCATGAAGACTTCAGTTTCTCAACCTCTTTTCACAAACATTCATGATAGTTTCTGGAATCAGTATAATTTTGCCTTCCTCATCCAATGGTGGCAGCTCTAAAGAAGCAGTAGTATGCTGCCCAAGAACCTTTTTGAGGCAAGAAATATGAAACACATTATGGATCTTACCATTTTCCAGAAGCTCTAATTCATATGCCACTTCTCCCACTTTGTTTTTCACCTTGTATGGTCCATAAAATCGCGGTCTAGGTTTTTCCGCACCACTTTGTTTTAGTGAAGATTGCCTATAAGGCTGCAACCTTAAGAAGACCCAATCTCCAATCTCAAATGACATTTTTGTCCTACACTGATCTGCATATAATTTTTGTCAATTTGGGCACTTTGCAAGTTTTCTTTTAGAGCTCTCATAATGTCATAGCCTTATTGTACCAAGTCATTTGCCCCAGGCACTCTACTATCTATCAAAATCAAGTCAATGAAAGAATGAGCATCATAAACATAAAGTGCTCGAAAAGGAGTCATACCTATAGACATGTGAAAGGCTGTGTTGTAACAATGTTCAGCCATATGCAACCATTTTATCCATGTTGACTGCTGCCCTGAAATGTAGTTCCTCAAATATTCTTCCAACCATTTATTCACGATTTCCGTTTGTCCATCGATTTGTGGATGATAACTGGTGCTAGGAGTGAGCTCTGTACTTGTTAATTTAAAGAGTTCTTGCCAAAATATACACATAAATCTGCTGTCCCTATCACTCACAATATTTTTGCGCAGCCCATGTAACTTAAAAACTTCCTTAAAAAATACATCAGCAACCATAGGAGCATTATACTTAGCTGGAAGTGGATAAAAATGTGCAAATTTTGTAAGGCTATCAACCACTACATAAAAACAATTTTTACCTTGAACCAAGGGCAATCCGGTAATGAAATCCATTGATATACTTTCCCATTTTTGTGATGGAATGGGAAGGGGCTGCAAGAGGCCTGCTGGAAAAACATGCTCACTTTTATTCTTTTGGCATACGAAACACTCTTGGATGTATTTGAGGACTTCTTTCTTTAAACCCTTCAAAAAAAAAAGTTCCCTTACAAGTTTGTAAGTTTTAAAATACCCTTGATGTCCCATCAAAGGAGTGTCATGGGCAGCTCTTCATATCATCTATTTCACCTTGGATTTGGGCACCAAATAAACTCTTTGTAAAGTATGAGGCCATCCACAATTTTGAATTTGTCATCAACAATTATTTCTTCAAACAAATTGTTAGCAAACTGATTTTTAACATATTCCATGGAAATCAATTCTTTCCAATCTGCTGTTATGAAAGACATGGAATATATTTTTGCATCTTTTTGTAAAGCTTTGTTAAATATAGAAGTGATTTGGGGTGCTCCTTTGACCATACCTTGAAGTGTTATCTCTTTATCATTTACCTTGAATTTGAGCATTAAACTTTCATAATTGAGGGTAAATTCCCCCAATGAATGCAACCATTGGACCCCAAGAACAAGATCAATCTCTCCAACGTCAATTACATAGAAATCATCACATACCTCATGCTTCCCCAAGGTGATAGGAAGCTTGGTGACTCTTTTGGTACAAGGAATAAAACATCCATCTGCGATGATTACTTTGAAACCTTTGAAATCTTCAACAACCAAATCAAACTTAGCTACCAATTTTTTACCAATGAAATTATGTGTAGCACCACCATCAATTAGGATGATTACCTTGTGATCTTTGATAGTCCCTCCTACTCTGAAAGGATAATATTTGGGTGCTCCTGAAAGAGAGGCTAGAGTGCTGTCCACATTTTGTTCATCCTCTTTATGTGCATGCTCCTCATCTAAATGATCATCATGTTCGACATTAGCATCAATAACATCAAAATATGAGGCATTGTGTATTACCCCTATGTAGTAAACATGCCCTTTGCCCATACAACGATGGCCCTTGGTCCATGTACTTTTGCATGTGAAACATAGGCCTTGTCTTCTTAATTCATCTCTTTCATCCCTCATGTTTCTGCTGTAGGACAGCGATTTGTGTGGTGGCATATATGGTAAAAAAGGCTTCCTTGGTGGCTCATTTGGTGGTGCTTTGGACTGCCCACCTTGTGTCCTTTGCTGCCGACTCAAAACAGTCCTTGGCTGCCCTGCATTTGTTCCTTTTGGCAGCGAATAGGTGGCAGCTCTTGGCTGTCCCTTTAGTCCTTCATAACACCTGTACGTTGAACATTCTAGATCCAATGCCTTAGTGATGGCATCTTGCAAAGAGAGAGGGTTAAAAGCTTTCACCAACCCTTTCAAGGGTTCAATCAATCCCTCAATAAATAAAACAATTAATCTTTTTTCACTAATGTCAGAAACCATTACTGAAACCTTATGAAAGTCAGCCACATACCTTTCAACATCATGCTCCTGTTTGAGTTGTGCCAACTCCCGAAAATGCCTATCCGGATTCTTCCTATCAAATCATTCCATGATTCTTTGGCCAAATTCTTCCATGGTAGCAATAAATCCGTGGCCTTGTGTGATGAGGCCATGAAACCACCACTCATGAGCAATCCCATCCAAATGTAAGTTGACAAATTTTAGAGCCTCTTCTTCAAGCATGGGGTTAAGTGACATATGTTTCTAGCTTTTGTAACCAAGACCTCAAATGAAGTTTATCAAAACCATCAAAAATAGGAAGGGAAATCTTGCCCAACCTTTGTTGCAAGTCTCTACGAGGTTGTGTATTTGGAGCCTTTGATTTTGTTCCTTCAATTTGCAAAAATCTTTAAAATTTAACAAATTTTGTGTAGCCAAACTTAAAGCTACATACTCCTCTTGGAGTGTATCCCAAATATTTTCTCTTTAAGTCCTCTTCTCCAATGCTAATTCTTTCTGTAAAAAAGTGGCATCAAAGAATTTTTGAGGTGGATTAAAAGCAAGCCTCTCATCATTGTTTGAATGTCCTCCATTAGAGAAGTGATCTTTCTTAGGAAGGGCATCTTTTAACATAGCTGCGATTTGCACACTCATACTTTGTTGGAATTCTTTCTGGGTTTTCTTGATGAAGCCATGCATAAGCTTATACTGTTATGGAGAAAACCCTTGCTCTTGGTCTCCCATTTCTTTTCCTCTTTTTTGATAAACTAAGTAATCTTTACCTGTTTGCATCCAAAAACCAACACACAGGTATGCAAGACCGATGCTCTGATACCACTATAATGTCCCCAAATGGGACGAATTAACAAATATGGGGTTTCCCCCAAATTCTCTTAAATCTGAATCCAAAAATTCGTAAACCCTAGTTGCAAATAAAATCCACAAATTCCTTATTTAATGCAAGAAACCCTAGATGCCAAGAATGAGGATTTCATAGAGTAATTTTCACCAATAAAATAATCTGAAAATAAATAATTAATTTCATATTTAGACTCCTCAAATAAATACCTTTTTCTTCTCTTCGGATGCTACAAAATCATATTTAATCCTGGAATTTTCTGTTGTTGTTCGAAAACTAAAATACCTCTGAAAACCCTTGCAAAAGTCATCCACCTCAGAAAATTAATAGAAATTCCACTGTTGACTTTTGGCCTTTATCTTGACAAATTGACCCCTCTAGGTCAATCGCCACCCTCTTGGAAGCCCTGGAAAAATAGCAGACAAATAGTATGGCGATTTCCAGCCCTTCTTTAGCAAAATACTATTCCGAAAAAGGTTAGAAAAATTAATAATAATTTCTGAAAATTATCTATTAATTTTCCGTCTTCAATATCCCTCACAAAGGGTCCAAAATACCTCAAAGATGATTAGAAAAATATGGAATAATTACAGATAATAATTTAAGAGTATTTTGTCCACAAAAATGTCTTCAAACCCGAGCATCCACTCTCCTAAGTGGTTCACTCCACTTGCAAATCTGTTAGAATAATTTTAGCAAGAAATGCGAAAAAACACATAATCAAACCCTCGAAACAATTACCAAACCCTCCCAGTGGTTCACTCCACCTCTAGGACATCAAACAAGCTTTCTGTAGCAAAAAGTAGTGTCAATAGACACCTTTGTAGATTGATCAATCACCAAGTAGAGCAAATATATTGGGCATGCATCCCAATAGCCTTCTTCACGCAGGAAGAACAAGATAACAAATTCAACATATCCTCCTTGAAGCCTTTGTCTTCTCTTTATAACTTTTCAAAGGGTTTGAACACTTATTGGAAAGATAAATGTCTTTCCTTATCTTCATTTTAGCTCCATGCTAAGAATTCCCCTTTTTGAAAATATAATAATAAATTAGCCTTAATTAAAAAGTAATAAAAATTACTTTAAGACCAATTTATTTCACTTAAGCACTTTAATGGTAAAAACCACTTTTAAAATATTTTATTAATTAATTTAATAATTGCCTTGTGATAAAAATCACTATTATAACAATTAATAAATAATTAATAAAATAACTTTCCCCAATAAGGACTCCTTTAGTCTATGGGGAGATAAGCTAAAGGTCTTCATACCTGTTTCAATTAAGAAGGGGAAAATGGGGACATTACACACCAAATCCACATAAGAGAAGGTGATCAATGGAAGACCACATTCAAGACGAATGACACGTAGACTGAGTGGTTGGCCATTCCATTAGGTTTGTAAAATGCCCCAAATACATTCAAGAGACTCATGAATGGAGTGTTGAAGCCTTTCACTAGTGAGTTTGTGATAGTTTATTTGGATGGCATTCTGATTTTCAATCATTCTAAAGAGGAGCATTTGAAACATTTAAAGTCAGTTTTGGATAAATTGAAAGAAGAGCAATTGCTAGTGAACTTGAAGAAGAGCAACTTCATGCAAGAGGAGTTGATATGTTTGGGATTCGTAATCTCGACGGATGGGTTGAAAATGGACCCCATAAGGTGAAGACAATTGTGGAGTGGCCTTCGCCAAATAGTATGTTTGAGGCAAGAAGTTTCCATGGGTTGGCAAGTTTTTACAGAAAGTTCATCTGAAACTTCAACTGTATATGTGCACCCATCACAGAGACTATGAAGGGAGACAAGAAGAAATTTCAGTGAATTGTTGCAGTAGAGAGTAGCTTTCAATTTTTGAAGAGAAAAGTGGTGGAACAACCAGTGTTAGCCTTACCAGAATTTGGAGAAGTGTTTCAAGTTGATTGTGATGCACGCAGAACAACCATAGAAGCAGTGTTGAGCCAAGAAGGTAACCCTGTTTCCTATTTTAGCGAGAAGTTGAATGATGCCAAGAAAAAATATTTGGCCTATGACCAAGAGTTCTATGCAATGGTACAAGATCTCAAGAAGTGGCGACACTACTTGTTGCCGAAGGAGTTCATGTTGCACACAGACAATCATGCTTTGCAATTCATAAACAACCAAGACAAGCTCAATCATAGACACATGAAATGGGTAGAATTTATTCAAAGTTATTATTTTGTTTTGAGACATATAAGTGGAAAGTCCAATAAAGTTGTGGATGCCTTGAGTAAGCGAGCTCTTGTTGTGAATGGCTCAAGGTGGAGATCATTGGGTTTGATTCAATGAAGAAATTGCATGAAGAAGACTTGGATTTTCAAGATGCATTGATAGCGTGCAAGAATCCAACAAACACAGCCAGAACTCTATGGTTAGAGTAAACGATTTAAGATTGATTTTTGTTCAAAGGTAGGAGGTTGTGCATACCTCAATGTTCCATGAGAGAGAACCTATTGAAAGAAAAACATAGCAGAGGTCTTGCTGGTCATTTTGGGTGTGATAAGACTATGGCACAACTAAGTGACAAATACTATTGGCCTCAGATGGGTATGGATGTGAAGAAGTTTGTGCTTAAGTGTAGAGTTTGCCAACATGCTAAAGGAAAAAGTCAGAATGTCGGTTTGTATCAGCCATTGCCCATTCCAAATAGACCATGGGATGCATTGAGTATGGACTTTGTTCTTGGATTGCGAAGAACACGTGGTAATGATTCCAATTTGTTATTGTTGATAAATTTTCTAAGATGGCTCAATTTTTAGCATGCAAGAAGACCAGTGATGCCACACATATGGCAACTTTGTTCTTTCAATAAATTGTCAGATTGCATGGGTTGCCTAGAAGTATTGTATCAAATAGAGGTACAAAGTTTGTTGGACACTTTTAGAGAATGCTATGGAAGAAGTTGGGCACAAGATTAGACTTCAATTCAGCCTATCACCCTCAAACAGATGGACAAACGGAGGTTGTGAATCGGAGGTTGGTAAGCTGTTGAGATGTTTAGTTGGTGACAAGCCCAAACAATGGGATTTGATGTTGGCACAAGCTGAGTTTGCTTACAATGATTCAATCAACCAAAGTACAAGTTTAAGCCCTTTTCAAATAGTGTAGAGGAGCAACCCTTGAGGTGTGTGTGAGTTGAGGAGTACAACAGAGATGAGTAGGAAAAGTACGGAAGGTGAAGACTACACTCAAACTATGAACAATGTGCATAAGGAAGTCAAGCGAAGACTTGAGGAGAGTGTTGGAAAATACAAGAAACATGCTGATATGCAAAGGAGAGAGCTGAATTTTGAGGTTGAGAACTTGGTTGTGACACATTTTCACGAGAGGTTTCCAAAATGCAAGTATAACAAACTCAAGTGGAAGAAGATGGGGCCTTGCAAGATTTTGAAAAAGTTCTTAGCTAATGCTTATAAGATTGAGTTGTCGGAAGGAGTAAGTATTTTGCCTATCTTCAATGTAGCAAATTTGTATATGTTGAGGGGCAAACAAGTGAGAACATTGATTTTTCTATCGAGGATTGGAGAGAGCAATTGTCGTGAGCAGCCAAACAGTAGATGGAAGCCATTCTGGACATTCGAGTTGACAGGAGAACAAGAGGCAGCAATCACAATGAATACTTGATCAAGTGGAAGGATAGAGCAACTGAAGATGCGAATTGGATGAATGCATTTGAAGTTGTAAAACTGTGGAGCGGCTCCCAACGGGTTCATGAGCGAGAGTTCATGGTCCTTTTCATTACCATGGGTGTCTGATGCAGAAGCATCCATGGTGGACAGGCTATCTTGCATTACCAAAAAACAGAGTGATGTATGTTTTCTTTATTTGTTTGTCATTCCGTCTTGGAGTGGTTGTATGTAGATAGATTTTTTAAGTTTTCGTTTTCTTTTGATTTTTGCACTAATGGATAGATCAAGTTGTTGCAATCAATTTTTGCTACTAACACTTAGTAGGAAAAGTTGTGATTTTATCACTCAAAACTCAAGTTGAAAGAAGCTTTGATTAGGTCTTGGTATGTTTCTTTGCTAATCGGGCTCAAAAGTCCAATTAGGTCTACGAAGGGCTCCATGGAGTTTGCTTTTTTAATCAGGCCCATAAACTCTATTAGGCTTGCGGAAGTGTTCGTCCGAGTTTGTAACGCAATTCAAACAAAAAAAACTTGATTAGGTATGTAGGTGTCTCGTTGAAGTTTTGTTGTAATCGAGCCCAAATTTCCGATTTGGTATGCGAGCTTTTCCTTCGTCGTTCATAGTTCTAATTGGGATCGAGACCCCGATTAGGTCTTGTGAGTTTGCGTGGGAGTTTTTAGTGCCCATCGAGCCTAAAAGCTCGACTAGGCCTTGGTGGATGCTCACAGTGGCCGTCGGGGTCTAAACCCTGACAGGGTAAGGAGAAACTACGTCATAATTTGATGTGGTCATCAAGCCCAAAAACCTGACAGGGTCGGGAGTTGACTTAATTGGTGACTATAGTGTTGATCAGGTTAAAAGACTCAACGGGGTCTACAAAACCATATCAATGTCCTTCGTGGCTTGAAAAGACCTGACAGGGTGTATAAAGTTGTTACTAAAATGTTGATGTGCCAGTAAAAACCCAGCAGGGTTTGTAAAGTGGAAAAGTGTGAATCTCATATACCTATTGGAGTTTTCTAAGTCGATTAGGTCTATTCTAGAAGTTGAAATGCCAAAGGTCACTTGGAATGTGAAGGGTCAAACCATTCCCTCCTTATATAGGAAAATGGCGCTTGTTCTTAAGGGGTGTTGAGAATTGAATACGTGTTATGTTGTTGTTATGTAAGTAGAAGTTTGTGTTTGAACCTTCCATTGCTGAAATTATCATTTTTTTTCTGATTTTCCTCCATATTGAATAAAGAGAATGCGTTCTTGTGTTGCAGATTGCAAGTGTCAATGTGAGTCGGTTCTTGGTGTGTGTGTGTGCCCGAACTAAGCATCATAGAACTAGAGGTTGTCCTTAAGTGGATACCCTATCTGTGCTTGCACCAATTGCAAGCCTAAGTTCCCTGTGAGGTAGAATGAGACTTTCTAACTGAAGATGACCTTTCCACGCATTGCAATATTTTTAAACTTAGACATTGGCTTTTATGCTTCCTTGTGATGTCACACGAATCTGATATTGACTAATATAGAGGATTTCAAGCAGGCCATTCCACAACATAGAATGAACTTTAAAAAAAAATGAGAGAGTTCCAACTTCTTAGGAGTGATAGTGAAATTCTCCGACAAGATATACAATCTAATACATGGAAAAGGAGAATCAGTCCCAATGTGTAGCAGCAGATGAAGGCATTGATGACGAAACAGAAGGTGCAACCTGTAGGAAAACTATAAAGAAGATGTTTCACAAAGGGGATGTTGCTTTGTTAAAATAATAAATTAAAACTTGTATCAACTCCCACCAATAACATATAATGAAGCATTAAACAGACCATTAAATCTCAAAATAATAGACAAAATTGAGACAAGTAGAGGTTTCACTGTTTAAGATAAAAAGAATCTTCTTCACCTGGCTGGTAAGGAAGGACGTGATGAAAATGTTCAGAGAACTGAGTATGGACAAAAGCAAGAATGAAAAAAATTCTTGAGCACAAAGTGTGACGTGGGGAGCCACCATGAACATGAAAGTCTTGATAGATGTCCATTCAATTAGATGGATGATAGGATAGAGGGGAGAAATCGTGTGTATGACCCAAATGAAACATGAGTAATATGGCCAAAAGTTAAAAATACTTGAAACTCGCCCCAAAATAATAATGATAGAAGACAAGCAAGAACACAATCTTCAAGTACAATTATTTAAAATTTTAGGAAGACCAATAATTCAATGCTGAATCTCGAATTTTAATGTTGTGCAAGTGGTGCAAACCTGGTAAGTTGTAACCATGAAGATAATTGTTGTCCCTAAGGCAAAGGTATATTACCTGGATCGCTGTACATCAATGAATTATCACTGAAAAACATCTAAAGAAGAAAGGTATTCAAGGAAATCCAGATGTTCTCTTTGTTTAAGGCTGAAGGAGAAGGTTGCGTTTTTTTTTTTCCATGGCCATTTGCCATGAGAGATGGGATATATTTTCGGCAAAAAAACAGCACCCCCTGGTCAAGGGCAGCTTCAATTTGGCTGGGCCCTTTCCAGCTCCTCTTGTATTCTTATGGACCTATGGCAGATGGCATCAGATATGATTTTGTGGGAAGTATGGCTAGAGAGGAATTTTTCACAACATAGCAAGCTTGGTCACGGATGTCTCGCAAAACAAGCACTTGCCGATTGGAACTTGTGTTGTCTGCAAGCATAAAAGAAAAGCAAATTTCAGTTCCACGGAAGGTAGTATTCTCAGGTCCTGGCCGATTCTGAAAGATCTTGGAAAACACTCCAACTAAGAGAAAATAAAAATAGGGAAAATATTTGTGGAGAGACCTCCTTGTCTGTAAGCACGATGAGACTCACTCTTAAAAGGGAAAGATATTTAGGCAAAACTGTGTGATCCAGCTGCACAAGCACTCAATGCATTGGAGGTTGCTTTGTCTTCACAATTGGGAGTGGCTAACGTGGGAGCTTTGGTTGTACTCAAATGGGGTTTTATTGCTAATCATGGAGGTTTGTGTTTTAGATTTGACATATTCACATTGAAAAAAAATTTAGGCAGTTTTCTGTTTCCAGAACTTTCAGATAACAATTTGTAGATCAGTAATCAGGTTTTGGTTAGATAACTTAACATGTTTTGGGTATTTGTTTTGAGACATTGGATCGTAACATAGCCCTTTACTGGCTTTGTGAGGGAAGCCCTAATAAAGACAAACCGTTTCCGAAAGTTTAGCCCTAATTGATCAATATCTGGCTCATCAAAACTTTATAAAGCAGAATCTCTGAAAGACTTCAAGATAAGTTCTTATAGACCAAATTGGTGTCTTGCTTGGCAGTGACCTAAAAACTACTTTTACCTTCGTACAATAACCAATGCAGGCTGCTCTGCATTTGTTTTTATAAAAAAATATTTGAACTCGAGATATTGGGGTGAAATTATTTCGTTTCCATATAAATTCTTTTACTGATGCCCAGACACAACAGAGCATTATTGATGAAGATAAAATGGACAGAAAATGAATAATATACTTACAGGAGGAGAATTAATTGAAAGAAATTTACAGAGAACCGATATGAGATCTTGCTTGCGCTTTGCACTGTCCGACTCTACTGCGCTTGCGCTGCCCATTTTTCAAAACCCTGGTAGAGTAGGATTGTTCTCCGCCTCCCTACTTTCTCTTCGACCCCGTGTTTATCGCGTTACAGAAAGCAATGTAATATAATCATTTCCAATTTGCCAAAAACTTGGATGGAGGTGAACACTCACAAAACTAAAATTATGGTTTCCTTATGAAATGAAATGGTTTTAATGGTTTTATTTATATTCACCAGATCGAACAGTTTATGGGACTACTAATTATACTAAATTTTTTAATCGGTTAAAGATTTTTAAGATTTGCAACATCTTTTAAAATATGGCTCCACTTCTTGTTGAATTTAGTTAGCATTTCCTTCAACTTTTTTAATCTATTTTCCTCAAATTATATCTATTATGCAGTGAACTTTTAAATTTTTTCCATATCTGGCTCATACGTCCGTGCACTGAGGATACTCAAGGATGAAGTGTTTTTTTGTTTCAACCGTCCTTGTAATGTAAAAAACACAAACCCTCTCGTCCCAATGCTCCTTAGGGGTTGCCCATCTCCCTGTCTCGCATTCAAGTCTATGAGAGCTAGTTCTTAATTAAGTAAATAGGATATTTGCCATCCAACTGATTTCGGCCCCTATATATGCTTTTTCATTATGCTCGTAGTTCATATTGAACATAAACAAATAGTGTTGTCTTTTCTTTCTTGTCCCCTCCCTCCACATTACCATTCTAAATTTTTCATTCACGTAATTTTTTATGTCTTTGTTACAATTTGGGCATTCAGTTAGGTTGATATCCCATCTATTCATCCACTTGTGGTTCTGCCCCATCCAAGTGTTCTTCTTCCTATACAACTCTTCTTCTCTCGCTGTCTGAGATCATATGTCAGTCTTCATGCTTTCCATTTTTTTCAAGTAACATAATATCCTGATCACAACGATTGCCACTTGAGGGAAAGTACCTACTTCAACAAAAAATGATTTCATATAGGGTTGAGTCCTTGATTCTGGAATTATTTGTGATTAGTCACTTTTGAATCTTTCTATTTGCCTCCATTTCAAGCTCATTGTTCTACTAGCCTACACCTCGCAACCATATAATACCACTGGCATGATAAGTAACGCAAATAAGACCATGGTGGTCTTCCAGTCCCATAACTCTGCATTCTTGCATCTATTCCGAAGTGCATAGAAAGCTCTCCATCTGCGTTGTATTTTTTTCATCTTGCAAGTATCCCATCTAAGATTTTTGTGAAAGTCGACCTTGGGATACTTATATTCTGACACCACTTCAAGATATCCTCCTGTAAATGAAAAAGCGAGGTGTTGTGCCTTGCTTTTCACTGGAAAAAAACATAATTTTAAAGATGTGACATCTCGAGAGAACTTTTTGTAGTGATGTCAAAATACAAATATCTCAGTTTTTAATTACCTAGAGAACTTTTTGAAATGGTATCAACATACAAGTATCTTGGCCTCGACTTACACATCAGGGTTAGATAGGATACATGTCAAATGAAAAGAATTCAAGGAGGGTGGAGGGTTATCTATGTGCTCCAAAGTAGAGGCGTGTATATTGAATTATGAGATTGGAAGACCACCAAGGTTCTATTCAAGTTTCTTGTCACGTCAGTGGTGTTGTATCATTGTGAGGTATGGGCTAGTGGAATAACAAGTTGAAAATGAAGGCAAATAAAAAGAATTTAAAAGCGCTTAATCATAAACACTTTCAAAATTAAGGATTTAGTTCCCTGTGAAATTATCCTTGCTGAAACATGAAATTTGTATGTCCTGCATAATACTCGTGAATACCAATGAAATGCATGTGTGATAGAAAAATAATATGTTATTTACTAATCACGAGATAAATAATGTAGACATCTAAATTTAATAATTTAGTGTCAAAATTAACTTTGACATGCTAACACTTCTCATTCTCTAATTTGAATTCAAATTAACATCGTTTCCCTTCAAATTTATAATAATTGATTAATTATGCACACAATTTTTCTCTAAAATTAAATAATAATTTAGATTTTCTACCTCATTCAGACATCCTCCATGTTTATCTCAACCATGTGTTGACTCATCTAATCATCCTCAACTTCTTCAATCACTTTGCGAGTCACCTTAAAACATTTCAACCTCCTTGATGACTCAACCAACCAACTTGACCCATTCTTACCAACTCACTCAACCAACTCCCCTTTATTTTCAACCTGTGGAATTGGTCATCATCCTCATAAATGAGGACTAATTATCCACCATTGATTATTATTATAATTAAACAAATCTAAATAATCTTCAACCATCCAATTAACCTCTCGTAAGCCTATCAATTGACATGTAAGCCATCATTTTCATCATCCATATTTATGATAACACAGTGCTATCAAATTTTCAAGTGAATCCAAGCAAATCCAAGCCATTAAAAGTTCATTTGCATTGGATAAAGGATTGAACAATCACATTAAAAGTGCAAGTCACTTTTAATCATAATAGAAGAGGCTCGTGGTACTTTGATTTTGTAAGTGTGTGTTTTATTGTTTTTTTTTTCATTTGTTGCTCTGAGGTTGAATTGAGTTTAGAATAAGATCATTTGTGTTTTGTTCTTTAGCTTAGTTTGTATTGTAAATTTCCCTTCATACATTTATGGCATGTCCAATGGGACTTTTACTCATATTCATTTATCATAGGCATCATAGGTGCATTTAGGAGCACAATTAAATTGTTTTTAATTGTTTTCATTGTGTACATTCATTTAATCTTGGTTTAAGAGGTTTTTGTTTGTAGTTATAGGTCATTTTATGACTTTTTTAGGCCTATTATATGTATACATGTGTAATAATGAAATCAAATACATTATCAACAAAATTGTAGAATCAAACAATAAAATTATTATTTTGTTGCTTTTTAGTGTCTTTTTGGTAGTTTTCTTCTTCCTAGTAGAATTTTGTCTTAATTTAGCTTTGTTTTATCTTTTTATGTTTTCTATTTTGCTTCATTTTTGAAACATAATGAAACTGGTAATATATTCAGTGAAATCATGAGAGGAAATAGTGAAATCATCTTTTTGTTAGTTTTTAGTGACTATTTGTAGTTTTTTTCTTCTTAGCAACTTTTTATTCTTGTCTGACTTTATTATGTTTTATCTATTTTTCTATTTTGTTCATTTTCTAAATAGTAGTGAAATCGTAGAAGTTGTTAGCAAAATTGTGTGATCTATTAGCAAAATCATTTTTAAGTACCTTTCGCGATTGATTTCCTAATTTGTAACTTTTTGGAAACCCTCTATGTCTGTTTTCCTCTATTAGCAAATTTTTGTTTTGTTTTATTTTCCCTACATTGTTTGGTTTTGATTTATTTTTATCTTTTATTTCAAGCAATGAAATTGGTAAAAACTTCAACTAAATCATTACACACAATAGTGAAATCATCAAACATGTCAATGAAAGTATCAAAGGTACTAGCGAAATCATTTTGTTAACTATTTTTTTATTTTATTTCTATTTTTTTAGTTATCTAGTTGTTAACGAAATCACTATTGGCCCTGACTGTGTAACAATGAAATCATTTTAGACTTATTTTTTTGTGTTTTTTGTTGATTTTACTAAATTTTTACAGTTTACTTAATTTTCAATCGTACACAAAACTTCTAATAATTTATTTGCAGGTTGCAAGTCAAAGACAAACCTATAAAAAAAGCTATACAAGTCAAATTTCTTCTTATTTTTAATGTTTTTTATTTTTTAAAGTTTTTCTAATGAGTTTTTTCAAATTTAGCTTTTTTTATTTTCAATGGTAATTAGTAAACATTTCGTTTTTTAGGATAAATTAATCTTTCTTTCAAGTAATTTGTGTGTCTTGCTTTTGTTACATATGCTCTCTTCCACAATGTTATATTGGTGATGATACTCAAAAAATTAGAAACAACACTTGTAAGTTTTATTACCCAAATACTCACTTGCACATATGCTCTTCTCTTGACTTCATATTGGTGGTGAGATACTTGTCAGGACCCGGGAAGCACAATTGATTACCTTTTACAAGCAACTAAACATGGAATTAAACCAGAAGTAATAAGTAACTAGAATTCAGAAACAACACAGAATATGAGAGACAATACCCAATTGTATTAATACTCTTCCAGAAGGAAATACAATAAAGAAGTGCCACAGTCTTCTTCCCACGCCTCTAGGGCTTCCCACACCTCTAAGGCATATAGATATTTTCTCTCAAGAGCTCACTCTCTCAATTATGATCACAACAAACAACTCAAACACAGAGTTGTTGTTCACCTCCACCAGTCAATAACAATACTGCCAGTACCAAGTACTCAAAAGTACTCCAAGTCCGAGTACACCACGTACTCCAAGTAGATCTCACCTGATCTTGCTACCTATTGTGTTGTTGACCTCCCTGATCTTGCTGCCACCTGTAGATCAACTTGGTTTTGCACACCCAAACCTAGATCTCGCGCACACGCACACACACACACACACACACACACACACACACACACACCTGAAGATCAATCGACCTTACTTACCATGTAGATCTAACCTGATCTTGCTATACCGCAGATCAACCTGGCCTTGCACACCTGCTGACCTAGATCATACACACCCGAAGAACCCTTGTCTTTGCCTCACCAATTCCTTATGATTCTCCAAACCAGCACCCCTGTGGATCTTCTATCAGACCTTGATCTCTTGCAGATCTACCTGATCATACACACGTGGCACTGTGGCACTATGAGGAGCCAACCTTGCTCTCTTCCCTCTAAAGGAGCTAACCTTGCTCTCTCTATCTAGCACACTTTATAATACAGCCCATGAGTCTATTATATAGATCCCATACAAACAATAATTAGACTTCTAATTACAATAATTAGAACCGCAGCTCAAGACTAAAATTAGCCTTTTACATGCAAATAATCGGTTCGTTAAACAAATTGTTCGTCAACTAGCAGTTTTGGAACCGCACAGGCGACTGATGTCAGTCCCTGTCTGTCTAGAGATGACCAACGTCGATCGATCCCTGACTGATGTCAATTGCTCTGCTCACTGGATATGACCAACGTCGATTGGCCTGACCGACGTTGGTTGCTCTACAACTCAGCAACCTCCATGTTTGCATCTCTGTGAAGCTTTTAGCTCCACAACCTAACAATCTCCCACTTGGAGATAAACAATTGCACCTGTACCTGTACCTGTACATCGTCTAATTTGTTTCCTGGCTTATATCCCTCTTCAAGATCAATCCTGAAGACCAACCACCACACAACTTGTGGTGCTACTCCTGTCATCCAAGTAACCTGCCATATACTAATCTACATACCCATGTAGAGAAGTGTTTGACCCTGCATAGCATGTCAACCTGCTGTTAGTCCCTCTCAGATACCTGAGAATCCATTGAACTGCTTTTCAGTGCTTCTTTCTCAGATTGGCCACAAACTCACTGATAGCTCCCACTACTTAGGCAAATTCAGGTCTAGTACACATGTACTTAACCTCATCATGTGATTGGGGACCATGTTCTGTGAACTGTCCATCCATAGGTGTGTTAACCGGTTCTGCATCCTACATCTTGAACCTCGCCACTACCTTATTCACACAATCATCTTGAGACAACATCAACCAGTGACTTTCCCTGTCTCCAGGAATACTCATGCCAAAGAATTTTGCTGCACTCAAATCCTTCATGGCACACCACTGAACTAACCTTACCCTTAGCTCAATAAATCCCTGCATGTATGAACTTGCAGCAAGCATATCATCCACATACAGTAATAGGATAATGTCACGACCATTATCCAACCTAGTAAGAAAAACACAATGGTTACATTGACATTGACTAAAGCCATGCTTTGTCATACACCCGTCAAACCTGTACCACTATCCTGGAGCTTGCTCAAGACCATATACCCTGGCCTTCCATCTCACGTGTCTATTCTCTCCTTTCTTTCACCAAAGAATCCATTCATCTTTCAGTGCTTTCTTTCCGACTGACAACTCTACCAAATCTCTCGTTTGGTTCTCTTCCAAAGAATTCATGCCATACTCCCACTGTTTCCTGGATTCTACCTGCATTGCCTCTTCAAAACTTCCTGGTTCTTGACCATTAGCGAACAACCTGTTCAGGTAGTATAAAGAAGGCGAATAACAAATTTGAGGCTTACTTACACTTTTAGTCCTCCATATGGGCATTTGAGACTCCTTGATAGCTTGCTGTTCGCCCAAAATCTATTTTTTGGTCGACCCTGGTCTGCACCCGACCGATGTCGAATCCACCTAATCATCGACGCTAGTTCCCTGACTAACGTTAGTGTCCTAGTCACTGACGTCAATTCCATGACCAACGTCGATAGCCATTTGCCCGACACCACTGACTTTGCCTGTCTACACATGACCGATGTCAGTGCCTATCTGTTCGACGTTGATTCCACCTAACTGACGTCGGTAACTGTGTTTTTCTGTGAGTGATGACTTTTTACTCGTGAGCTCACTTTCGGTCAAAACCCTATCCAAACTACCCTGCTCAGAGTTATTTAGTCCCCTCAGCTGATCTCTGTCTATTATCTCCTCCAAGAAAACCAAGGCTTTCCAGTTCTTAAGTTTGTCAAACACATCTGACTTCCTCTTAAGAACATGCATCTCCTTCTTACTCATGTGACCAAGCCTACAAAGCCATGTCTTCACAACAGAAGGAGAATCAGTAATACAAGTAGGTAGATAAAGAGTACCTACTTTTTTACCACATGCTAATTCAAGTGCATCCACTGTGAGAGTTACTGTACATCCCTCATCACCCAACTTTCCTAAAAAAATTAGCCTCATCTTCAAGATTGGGACCTGCATGACCTTCTTCAACACCCATGTGTTGCCCGTCTGCAATTTCAGCCGCACTTCCCCTTTGCCAATACTTTGACAAGGCTCACCAACCCCTAAATAAATCTTTCCAAAGTCTCCATGGACCTTAACATGGAAAAATACTCTATTTGGGGCTGCATGGAAAGAGGCAACATAATCTATAATCCAAGATTCTACTTTATCCAAGGAACATCCAAGAGCATCATGTGCAATAATACCTGCAACATCTGCTTCTTCATTTTCTTCATGCTGATCTTCTACCAACCAGCAATTTTTCTTTACTTGCTCTTTCTTTCCATAACTCCGTAATTGATCATTCATGCCTTTGAATTCCTCCATTCTTAGTGTACTTTCTTCTGCCATTGCTATACTCCCACTCAATCAATCAAACACAAACCTGCTCCCTGTAACCTCGCTCTGATACCACTTTGTCAAGACCCGAGAAACACAATTGATTACCTTTTATAAGCAACTAAACACGAAATTAAACCAGAAGTAATAAGTAACTAGAATTCAGAAACAACACAGAATATGAGAGACAATACCCAATTGTATTAATATTCTTCCAGAAGGAAATACAATAAAGAAGTGCCACAGTCTTCTTCCCACACCTCTAGGGCTTCCCACACCTCTAGGGCATATAGATATTTTCCCTCAAGAGCTCACTCTCTCAATTACAGTCACAACAAACAACTCAAACACAGAGTTGTTGTTCACCTCCACTAGTCAGTAATAATACTGCCAGTACCAAGTACTCAAAAGTACTCCAAGTTCGAGTACACCACGTACTCCAAGTAGATCTCACCTGATCTTACTACCTATTGTGTTGCTGACCTCCCTGATCTTGCTGCCACTTGCAAATCAACCTAGTTTTGCACACCTGCAAACCTAGATCTCGCACACACACACACACACACACACACACACACACCTGCAGATCAACCAACCTTACTTACCATGTAGATCTAACCTGATCTTGCTATACCGCAAATCAACTTGGCCTTGCACACCTACCGACCTAGATCATACACACCCAAAGAACCCTTGTCCTTGCCTCACCAAGTCCTTATGATTCTCCCAACCAACACCCATGTGGATCTTCTACCAGACCTTGCTCTCTTGTAGATCTACCTGATCATACACACTTGGCACTGTGGCACTATGAGGAGCCAACCTTGCTCTCTTCCCTCTGAAGGAGCTAATCTTACTCTCTCTATCTAGCACACTTTATAATACAACCCATGAGTTTATTATATAGATCTCATGCAAACAATAATTAGACTTCTAATTACAATAATTATAACCGTAATTCAAGACTAAAATTAGCATTTTACATGCAAACAACTGGTTTGTTAAATAAAATGTTCATCAACGAGCAGTTTTGAAATCACACAGGCGTCCGACGTCGGTCTCTGTCTGTCTGGAGATGACTGACGTCGGCCGATCCCTGGTCGATGTCGGTTGCTCTGCTCACTGGATATGACCGACGTCGATTGGCGTGATCGACGTCGATTGCTCTGCAACTCAGCAACCTCCATGTTTGCATCTCTGTGAAGCTTTTAGCTCCACAACCTAACAATACTTGAGAATCAAAGACAAGTGTTAGTATTTTTATTTTCTTAAAGGCTCTATTGATCATGGATTTCACTACCATGCATTTGGCCAAACCCTATGTATTAACTAGGTATACAAACCGAAGACCCATTATGTTTATTACCTATGCAGTTGTGTGTTTTAAGCACACCATGACATGAGGGGATTCCATATGTTAGGTTGTGGAGCTAAAAGTTTCACTGATGCAAACATGGGAGGAGGTTGCTGAGTTGTAGAGCAACCGACATCAGTCTGATCAACTGACGTCAGTCATATCCAGTGAGCAGAGCAACCGACATCGGTCAGGGATCGACCGACGTCAGTCATCTCCAGACAGACAGGGACCGACATTGGTCACCTATGTAGTTTTAGAACTGCTAGTTGACGAATAGTTAGTTTAACGAATCGGTTGTTTGCATGCAAAATGCTAATTTTAGTCTTGAGTTGCAGTTCTAATTATTGTAATTAGAAGTCTAATTATTGTTTGCATGGGATCTATATAAGAGACCCATGGGCTGTATTGTAAAGTGTGCTAGATAGAGAGAGCAAGGTTAGCTCCTTCAGAGGAAAGAGAGCAAGGTTAGCTCCTCATAGTGCCACAGTGCCAAGTGTGTATGATCAGGTAGATCTGTAGGGTGTGCAAGGTCTGGTAGAAGATCCATAGGGGTGCTGGTTGAGAGAATCATAAGGACTTGGTGAGGCAAGGACAAGGGTTCTTCGAGTGTGTATGATCTCGATCAGCAGGTGTGCAAGGCCAAATTGATCTGTGGTATAGCAAGATCAGGTTAGATCTACATGGTAAGTAAGGTCAGTTGATCTGCAAGTGTGTGTATGTGTGAGATCTAGGTTTGCAAGTGTGTAAAATCAAGTTGATCTGCAGGTGTTCAAGATCAGGGAGGTCAGCAACACAATAAGTAGCAAGATCAGGTGAGATCTACTTGGAGTACGTGGTGTACTCAGACTTGGAGTATGTGTGTATACTCTGTGGTACTAGCATTATTGTTACTGACTGATGGACTGGTAATATTGTTACTGACTAGTGGAGGTGAATAACAACTCTGTGTTTGAGTTATTTGTTGTGACTGTAATTGAGAGAGTGAGCTCTTGAAGAAAAATATCTATATGCCTTAGAGGTGTGGAAAGCCCTAGAAGTGTGGGAAGAAGATTGTGGCACTTCTTCATTGTATTTCCTTCTGAATGAGTATTAATATAATTGGGTATTGTCTCTCATATTCTGTGTTGTTTCTGATTTCTAGTTACTTATTACTTCTGGTTAAATTTTGTGTTTAGTTGCTTGTAAAAGGTAATCAATTGTGCTCCCAGGTCCTAACAAAGTGGTATCAGAGCTAAGGTTGCAGGTTCACAGAGCCTGGTTTGGAGCAGGTTTGTGTTTGATTATAGGTCACTCTCAGGGGTTTGTGATTGAGTGGGAGTATAGCAATGGCAGAAGAAAGTACATTAAGAATGGAGGAATTCAAAAGTAATAATGATTAATTATGGAGTTATGGAAAGAAAGAGCAGGTAAAGAAAGATTGCTGGTTGGTAGAAGATCAGCATGAAGGAAATGAAGAAGTAGATGTTGCAGGTATTGTTGCACAAGATGCTCTTGGATGTTCATTGGATAAAGTAGAATCTTGGATTATAGATTTTGTTGCCTCTTTTCATGTAGCCCCAAATAGAGTATTTTTCCATGTTAAGGTCCATGGAGACTTTGGAAAGATTTATTTAGGGGTTGGTGAGCCTTGTCAAAGTATTGGCAAAGGAGAAGTGTGGCTAAAATTATAGACAAGCAACACATGGGTGTTGAAGAAGGTCATGCAGGTCCCAGTCTTGAAGATGAGGCTAATTTCTTTTAAAAAATTGGGTGATGAAGGATGCACAGTAACTCTCATAGTAGATGCACTTGAATTAGCATGTGATAAGAAAGTAGGTACTCTTTATCTATCTACTTGTATTACTAATTCCACTTCTGTTGCAAAGATGTGGCTTTGTAGGCTTGGTCACATGAGTAAGAAGGGAATGCATGTTCTTAAGAGGAAGTCAGATGTCTTTGATAAACTTAAGAACTGGAAAGCCTTGGTGTTCATGGAGGAGATGATGGGCAGAGATCAGCGGATGGGGTTGGATATTTTTGAGCAGGGCAGTTTGGATAGGGTTTTGATCCAAAGTGAGCTCGCACGTAAAAAGTCATCACTCACAAGAGAACACAGGTACCGACGTCGATCAAGGGGAATCAACGTCGAACAGATAGGCAACAACGTCGGTCATGTGCAGACTGAAGAAGTCGGTGGTGTCAGGTAGGTGGCTACCAGCATCAGTCAGGGAACTGACGTCGGTCAAGGAACTGGAATCGGTGATCAGGTGGATTCAACATCGATCGGGTGTAGACCAGGGTCGACCAGGAAACAGATTTTGGGCAGACAGCAAGCTGTCAAAGAGTCTCAAATGCCCATGTGGAGGACTGAAAGGGTAAGAAAGCCTCAAATTCATTATTCACCTTCTTTATACTACCTGAACAAGTTGCTCACTGATGGTCAAGAACCAGGAAGTTTTGAAGAGGCAATGCAGGTAGAATCCAGGAAACAGTTGGAGCATGGCATTAATTCTTTGGAAGAAAACCAAATGGGAGATTTGGTAGAGTTGTCAACTGGAATGAAAGTATTGAAAGATGAATGGATTCCTTGGTTAAAGAAGAGAGAGAATGGACACATGAGACGGAAGGCTAGGGTACATGGTCTTGAGCAGGCTGCAGGACAGTGGTACAGGTTTTACGGGTGTATGACAAAGTATGGCTTTAGTCAATGTCAATGTAACCATTGTGTTTATCTTACCAAGTTGGATAATGGTCGCGACATTATTCTGTTATTGTATGTGGATGGTATGCTTGTTGTAGGTTCAGACATACAAGGATTTGCTGAGCTAAAGGTAAGGTTAGTTCAGAGGTTTGCCATGAAGTATTTGGGAGCAGCAAAATTCTTTGGCACGAGTATTTATAGAGACAAGGAAGGTCACATGTTGATGTTGTCTCAAGATGATTGTGTGAATAAGGTAGTGCAGGATGCATAACCGGCTAGCACATCTATGGATGGACAGTTCACAGAACAGGGTCTCCGATCACATGAGGTTGAGTACATGTGTACTAGACATGAGTTTGCCCAAGCAGTGGGTGCTATCAGCGAGTTTGTGGTCAATCCAAGAAAGAAGCACTGGAAAGCAGTTCAGTGGATTCTCAGGTATCTAAGAGGGACTAGCAGTAGGTTAACATGTTATGCAGGGTCAGGGACTTCTCTACATGGATATGTAGATTCAGATGTGGCAAGTTACTTGGATGACAAGAGGTGCACCACAAGATGTGTGGTGGTTGGTATTTAAGATTGAGCTTGAAGAGGGATACAAGCTAGGAAACAAATTAGATGGTGTATAGGTACAGGTACAGTGTAGCTATTTATCTTCAAGTGAGAGATTGTTAGGTTGTGGAGCTAAAAGCTTCACTGATGCAAACATGGGAGGAGGTTGCTGAGTTGTAGAGCAACTGACGTCGGTCTGATCAACTGACGTTGGTCATATCCAGTGAGCAGAGCAATCGACATCGGTTAGGGATCGGCCGACGTCAGTCATCTTCAGACAGATAGGGACCGACGTCAGTCACCTATGCAGTTCCAGAACTACTAGTTAATGAATAGTTAGTTTAATGAACTGGTTGTTTGCATGTAAAAGGCTAATTTTAGTCTTGAGTTGCGGTTCTAATTATTGTAATTACAACTCTAATTATTGTTTGCATGGGATCTATATAAGAGACCCATGGGCTGTATTGTAAAGTGTGCTAGATAGAGAGAGCAAGGTTAGCTCCTTCAGAGGGAAGAGAGCAAGGTTAGCTTCTCATAGTGCCACAGTGCCAAGTGTGTATGATCAGGTAGATCTGCAGGGTGTGCAAGGTCTGGTAGAAGTTCCACAAGGGTGTTGGTTGAGAGAATCATAAGGACTTGGTGAGACAAAGACAGGGGTTCTTCGAGTGTGTATGATCTCGGTCGGTAGGTGTGCAAGGCTAGGTTGATCTGCAGTATAGCAAGATTAGGTTAGATCTACATGGTAAGTAAGGTCGGTTGATCTACAGGTGTGTGTATGTGTGAGATCTAGGTTTGTAGGTGTGCAAAACCAAGTTGATCTGCAGGTGTGCAAGATCAGGGGGGTCAACAACACAATAAGTAGCAAGATCAAGTGAGATCTACTTGGAGTACGTGGTGTACTCAGACTTGGAGTATGTGTGTATACTCTGTGGTACTGGCAGTATTGTTATTGACTGGTGGACTGGTAGTATTGTTACTGACTGGTGGAGGTGAAAAACAACTCTGTGTTTGAGTTATTTGTTGTGATCGTAATTGAGAGAGTGAGCTCTTGAGGGAAAATATTTGTATGCCCTAGAGGTGTGGGAAGCCCTAGAGGTGTGGGAAGAATATTGTGGCACTTCTTCATTGTATTTCCTTCTAGATGAGTATTAATACAATTGGGTATTGTCTCTCATATTCTATGTCGTTTCTGATTTCTAGTTACTTATTACTTCTGGTTAAATTCTGTGTTTAGTTGCTTGTAAAAGGTAATCAATTGTGCTCCTGGGTCCTAACACCATACTCTAATATCCAAGGTTTACATAGCAACTTTGAAGTTTGGTTTTTTATGTCAATATACTGAAATATTATGGTTGTGTTGGGTACATTGGGACTAAATATATTTGTATGCATCCGTTAAATCAACTTTTTTCATGATTTTGGGCCTCATCATACCAAAAGGTATATAAAAGACTCCCCTATATAAGCTTATTTATATCTTGAGCTTAGGAAAACCATTATTAGCTTTTAATTCATAGTGCATCGATTAGTGGTTAGCACCAAGAAGATAGTTTCTATGCACCCTTGATACTTGGATTAGTGAGCCATGATAATGGCATGATCCTCCATGGTTAGTGCCCTGAAATATTAGGCTATAGTCAAAATAATGGACAAGTGAGTTGTTGTCACTTGAACTTGCACCCCTTGAGAAGATGACAAGTCTCTCCTTATTCAAGTGACATAATGGAACCACCTCAGGGCTGTGGGTGACCCAAATTTGAGATGGATCTCTAGATTAGGGCTAGTTCCCTTTATGTATCACTATGGATCAAACCTACTACTAATTATTTGGGGGGTGAAAAGGGAGAAGGATAACTGAAAATAAATCTAATATAAGGGAGATGATACACCAAATAGATGATCTGATCACACCACTTACAATGCACTTGGAACCAAAGAGAAGCCTACACATACACTTCATCTAATTGAACACTCCTCTTTTACATTAATGTTTCAAGCATGGGGTCTTAAAGAGAGCTTAGGCTAGGAGGACTTAGACAATAGGTCTTCTAGAAACACTAATGAATGAGCTACTCACTATACTTTCAATCCACATTAAACACTTCTTGCTGACCTACAAAAAAGAGCTTTCAATCCACACAAGACACTAGGAAGAGTAACATGTGAAGGTAATCAAAATACACTTGCACAAGACCAAAAACCATAACATGCACTTCATGGAGTCATGAATAAGGTAAAACAATGTTCTTTATTATTTCAAGGTAAAAATTGAGCAGGGCTTGGCCATACTCAGGTGGAGAGATCCTTCAAACAGCCAAAAATGCCAACATTTATAGCAATTGTGATAGGAGAGAGAGAAAGGGAATCTCAAGAGTCACTAAGACACTTGTCAAGTAGAGAAAATGAGTTAAAACATCAATGTAATCTAGCATGAGATAGGTCTTGAAAGGAAAGTAAGGACAAATGTCTCTTAAACTTGTCTAACTCCTTCATATGTGGCATAGATGCTCTTATGCTTGCATAAGAAACTATTTTCATGATTTGCCACCATTAAACTACTTCACCACCGATTAAGGTCATGTCTGATGATTGATATGAAGGGGAGGGTTACCAACAAGCCCTCACATTCATTGGATTGGTCCTCAATCACTCATATTCCTCTGACCGTGAGCAATCATTCATGACAGTCACAAATAATTCCTCATGCACCTCTCACACTTGGCACACAAAATGTTTCTAATTCTATAATCTGATCCATGAACAAGGATGAATGACACATTTCAAGAGTGTCCAAGTCATCAGGTTCATGAATCAAGCCTTAAAAGGCTTCTCAATTAGAGTTTTCATAATTTTTACTAGGTGTTCACTATCTGCCCACTAGACTGGCTGAGATGAATAAGGTAGCAGACACACTTAGGAGATTATATACCTCAACAAATGGTCATGAATAATTATAACTATCAATGCAGTGGATTGCACCCTAGACAGGAGGCCGAGCTCTTGCCTTCCACACACAACAATGGAAACTCCCCTCTTGCCTATGGGCCTGGCAAAACTAGGAGGAGAGTCTCTAGATAAGGGCTAGCTCCCTTCGATGTATCTTTTAGGTCCTAGATTCCCTAATGCTAACAAATAAATGAAAAAAAGGGGGGGATAAAAAGGGAGAAGGATGCTAAAAAAATAGAACCTAAACCTAAACTAAAAATGTGATACACCAAAAAAGTTGATCCACTCAGCCCGAACATACACTTTTTACCAAGAAGAAGCTATCATACACTTCATCTAACGTGGGAATTTTTTTTTGTATCAGTGAGTCAGGGGTCTATAGAGATACAATAAGGAATAACTATCAAAGGTGTTCTGAGACACACTATGGCAGCCTGTTCACATGCACCTATATTCCTGTTGCAGACACTTCTGGCAGACCTGCAGAAGAAGAAACTTCACAATGCACTAGACATGCTGGAATCATTTTGTGAAAGCATAAAATAAAATGACCTAACACAAAAAGAAAACATAGACATATGCATGAATGTAAGTTCGAATGGAGGTAAAAATTGCTAAGTCTTGATTCAAGGTAAAATCTGGTAGAGTTATGCCTTACAAACCCAAAGATTTTTGGGCATAGATTTGCCTTATAGGCTGAGACATCCTTTCTCAAAATGAGAAGTTTACAATATATAAAGAGAGAAGAAGTAAAAGCACCCCTTTGGAAAAGACTTTTGGAGCCCTTTGACAAGCTGGCCCATGTGCGTTGAGAGCCTTGGGAAGAGGAAGTTGCTTGATAGATAATGTTACGTTGGCTCCTACTTTGACTTTGGCATTCAAACATTAATGTGAAAGCATGGGCCATGCCTCTTTTTTTTCAAATAGACTAATTCCTTCAAGGCATTCATGTGGCTTATTTGCTCATCAATGCAAGGTGAAGAAAAATGGGTTGCACCGTTCACTGTTTGCACCTCTTGATGACCAATTCGCAGACACTGTGTCAACCACTAGAGTAACTCCTTGAGTCGACACCTTCCTTCGCCACTTGGATTGTTTTGTCCATTTCTACACTTGGCTCTTTTATGGCTCCTTCGTCCTTTGGGGACTATCTTCTACTAAGTTTTTGTGTCTTTTTGGCTTGCTTTGGCCACTTTCTGCTGATCTCAACAAGTGACACATGGCGTGTTCTACTGTGAAATAGGCGAGGACACGTGGCAGCATCTGCTTAACTTATAGAAGCTTTAGACACCTTTTGAGAATCCTACAGAAGATGACACATGGCAACTTTTGCTCTCTTTAACAATTCATCTAGGGCCCACCACAGTCTTTACAGAACAAAAGGGAGAGACCATGGATGTTGACACTTGTCGGTTTCCACCGAGCTTTACAAGGGATACGTGGCACGTTCCGCTGCTCTTAGAAAAACATGTCAAAACCTTTTGCAATTGCCACTTGGCATCCTCCGCGAAACTCTAAGGGAAGCTTATTGAAATAAGCTTTGAAGCTCGAATGCAGACACTTGTCGTGCTCCATCAAATTTTACAAGGGACACATGGCACGTTTTGTTGCTTGGGCTTTTCCCTGGTTGGCGCTCAAGAATTTAAAGATCAAATGGCTATTTCCCTACTATAAAATTGACGTTCACGGGCCCGTCACTGTTTAAAAATCAATGGCTAGTTTATTTCCTTAAAAATGATGGCTTCGAAGACGTCACCGTCCTTGGCAAATCCTTCAGTTCTTTTCTTTTGTTTCGACCGTTTCTGCTCTGGTCAGGGTTTTGTCTCGGCCAATTTTTCCACGGACAAAATGTCTCAACTTCACCAAGGTAAAGAATAGTTTGTTTAAGATTACACTGACATTTTTCATTCTCTATATGTGAGATTGGGAATCCAAGAAAGTGAGAAACATAAGGTTCTAAAATATCATGGTAGACTACAATGGTATATATGGAGAGAAATGGAAATCTTTAATTTAGAATAAAATTAAATTTATAAGGGAATATGTAGATTTTATTATAATATATTTATAAATAAATTATCATAGAAAATATCAGACATGATAATTAATATATAAATAATCATAAATAAATTGATTTATAAGGATAAATTTTATTTGAAAATTATATGACTCTGGGAACTAGACACTTACATTGAGACATGATAGTAATGTTAAAGTTACTATTTACCTTGGATGTAAAGAGATATCCTAATATTTTAGAACCTTATGTTTCTCACTTTCTTGGATTCCCAATCTCATATATAGAGAATGAAAAATGTCAGTGTAATCTTGAACAGACTATTCTTTACCTTGGTGAAGTTGTTGCCACTCTATATACAGGAGGAAAAATGAAATTATCTCACTCGACGCTTCCCTTTGCTTGTCCTTCGAAATTTCTTCAAGTTTTTTTACTCGGCCACTTTTCCCGCAGATTTTCTCTCGGCTACTTTTCTCGCAAACAAAAAGTCTGCAAGAATTGCCTTGCTCGCTTCTTCAGAGTTTTTCTCTTGCCCTTTTGGCTCGCGACTTCCCCTGAATTTCTTCGGACTTTTTGTTTGAAGGAATTCCTTCGGACAAAGGTCTGAAAGAAATTGCTTATGTCTTTTGCCTTGTTTTCTCCGCGGTGGGATTTTCTTCCGAATAATTTCTTCGGACATTTTGTCTGAAGAAATTCTCTTCTTTGCCTTAAATAAATTTTTGAAGGAAACTTACCTTTTCGGCTTTTTCTGTGGCCTCTTTGCAAATGTTCCCTACCCTCCGCAAGGGCACTTGAGTCTGGAACTGCCCTCCGCAAGGGCACTTGGAATGGTCCATTTTGTGCCTAATTGGGAACTTGTCTCTTCCTTGCGGAGTCCGTAGAAATGCCTACAGAGTCTGTAGAAACTCTCTGTAGAGTCTATAGAAATAGACTTGCAGAGTCTATAGAAATAGACTTTTGTAAAGAATCAAATTTTGGATTGGTTCAGAACAACATGGGAAAAAAGGGGGACCGATTTTGGCCTGCAGGACCAAAATGGTCAACAAATTAGCGACTCCTAGGGGAAGCATGCATGTTATACTTAGAAACCAGTTGCCTTAAAGTCCATTGGGCACAGAGTTAGAATGTAGCTTTGAATAAATGTTAACAACATCATTGAGAGATCCTAGAATCAATCATGAGCTTTTACGCCGCACACAAGGCTAAAAACACTACTTGTGTAAATAACACTTAGGGAAAACAGGAAAGGAAACTGAAAGCAAACTACTATGTACAGCTAACCAGGTATATTTGTCTCCCTCTTGGATCAAAGGGAAAACTTCTTAAGTCCCCTCCCTGGCTAGGAACCTTATGGTGCAAGACAAGTGGCTGAATGGAATGGAGACTTGGTGACCTGCTCCTCTTGCCTGCCACCTTGATTGGCTTGCATCCGAGTGGATCAGAGTCAAACATGCTTCCAACATATATGTACTCTTCTTGTTCTTGGAAGCTTGTTGAATGCGGGTCCTTCATGCTGGTGCATTTCACCAAGAGATCAATGGTTGTTGGCTCATCACCATAAGCCCTTTGTTGTGCATGGTCCCTTTGCAATGCATCATGAATTGGCTCATCTCCTTCTGCCTCGTTGAAGACTCTGTCAGACTTATCCTCTGCTTCCTCTTAGCCTTCTTGAAGAAGGGTGACTGTTGTGATGTCTAAAATGGAATCACAAACTGATTGTTCATCCCACAGAACATCACCCTTTTGTTCAAAGCTCTCTTATTCAAGGCTTTCCTCAAGATGGACCAGCCTCTCCTTTTCTTGCTCAAGGATCAGAGTCTCTAGTTGTTCAAAGACATCCGTCTGATCCTCCTCCAATTCAGGCTCCTTGGCATAGTTGTCCTCCTCATCGAAGCAACAAGGAAGTTCATCAAACAAAGGAGGAGAGAGCTCACCATGCTTACATTCCTCCTCATATTGCTGGAACATCTGCATGTATGCATGCCCTGTGTCTTCTCCATTGTCGATGATGATAGCCTCTTTAGAAGCTGCAGATTGGATCTTTTCTTCCTCACTCACCTCCCGTAAAACAGGTTCCTCCTTGAGAAGGGGTGAAGTGAAAACACCATGTGGAAGAGGAGGCAATCCTTAAGCTAGAATCGAATGATTCTCCTCTTTCCATTTGGTCAGCACTTCATCTATAGCAGGTGTGGCTTGATAGCTCTCTTGGAGGTGTGTAGATGGGGTGTGTTCAGACATGTCCATCACACATTGGCTGAGGAATCTCTCTTTGGATTCCAACTCTACAATTCTTCTAGCTATATCTTCTTGGAAGAGCCTTTCTTGGAGGTCATAGGAATCATCATGAGCAGGAGCAGCCTCGACCTTTTTAAGGTTTTGAGCAAAACCTTTCTTCTCCTCTTTCCTACCCCATGATTCCACTATTTCCCTCCAAGTCAAGATCTTTCCATCATGATTAGTGATCTGAGGGAGTTGAGGAAGACTAGGAAGGGTCTATTGATGCATAAGAAGAGCTGCTTCAAATGAAAGCACATTTCGGCGTGTATAATCCATTACTTAGAACCACGTACTTTGTATTTCTTCATATGTTTTGATCAAGCTCAGGCTATTCATGGAATCACCTCAAATAAATCTCCTGGTTACCCTTCAACAATGAGGGAAGTAACGTTGGAGTTTGAGGTGGTTTCATGACAGCCTGAGCTTGATAAAAATCCATATAGAAATGTGATTTTTTGACGGCACCAGGACTGCTTAACCAGCTGATTCAACTCAGAGTCGCCATTGGTGTTGATGAAAAAGCCTCTAAAGGTTGGTTGGTTGAGGAACACACCAAAAATTCTTCTACTCTTTAGATAAAACTCTTCCTAGTTGGTCCCACCGAGTGTGCCAAAAATTGTTGATGCAGTGGATTGCACCCTTGACAAGAGGCTGAGCTCCTGTCTTCCACAAGCAACAATGAAAACTCCCCTCTTGCCTGTGGGCCTGGCAAAACTGGGGGGAGAGTCTCTAGATAAGGGCTAGCTCCCTTCGATATATCTTTTAGGTCCTAGATTCCCTACTACTAACAAATAAATGAAAAAGGGGGGGATGAAAATGGAGAAGGATGCTGAAAAAATAGAACCTAAACCTAAACTAAAAAGGTGATACACCAAAAAAGTTGATCCACTCAGCCTAAACATACACTTTTCACCAAGAAGAAGCTGTCATACACTTCATCTGATGTGGGAAAATCTTCTGTATCAATGAGTCAGGGGTCTGTAGAGATACAGGGAGGAAGAACTATCAAAGGTGTTCTAAAACACACTATGGCAGCCTATTTACATGCACCTATATTCCTGCTATAGACACTTCTGGCAGACTACAGAAGAAGAAACTTCACAATGCACTAGGCATGCTGGAATCATTATGTGAAAGCATAAAAGAAAATGACTTAACACAAAAATAAAACGTAGACATATGTGTGAGTGCAAGTTCGAATGGAGGTAAAAATTGCTAAGTCTTGATTCAAGGTAAAATTCGGTAGAGTTTTGCCTTACAAATTCAGATATTTTTGGGCAGAGCTTTGCCTTACAGGCTGAGAGATCCTTTCTCAAAATGAGAAGTTTAAAATATATAGAGAGAGAAGAAGTAAAAGCACCCCTTTGGAAAAGACTTTTGGCACCCTTTGACAAGCTAGCCCATGTGCATTGAGAGCCTTGAGAAGAGGAAGCTGCTTGATAGATAATGTTGCATCAGTGCCTACTTTGACTTTGGCATTCAAACATTAGAGTGAAAGCATGGGCCGCGCCTCTTTTCTACAAACAGACTGCTTCCTTCAAGGCATTCACGTGGCTTGTCTGCTAATCAATGCAAGGTGAAGAAAAATGGGTCGCATCGTTCACTGTTCACGCCTCTTAATGACCAATTCGTAGACACTATGTCAACCACTGGAGTAACTCCTTGAGTCAACACCTTCCTTCGCCACCTGGATTGTTTTGTCCATTTTTGCACTTGGCTCTTTTCTGGCTCCTTCATCCTTCAAGGGCTATCTTTTGCTAATTCTTCATGTCTTTCTGGCTTGCTTTGGCCACTTTTTGCTCGTCTCAACAAGTGACACATGGCATGTTCCACTTTGAAACAGGTGAGGACACATGGCAGCATCCACTTAACTTATATAAGCTTTAGACATCTTTTGAGAGTCCTGCAGAAGATGACACATGGCGGCTTCTGCTCTCTTTAGCAATTCGTCTGGGGCCCACCATAGTCCTTATGAAATAAAAAGGAGAGACTGCAGATGTTGACACTTGTCAGCTTCTGCTGAGCTTTACAAGGGATACGTGGCACACTCTACTGCTCTTATAAAAACATGTCAAAACCTTCCACAGTTGCCACTTGGCACCCTTTGCGAAACTCTGAGGGAAGCTTATTTAAAGAAGCTTTGAAACTCGGATGCAGACACTTGTTGTGCTTTGCCAAATTTTATAAGGGACACGTGGCATGTTTTATTGCTTAGGCTTTTTCCTGGTTGGCGCTCAAGAATTTAAAGATCAAACAGTTATTTCCCTGCTATAAAATTAACGTGCGCGGGCCCGTCACTATTTAAAAACTAATGATTAGTTTATTTCCCTGAAAATGACAACTTCAGAGACATCACTATCCTTGGTAAATCCTTCAGTTCTTTTCCTTTGTTTTGGCCTTTTCTGCTCTGGTCAGGCTTTTGTCTCGGCTAATTTTTTTGCAGAAAAAATGTCTGAGAGAATTATCTTGCTCGACGCTTTCCTTTGCTTGACTTTCAAAATTTCTTTATGTTTTTTACTTAGCCACTTTTCCCGTGGATTTTCTCTCGACTACTTTTCTCGCAGACAAAAAGTCTACAATAATTGCCTTGCTCACTTCTTCAGAGTTTTTCCCTGGTCCTTTTGGCTCGTGGCTTCTCCCGAATTTCTTCAGACTTTTTATTTGAAGGATTTCCTTCAGACAAAAGTTCGAAAGAAATCGCTTATGTCTTTTGCCTTGTCTTCTTCATGGTGGGATTTTCTTTCGAAGAATTTCTTCGGACAAAATGTCTGAAGGAATTCCTTTGGACATTTTGTTTGAAGAAATTCTCTTCTTTGCCTTAAACAAATTTTTGAAGGAAACTTATCTTTTTAGCTTTTTCTGTGGCCTCTTTGCAAATGTTCCCTGCCCTCCGCAAGGGCACTTGAGTCTGAAACTACCCTCTATAAAGGCACTTGGAATGGTCTATTTTGTGCCTAAGTGGGAACTTGTCTCTTCCTTGCGGAGTTCGTAGAAATACCTACAGAGTCTGTAGAAACTCTTTATAGAGTCCGTAGAAATAGACCTGCAGAATTCGTAGAAATAGACTTGTGCAAAGAATCAAATTTTGGACTAGTTCAAAACAACAGGGGAAAAAAGGGGGACCGATTTTGGCCTACAGGACCAAAATGGTCAACAATAACAAGTCTCAATATCTCTCCTAAAGGTGGTTGTATCCTTTGAAACATCTCCATACCTACAAAACACATAAATATGTCAAGAAAAGCCCTATTATACCCCATTTGTACAGGTAAGGTACACCTTGGTTACATGGGGCAGGTCTTTGGAGAGTCCTCTATAGCTTCAAGTCACTTTCATGGTCACTTTACCCCATTTAGATGCTTCAATTGCAATATTTCCTCCATTGGGTCTGAGAGAGGGTTTTAGAGCCACTTCTGGTCTTAGCATTTATTTATAAAGGCTACATATTCAACCCCTTAATAAATCCTTCTGAGAGAATCCTAGGAACCTCCTCTAACATCTTTAATCACCTCAGCTTTCCATGCAAAGTCTCATGGAAATTCTGAGCATTCAAATGGCCATTCGTGTCCTTCTCCATGCATTCTATAGGGTTTAGGTGCCTTCTAGAGAAGAAAATGGCTTTTGATGGACAAATCTACAAACTGATGGCTAAAACACCTCTAGTAGCTCCCAAGAAACATGATTGAACAAGTGACAAGCTTCCCTCATGTCAAAATTGGAATTGAATTCTTAATAGGCTTTAGGTCTAGTGTTGACTCTAAGGCCTATCTACAACTTTTGATGGTTTAGATCATCTAACCGAGATTATTTGAGTTCTATAGGTTAAAACATCTTTGTTTACATTCCCCAAGCACGATTAAATAATATAGAATGCCTAATCAATGCTACACATGAAAATGACCTCCTTACCTAGCTATAAGCTTTACCATCTCTCATAGTGTTGACTGCAACCTTAGATGCATAGAGTACCCTATTTAGTTTTAGACCCTCATAAAAGTTTTTTCATGTTTCCATAGGTGTTTCCCAACTCCAAAAACATTTTATAAGGTCAAGACAATCTCTGGCCAATGTTTCTATCCTCTTTTAGCAAAAAGTAAGGTTTTGTGCAAGGAGAAAGTGCCCTACCTTTGAGACAAAATAGAGGCATGTTTCCCTATTTTATTCTCAAAAAAAATCATTGGATGGGATTCCTCAACTCATCCTCATACCCTATACCAATTTTCAGCTCCTGACTCTAAGGGTAGAGCCTCTAACTTCCTCAATTTCCTAGGCAAACTTTTCCTAGGTACATTGTCTATAGGGTATGAGTGTTGACTGTGTTTTGCACAAATTTGAAATCTATTAACCTTGTTTTCATGGTAAAAGTGTCTCTAAAGGTTTTCATCCCTTTGATTAAGGTGTTCCAACTCCTATTCACCCTTCAAACCTACCCTTATTTATCATATGCATGTTGAAGACCCCAAATTGGGCTCTCTAATATAAGACTGAGACACCCCAATCTCCTTTGTCTATAGGTGTAATTGTATGTTTTGAACCCTATAAATGATGTTCTAAGACTTAATTTGAATCAATGAGATCTTTATTAATGATTTAGACTTGGGTATCACAAGTATACCATGTTGATCACACAAAAACATCATTCCTCATACTTCACTATTTGATTAGGACATTCTACTGCTAATGACCCTTGTAGGTGCTCAAATATATCTTTAGGTCTAATATTAAAATACAATGCCTCATTTATACTTATGAGGTCTCTTAACAATCATATGTGTCACCTTGACTAGTCCAAAACTCCATTTAGACACCTTGCTTTCAACCATGTCTTTATGCTCAGTTGTAGGTGTTGATTTGCCCTATGTATGGATAGAGGGTTAACACATGAGGGTTTAGAACAAGGTTATGAGCCTCTTTGATATAATTTTGGGTCAAATTACTTCCCTTTCCTACTTAAAACATCAAGGCAATGTTGGTGATGGCATAGTTTGCAACTTTAGGGTGAAGGGAGTCCCTTTAAGGCTCAAACCTGTAGATGACACTAAATGAGTTCAGTGCATTTAGAAGCAACTTTGAGCCTTTATAGTGAGAAAACTACAGGGATAAATCATCATATTCCTTTTGAAATTTGAACCTTCATATAAGAGATGCAAGGCTAATATACAAGCAGTGACCAAAAGTCAATATGGCATTGCTACAAAATCATTCTAAAAGAGTTAAGAGCTCTATTTTGACAAAATAGACATCAGGGTTTTGAGTCTCAATCACTTTTGTGCCTTGAAGGTTCCTTACCTTGTTAATTGCCCTATCCCCTTGAATACAAGTCTACCAAGGTCAACATCATATCAAGATAAAAGAAAGGTCCTCAAATGTTTTAAATTATCCACAAGACCCATGTAATTTCTGTTCATGGCACCTGTAGGTGACCAGTTACAGTTGTAGGCAACAAGTGTGACATAGCAATGAATATGCATGTTTCCTGCGTCATAGTTTCTTACCTTGGTTATCAAGTGTACCTTCATGGATTAAAACACCTAAAACAACATTCATAATCTCATCTTAACATGGAAAATCTCCTTCTAAGCACCTGTAGATGCATATTTTGAGCAAAAGGCAACAAGGATGATCTATGACCAAGAACAAGCCTAAAAGAGGCTTATGAGTTCATAAATCTTCAAAAATCAAAAATATGATGGGAAAACCTATAGATAGGTCTTGAGAAACATGTGAAACCATCAACACCATCAAACCAAAGCAAAGAATTTTGAAACTATCTCAAACAATGACCCCTCTTGGATGAAGAAGCATAAAAAACTGCCTAGCTTGTTAATGATGATTCATAAAGGAGGATCCATGAAACTAAAACTTGTTTCCATGAATTTTTATCTTACTCATACCCCTTTTAACCCCCAAGAACATTCCTCCCAACTTCACCTGTACGGCTTGCACCAAACATTCCAAATTGACCTTTCTTGGCTTGCAAAGGCAAAAAGGAAGAAATAAATGTTGAAACTGATATTTTTGACCTTTATTCTACAAAATAAGCATGGTAAGAAATTTATGGAGGTGAAGAGGCACATTCCCATGTTTTTAGTTGAAGATGGACTTCCCAAGTTCGTACAAGTGCCATTAAGGTGCAATTTTGAGGAGTTTCTCCTATTTTCTAGCATGAAACTATTTCTTGAATTGACTTTGACTACCTCCTGATGTATTCTAACCTCATCCACATTGAAAACTCCCTTGGTGACAAATTGATTTCATAATCAATCCGTAAAAGTCATTTATTGAGCTAGAAATGTGACCAAAAGGTGTTTTTTGCATATGAAATATGGTAAAGGACCAATTTATGACTTAAAAACACCTTAAAACATCTCAAAGACCATATTATGACATTCCTAACACAATTTGAACCTTTGACCAAGTTTGATCATAGTTGACTTTGGTTGAATAGGCAAGTACAAGGAAGTTAGGCTTAGACCAAGCCTAAAGCAGGGTTACGTAAGGTATTTAGACACACATGAGAGCCTATTAGACATATGGGAACTTGTGAAAAAATTTAATATGTAGGGGTTGACCCAATTTGACTAAAAATCAAATTTGGTCAATATGAGTAACACAAAAAACCTATGAGTTATTCAAGTTCCTTTACTTAAATTTTATCCCTTTTTATGCAATTGCATATGTGTTTAGAATAAAATTTGTTTGTTTATTCCCTTGTGATTTACCACGTGCTAAAAACCTTGATTTAAAACAAAAGTATTTTGAGTCTTAAAATGAGTTATAATCAAACATCTTTAAAAATAATAATTATCGATCCAAAACTTAAGAGAATTTTGTTGTCAATGAATATTTTAGTCATTTTGGTCTTTTTAGAGTCTAGTGTAAAGTCCTTTTTATTTGTTGAGTCAAGCCTTTTATTTCACAACATCATCCATCATAAGGCAAATGGCTATGCTGAATAATCTTAGGGTAAGGGATGAGCCTTTTGGCAACGACCCTTTCCAACTTGGTAGCCAATAAAACCAAGGTTATCATGTTGAAAAATATGAATCCATGACCATGAAGAAGAAAAGGGAGGGGCTTACAATATGAGGGTATCCCTAAGGCCATTTTGCCTCCTTCATTTAACCAATACATCATGTCAAACAAGAATGAACTTTTGCTTCAATCTTTAAGCTTGGGGGCTAAATTTTCACCCAATTTTGATGTGCAAAATTTGCAACATTTAATTACTTGGAAAGAGTCTTGTCACCCATTCAAGACCAATCCATATCCCAAGAATATTTAGAAGCTATCAATTCTCTCATGGGTTCCTCCAATCCTAATCCCCAAGTCTCCCAAGACAAAGGAAAGGCAATCTTAATGAGGATTCATCTCATGCAAGTAGTGGGTTTTCTATGGAAACCTATACTCATCAAATCAATCAAGAGATTGCTAATCTCCAAGCCAATCGAACAAACAATCCTTCGGTGGACTAAGTTCCAACTCCAATTTGAGTTTGAGTGTGAACCCAAATTCACCCTCATTCATCAACTAACCTAACCCAAACTTGAATACTCATTAGAGTTTATCAATCATCAAGTAATCTATTCTAAACTTGAATGCTTATTCAAGTTTATCAAACATCAACCCACCCAATCCAAACTTGAATACTCATTCAAGTATTTCAAATGAAAATCAATCCAACCCAAACTTAAATATTCATTCAAATTTACCAATCATGGACCATTCTAATCTAAACTTGAATATTCATTAAAGTTTACCAATCAAGAACCAATCCAGTCCAAACTTGAATATTCATTTAAGTTTACCAATTAACAATCAATTCAATCTGAACTTGAATACTTATTCAAGCTCTCTAATCAATCCAAATCCAAACCTTCATGGTTCACCGATTAACAACATCAATCCAAGTCAAAATCTGAACTTCAATACTTATTCTAGTTCACCCATCCACCAATCATTTTCAAATCCAAACATGAATAGTTATTCAAGTTTACATGTCAATTGAAATCAGTATTTTGCTTTAGAAAGTGTACCAAATTAGTTATCAAATCCAAGTTCTTTTATAGGGTTAGTTACATTACATTCAAATTAAACACCACCTAATACCAAACCTTTCAATATTAATCCAGATTTCAACCACCTTTCTAACCCTAACATCCATTCAAATCAAAGTTTTGGTTCACATCCTTTTCAAAATCCAAATTTTAACCAAACTAATCCAAATCCATCACATCAAACCAACCCTAATACGTTCAAATTCACAAGTCCCAACTTCAATGCCAATCCCAACCAAACAAATCCTAACTTTAACAAAAATCCAAAATAAATAAATACTATTTTTTCCACCAATACAAACACCTTTGCATAATCACAATATGCTAATTCCCCCTTTAACATATTTCCTAATCAATTTGTTAACAATCCACCCCTTAACTAAAATCTATTTTCACAAGCTAATGCCAATTCAAACTTGTTTACCTCTTTAAGTCAAAATAATCAATTATTGCCACATATCAAGGTATGAGGCTTTCGAGATGATACTTTTTCAAGGTGAACACAATATAAGTTCTAGGAAGTTTGTTCTTATCCATGTGATTTAAATAACATGACAACACCTTTCCCAAAACACTTTGAACTTCCCAAGTGTGATAAGTATAAAGGTAAAGGCATTCCTAGGGAACATCTTAAAGACTTTTATATGGCATGTGTCGATGTTGCTATAATAATGAGTACATATTAAATCTCTTTCCATGAAGTTTAGGGGGTCGAGCCTTGGAATGGTTCTCACATTTACCCAAAGGATCAATCTTCACCTTTGATGACCTATCTAAAAAGTTTGTTCGTCATTTTTCACACAATGTTGAAAAGGAATTGACCACACTCAACTTATATAACACTAAGCAACGTAATTTTGAAACCTTTGCCTCTTTCTTACAAGGATGGCGTTCGTTTTCAATTTATTTTCCATGGTATTTTCCTTAAATAGAGCTTATTGTTATTTATACAAACAAACTTAACTCATAATTGGGTCATTACTTGAGACTTATTTATCCAAATTCCTTTGATGAAATAGTTGAAAAGGGAGTTCAAATTAAATGAACTTTAATTATTAGATGTGTTATCAAAATATTCAAACCTAACAACAATTCCTCAAACTAAACTGACAAGCCTAATTTTGTCGGCAAAAAATTATAATGTTATGGGTGATGGTGTGACCGATGTCAAACAAATACAAATCCCACCTTAATAACATTAAGCTAATATACAACCCATCAACAACATTACCATACCTGATGGTCAAAAAATACAATAAAACTACAAGCGTAAGTTTACCCAATTGGGAGAATCTTATGAATCAGTGTTTTGAAAGTTTGCCCATGCAAATATGATCATTTGGACTAACACCAAGCCTTTTGAAGACAATGTTCTTAAACCCAATTGGTATTGAGAAGAAGAATATTGTGAGTACCATAGGATTAAGGGACACTCAACCAGTCGATGTACGAGGCTCAAACACTATGTCTGAGATCTCATATATCATGAGGACATAGCCTTCAAAATTCAACCATCCACCTCATCTAATAACCAAAAGTTGGGAATATATAAAGATCCATTCCTCAAACATGAGCACGAACATGGTAAGTAAAAACAAGAGCTACCTCAATCAAGTAATGTCAACCAAGCCAATCACCCTTTCGACTCAATAGTCAATTATGTTGATTACACACACCATCATGTTTCTATCATTACTTTACAATCACAAGATTGCATTGTTACCATAAGGTGTGCAAATATTACCATTCCTAGTGCTTCCTCATCTAATTTTGAGAATAAGTATAATATTAAAGACCATCTTGAGAAGACACTCGCTAACATATCCATTTTAAAGCTTCTCAAAACCTCCCATGTATATAAGATATCTTGTATAATGTCCTCCAAGAGTCAAAAGTCCTGCGAGACATCAATCCATAAAGTTTTCAAGCATTATTTGGAAATTCATCCACTAACAATCATGTTAAGTTTGACCATTTTGATGTCTCTCCTATGAGATCTTTCCATAATCTACATCTGTATATAGAAGTCACTATATGTAGACATAAAGTAAAAAGGGTGTTTATAGACAATGGCTTGAATTTAAACTTATGTACATTAATATTAATTAAACACTTAGGGTACCCTATAATAACATTAGAATCAAATTTCATTACAATTAAGGCATATGACAATAATGAGCATGAGTCTATGGGTAACATATATATTCCTTTGATGGTCGAGCTTGTCATTGAGGAGAAATTAGTTCATGTGTTTGACCTAGATTTACCTTACAATTTGCTTGTTTGAAATTTATGGATGCATTCAATCAATGCTATACCCTCCACCTTACACCAATGTTCAAAATTTTCTCATGATCCTCAACCCTTTCAGTACTATAAATTATTGGAAGGATGTTATCAAAAATCAAATTATCTCCTTATTATCAAAGACACATTACTCATTTTAAGGAATCACTTGAGCTTGACAACTACATCCATTCTAATACTTTATTTAAAACACCTCCCCTTGGTAATTAGTTGACTATGCCATCCACATCCACTTCCACAAATACTCCATCTACAAGCCAAGTATCCAATTAGCCTTCCACTTCCAAAACTACACCATCTCCTCCATCCCAATTCAAAACTATTGATAAATGCATGGGCGAGTGTAAAATCCAAGATGATAACTACTTATATACAATTCACATGTCTCCAAATAATCATGGTAGGCGCCATTATCAAAAGGACACTCAAGTGGTTTGTAACTAAGGGAAAAAACATCATTTGTAGAAGGTGGTCTTCTTTCTGATGAAAAAATTGAAGTTGTAAATTCCTCCTAACTTTATTATGATAAACTAGTTACTTGCGTACTTAACAACAAATATCCCATGGCCAAATCCATCATGTGTAATATAATGAATTATAAAGGTAAGGGCCTTGGCCTTCGTGAACAAGGATTAATAGAATCTATCATGCTTAAATCTTGAGAATTTCCATGGTATAGGGTTCAACCCACTTAATGTGAATGCCACACTTTTCCAGAGTGACTCTTCTAATGAGTCTAAGGCAAGCTCTTCAGATACTGAAATGGGTTCCATCTATAGTAACTTTGAAGATCTATCTATGACCAACCTATTCCATGAAACTACCATTTTAACACTTGACCTTACATATCTAAATATAATCAAATGAGACTAACACTCAACACCTATGCTTGATCATTTTCAAAATGATGAAGCAATTTCTAAATTTTTGAGCACAAGAGACTATATTTCGATAGGCAATCATAAAAAGGGTTTTTCCATCCAGTTAGAAGATTCTACATATTTCGAGGAACTATTATCACTAATCATATCGATACAAAAACAACATCATAAGAAGAAGACCTTGAGGAGGAATTTCACCTTCCTTCACCACCCTTAAAATATCAAGAAGAATCAACTCTCCTAGTTGAGGACATCATTGTAGTCAATATTGGGACAAAGGAGAATACAAGAAATAGTCAAGCTTGTTGCATCCTCAACTCAAGAAGAACAAGAGACATTTACCCTTTTGCTTAAATATTTATTCAATGTGTTTGCATGGTCTTATGCTGATATGCTAAGGCTTGATCCTTCACTTTTTATGTCTCATCTTGTGGTTCATCGAGATGCAAAACCTATAAATTAAAAATTTAGAAAGGTGCATCATAAATTTGTACTCTCATTAAAGGAAGAATTAAAAAATCAATTAGAGGTTGAATTTATCCGTCTTATAGACTACTTGTATTGGATATCTAATATTGCACCTATATCAAAAAATTAACTGGATTCAGGGTATGTATGTTACATACTGATTCCTCACTAAGCAAACTATTGACTATTCATGGATATATATAGTAGACAGATATTAGTTATATTTCTGACTAATCTTGAGATATATACTATAATGGGATAGTATAAAATTGCTTAGATACATGATGGTATATGATTGCTTTACTGTGAGTTGGTTAATGTATGCATTTACATTTTGAGCATATTAACATATTATTTCAGTTATATTTTATGTTATATGTTTATCATTGGATACGATCTAACTCCCTGTGTGTTGTGTGATCGATGCAGGAGAACTCATCCCTCATAGCATGTTGTAGGGAGAGTATCATCGGAGAGGGTGACGTAGATGGAGACGTCAGAGGTTGACAAAGAACTGACGAGAACTTTGCACACACCGTAGTAGTTAGCACATGTTAGAATGCATTAAAAAAATGGTTTGCTCATGGTGTGTTATTTTTACTTACTTCAAAATGTATATTTATGTGGTTTGCTAGCATAGTTTAATAGCTTAATGAATTGATACGTTTTATCATTTAAGCTAGCAGTAACATTATTAGTAAAACTAGATTTCAAATATGTATTATTAGTAATTTATGAAATTATCATTTAAATTGTTATAATATTTATAGATGTTAATTGATTTAATAAAATCATAGAATTTTGACATTTAACTGTTAAAATATATAAAAAATAGAAATTACCTTAGAAAATAAAAAAGAATTAAATATATAATAATAATAATAATAATAATAATAATAATAATAATAATAATAATCATCATCTAAAGATTGAAAGGGCTATGTCTATTTTATGAAGGGAGGATTTTTGTTTTAAAAAGGGGATATCACATGAGTTTTTGGGAGTTGGAAAAAAAATTTGGAGGAAGCTTAAATTGGCGTAGCACAGAAGAAAGAAGGCATGGGAGAGAGGCGAAGATAAAAAAACCAAAGGCAATTCTGAAATACAGATAGGTGTTGTTTTCAATTCATCATGTTTGTGTTGAATGTTATAATGATTAGGAAAGAAAAGATGTTGTAAAAATAAAATTGTCTGTGTGATTTATTTTTTGAATTCAATGTAGGAATCACCCAAAACTATCTATGTATATCATAGTTTTGATTTTAGTAATATGTTACCTGTAGTATATCAGGTTAGAGGTCTAAATACCTAACTACAAATACATTGAATTTCTTTAAAACCTGTAGTGTATCTATAGACATGAAAACTATATATTCATGGATACATTGATTCGTATATCTACCACTTTTCACATCCTGTAGGGTTTGTTGTATTAAGCATAGGCATTGACTTGAATAGGAAAGCAATTTATAGTGTTAAATTTGAAAATTAGGTGGGCATTATTGAGTGTATTAATATTAAATCCCAACCCATATATTATAAAATCTCAGTTTCTTTTCCATCATGTTTTTAGTCAAAGACGTCACCATGAATAATTTGGCATGTTAACTTTAGTAGATCATTGCATCCTTTTTAAATCTCATCCCCATGATGTTGACATTGCTATACTTGCTTAATCCAGGCTAAACCAAATAATAACAAATCATGATAAATCTCTTTTTTATACAGTTGAACGCACATGTGATATCGTTGGGAAATACTCAGCTAAAAATAAAGAAGATTAACTCGCTAAGGTTAGGGGGTAAAAATCAAATACCAGATGTTTGAAATCACTATATATATTTGTTTACCAACATTAGAGATTGAGGTCTTTGTATTATTCTTTTTACACAGCATGAGTCTTTTATTTAGGTCACTAGAAATGGTATTAAGGCATCTAAATTCTTATTTCCTAGCCTGTATGAAAATAAATGAATCATTGACCTTGCATAGTCTGATCAGAGTCATTACAAATCAAAAATACCTCCAACTCTTATGAGTAGTTGCCTTGTCTTACTATGGCATCATTGTTATTATTTTATTTTGGATATGTCACCAAAGGTTTATAACTAAAATGATTTATATTTATGTTATTTAGATCTGACCAACAAGTCGATTTAATTTATTATTAACCTACTATAATTATTCAAATCACTATTTATTTATCAAGTTCGTTATATTTTAGTGAATGCTGAGAAAACCCTTATTGTAGCATCGTCGTACACCTATTACAAAAATTTAATTTATGACTGTCAAATATATATAACTAAAAAAATCATGATAGGATTGAATCAAGGAACATTAATTGAAACACTGAAATTTTAATGATCCAATTATAAGCAAATTGGCATCACCATAACCTTTTAACCCAAATGGTATTATTAGAGAGGTCACTGAATTATGTTATGTTTCCATCCATAAGATTGATGTTGCAACATTGGATATAAGGATAACATTATTTTATTTAGTAACATAAAAGGAAATAGAGCAATAAGAATAAAAGCTATGCTTGGAAAATAAAGGATTTATGTGGTATATAATAGTTAACAATAATAATAGTGAATATTTTTTAGCTATATAGTGGGTTATATATAATGGTCATAAGGTAGACTATACAAGAGAAATATGACTTATAATTAGCTATACATAATGTTTTATAAGGACCTCAAATTGTTTTAACATGAATGTTTAGTTTATAAAAACATAGTCAACTCTCCCATTATTTTAAATGGTGAAATAATCTCATAAATTCTCATTTGGAATATGTATAACCGTAGGAGTTATGTGAGGCTAGTAATTGAGGGCCTTTACCGAGTTTAATGAAACATGGGATGAATAGTAAATCCAACGAAGTCTTCACTATAATGGGTATGGGCTACTTATTGTATATTAATTTTGAACTGAAACACAGGGTGTGAACATAACATAAGAAATATAGGAGAATATATATACATATATATTCATATGGGTGAAGTCTCATAATTATATTTCCACAAGAGGATTATAATATATGATAAATAAGGAGAAATAATAAAACTAAATGAATGCATATATTCAAACCTCTTAATGTATAAATGATGTTAGACTGGATTACTTTATGTTTCATGAAAATGAAGTTTTGTTTGTTCTAGCTATTGAATATGAGTTAGGTTTCCTTAATTTTATGACTACTTTATTAACCTGAATGCAAAATTTAGTAGTTGTGTTAGAAATGCATTGGGCTATGGTAATATGGGTGATCATAGAGTGTAGCATGTATGGAAACATATTGTGATAAATAAAATCTATAGTTAATTATGTAAATACTCAGGTGGTATAAATTATAGTCATTATTTATAATATGAGATAGGAATAATATAAGATTCATTGATACGTTTGATGGAATAAATGTATGCTTTGGTTACTCTTATGTGTAGCATGTTACATGATGTGTTTTCTAGTAAAATGTGAATTATATGAATCTTGTGGTTGAATTGTATTTGACCTATTTGCATTGTTGATGTAGAGTAAAGAGTTAGATGGACTTCACTGGCTTACTAATATCATAATTCTAGATAAAGGTAGTTCGATTAAGTGGTGTGTATGAATTTTATTGATTTATCGATCATTTTTATATTGATATTATTAATATTTTTTCCACAATATGCTTAGTGAGACATTATCATTTCATGAGTATGATTTACATGTATATGCGATATCTTACAATAGATTGAGTTTTCTATGATACACTGCATGTTTGGTTTATAAATCATACATCACACAGGTACTTATTTCTCTTTATATTCTCGTGTTGTCACTATCTACCCATCCATGAAAAGAGGGTCATTTCTTGATGGGATTAGTACAGAGGATCATTGGTCCATGGTTGGTGTGGAAAAATGTTTAAATGATATTCTTCCTCCCCACAATAATACTACTTGTCGAGATGACACTTGAGATTACCACATATACTTGTGTTTGGGAACTATGCTGCAGGAGAACCATGTATATTATATGTACATTGTATTATACTATACTTATTATTGAAAATTGTCATGAAGAGTTATAATTATTTATTATTATATATTGATAATAGTGATTGTAGTTTTGTGTCAGTTGTGGCTGACATAATATAATTACTTTTTTATTTACATTGTTATATACTCTCATGATGTTAGAGATCCATGATTTATGATGTGATGTGCTATGTTTGCTATTATCATGCTTGAGTGCTTTATATGATCTATGTTAGATTCTTGAGATATAATCTATTTTGGTATGTGTTTATTTAAAAAAAATCATGCATTTTTAGGCAGACCTCAGTGGGGATGTTACATGTGGTATCATAGCTATGGCTTGAACTCTAAGACCTAATAAGCCCACTAATATTTCCATATCCTTCTGTTAACATAAAGAAGGATGGTGAAAGTGAGAGTTTATGGAGAGGGTCCTTCAAATGATAATTATAGCAACCCTCTATTTGATCCTAAATGATTTGCTACTAAACAGTCAACAAAGATGGATCAGATTCTTAAAGTCATGAATGAGACCAGAGATCAGATTACAACTCTAAAGTAGGTGGTTCATAGACATGAGGAAGAGGAACATCAGGATGAACTTGAAGAGCATCATGTTGAGTTGAAAAATCCTCAGGATGTTAAAGCTCTGGTAGTTGTGGAGTTGGCCAGAGACATGAAGAAGGTGAACCCACCTATGTTCAATGGGATTGTTCTAGGTGACAGAGCGGAGGCATGGCTGACAGAGATGGAAAAATATTTCAAAATTTAAAACTACTCTGAGATCACCAAGGCAATTTGTGGAGCATACCATTTGGTTGGTGAGGCAACTATGTGGTGGGTTGACAAAAGGTTGAAAATGAATCTTAAATCAACCACCACCACTTGGGATTAGTTTGTGGCTTTATTCAGATCATGGTAGCTCTCATAACTTTATTTTAATCAAAAGCTCATAGATTTTTAAAATGTAAAGCAAGATGATATATCGATGAACAAGTACTAGGAGCAATTCACTAAACTACTAAAGTGTGTACATTAGTATCAGAGAGATGAGAAGTTTAAGATTAGGAAGTTTATTATGGGTTTGAGGCCCTAGATAGGTGGAGAGGTAGATGTTCATGGACCTTCCACCATGGACCAGGTCTTCGAGAAGGCAATCAAACAAAAGTAGAAGTTGAAGTCTCTTTCACATGCCAAGGAAAAATTTAAGAAAAGATTTGGAAATTCTATGTCAACCTTCAGGAAGAAGAATTGGAAATAGTGGAGTGGAGACTCCAAGAAATAGTTTAAACGCTAAAATGCTAAGTTTAACAATGATTTAGGAAACAATAAATAGGGCAATGGATCCAAGGACAGTATCAAGGGAAACCAACCTAATGATAGGAAAGGACCACCAAGAGGATGTTTCATTTGTAGAGAAGACCATTATGCTCATGATTGTCCATACGACAAGTCAAAGGATAAAGGTCTTAATCCTCAGCAGGGCAGTTTTCAGTAGCAAATTCATACAATGGTCAACAATTAACAAGCCAAATATAAAACATTACCTATTGAGTTGTCAGGGACTTCTTTTGACCATCCAATTTCCATTTTGATAGATACAAGAGACACAAAATGTTTTATAGCTCCTATGATGCTTAGCAAATTAACTAGAAGAGCTGGTGCAATGGCAATGCATGGAAAATATAATATGGGAATGACTCAAAAGTTATGGTTGATAGGTGTTTTGTTGAAGTAGAGATTAGGTTGATCAAATTCAAAATAGTTATGTATTTGTATGTAACACCTCTAAGATCATATGATGTAATCTTAGGAGTCAATTGGCTTGCAAAACATAAAGCCAAGGTTGACCAGTATCTGAAGAAGGTTGAGTGCCTTGATGATTTCGGGAATTAAACACAAATTCAAGGTGAGAAGAGAGAGTTGAATCTTAGGTAGATCCTTGTAATACAACTTAAGAGAGCTTAGGGAAAATGATGCCAAGAATCTATCGTCAAGATAAATGAAATAGAAGAACCTAAGGAACCATCTCTTAAAGATTACCCATTACTTAGAGATTTTCATGATGTGTTTCTAGAAGAGTTGTTGGGTTTGTCTCGTAGATATGAGTTTTGATTTTTCTTTCAACATCATACCTAGTTTGGAACCACAGTCTAAGGCACCATACAAGATGACAACCATTGAGTTGGTTAAATTAAAGGCTCAACTTTAGGAATTATTAACTAAGGGGTTGATTAGGCCAAGTGTGTCACTATGGGGTACACTAATTGTCTTTGTCAAGAAGAAGGATGGTACCCTTCGACTTTGCATTGATTACAAAATTTTGAATAAGGAAACCATAAAAAATAGGTACCCACTACCGTGTATAGATGATCTTTTTGATCAAATACGAGGAGAAATAGTGTTTTCTAAGATTGATTTTTGAGCAAGATACCATTAGTTGAGGATTCAGGATGAGAACATTTTGAAAACAACATTCAAAACTTGATACGTGCACTATGAGTTTACAATGTTACTATTTGGACTGACTAACGTTCCAACAACATTCATGAATCTCATGAACAATGTGAGATTACCTTGATCGCTTTGTGCTAGTTTTTTTTGATAACATTCTTATCTATTCAAAGAATGAAGAAGAACATCTTTAACATTTGAAAATGGTTATGGAAGCATAATCTGTATGAAAAGTTATCCAAGTGTGCATTTTTTCAAGAAAGAATCTAGTATTTGGGACACATTATCTCTGTAGATGTTGTCTCTTAGATATAGGGAAGATTAGAGCCATTATAGAATGGCTAACATCAAAGAATGTGCACAAAGTTAGAAACTTCATGGGGTTAGTAGCTACTATATAAAGTTCATTTTAAACTTTTCCAAGATAGCTAATCCAATTGCTTCTTTGCAATGGAGGAACCACAAATTTGTTTGGTCAAAAAAGTGTGAAGAAGCTTTCCAGGAGTTGAAAAGAAAGCTTATGTCAACACCAGTGTTGAGAGTTCCTGACCCAAACGGTTAATTTTTAGTGGTCACAAATGTATTTAGGGGTGGACTAGGAGAAGTCCTTATGCAGGATGGTGTAGTGGTAGCTTATGAAGCACAAAATCTAAATCCATACAAGGTGAATTATGTCTATCATGATTTAGACTTTGTAATGATTATTCACACTTTACAAGTGTGGTGACATTACTTGTTGGGAAAACCTTTTGAGTTCAAGATAGATAACTTGGGACTCAAGTACATTTTCACCCATCCTAATTTAAATGATCATCAGAGATGTTGGCTTGAGTTCTTGTCTGATTACAATTTTGATGTTAGTTATATCAAAGGCAAGGAGAATAGAGTAGCCAATGCCCTCAGTCGCATAAGGTACATAACAACTATAACTACTATTAAGAGTAATTTCAGGGATCGAATGATTGAGTTCTCTCTAGGAGAGAAATTTTATGATCAAGCTAGAAAAACATTATTTGAGAATGCTTAGAATCTTCAGTACAAAGGATTCAATTTGGAGAGTAATGGTCTATTGCATTATAATAGACGAATATATTTGCCAAATTAAGAGAATTTGTGGATCACAATGCTAAAGAAATTGCACAATGCCCCATATTTGGGACATCCAAGTGTAACCAAGCTCATAACATATATTAGACCACTATATTTATATAAAAGAATCAAGAAAGATGTAACAGATTATGTGTCACATTATCTGGAGTGTTAGTGAGTGAAAGCTGAGCATGTGCATTCAAATGGATTGTTATATCCACATGATATCCCAAAATGGAAATGGCAGGTGATCAATATGGACTTTATCCAAGGGTTACCAATGTCATAGAACATGCACGATATGATCTTAGTAATTGTTGATAAACTAACTAAGATGGCTCACTTTATACCAAGAAATTTAACAGATGATGCACCTACCCATACGAAGAGATTCATATAGGAAGTCTATAGGTTGCATGGTTTTTCAGAGAAGATCATTTCAAATCATGATCTGAAGATGACTTCAAAGTTTTGGATGGCTCTAAATTTAGCTTTGGGTACGTAGCTTAATTTTAGCACAACATGCCACCCAAAGACTAATGGATAGGCTGAGAGAGTTAATCAGGTACTTGAGGATCTCCTTTGTGTTAAGCACAAAATATACTGAGAGGGGGGGTGAATTAGTTTATTATATATATTTTACTTAATCTAATTTCTTTTCTTTAATCACCTAATCACACATTCAAGATATGTCATAAAACTGAAATAATAACATGCACCACACAAAGGAGAGAGAGAGAGACACTAGATTTTTACGTGGAAATACAAAGTGGGAAAAACCACAAAAAATAATCTCAAGTATATGAATGAGCACGAACTCAAATTACAAAGTTTGCAAATGCCAAATTGCAGAAGCACCAACCCCTTTGCCGAACACCAATATAATAACTATTTGTGAACACCAACCCACAAGAGCACCAACTCACAGGAACACCAACCCCTCTTATGTATAAAACACAACTATCTCTCAATGTTTCTTAACAAATAATAGAACTCTACAATATCTTCTATTTTTCTCTTTTCTAAAACAAATACAAACCATGCATTCTCTTGCATATTACAAATGGCTTCTCAAGCATTTATTTATAGTTTTCCAAATGACCTTTGGCATTCACTCTTTTTGACCCTTCAATCCTCATGAAAAATGGTGCCAAACCTACATGACCCTTCATATCCTTGCATTTGAAAAGTCACATGGTGACCCTTCATAAGCAAATGCATCCTTTCCTCTTTTCTCTTTATCTTAGTGACTTTTCATATTCTTCAAAGTGTCTTTTCATGGAAAAATGTGCCATACCCTCTTTTGTCTTCACATGGTGACTCTTGAAATTCCTTAAGATGACTCTTTATGAGAAAATGCATCCCTTTCCTCTTTTGTCTTTACCCCATGACTCTTTGACTTCTCCATGGGCCCTCTTTTGAATTATATGCAACTAAAAATATATTCATTGATATTAAATAAATATTAACACAAATTAGCCAAGATATGAATATTAAAAACACCATTAAATGCAATGAGGCCTTTATCACCAATGCTAGGTATTTGACATCAATAATAATATTTCCAACAATCCCCCTCTTTGTCATTGATGGCAACCTCAAACTGAAATTGCCACATCTGGAAACCTGCACATACTACCATTTGAAAAATATATAGTAACCCTCCTTATTATAGTAACCTGTCCATATTTATTATACCTATTCTGCACCTATTTTTGCACTTATACCTGTACCTATACCTATTTATGTTCTTCTCCCCCTTTGACATCAATGACAAAGGGCCTATCCTAGAGCTAACACTTATCTCCCCCTCAACTAATGTTGATCCTTAATGGCAAAAAGTAAAAGAAATTACTCCCAACTTCTCTCAAAAATACTCAAATATGTATTTTGGTAGTGTCTTTGTGAAAATATCTGCAATTTGCTCTATTGTACTAATATATTCCATCTTAACCTGTTGATTTGCAACCTGTTCTCTCAAGAAGTGATATCTAATGGGAATATGTTTTATTCTTTAATGCATCACTGAATTCTTCAAAATATTAATAGCACTTGTGTTGTCACAAAAAATAGAAATAGGTTCATCATACTTTACCCTGATATCTTCTAAAGTTTGCTTCATCTAAAGCACTTGAGTACAACACAATACCACTATAATATATTCAACTTCAGCTATAGAAAATGATACTAAATTCTATTTTTTGCTTAGCCATGATACTAATCTATCATCGAGGAAGAAAGCTCATTTACTTGTATTTTTTCTATCATCTAAAAAATCTACATAATCTAAATCTATATAAGTAATCAAAGTGAAATCTCTGCCTATGGGATACTACAATCCATAATCTAATGTCCTCTTGATATATCTGAATATTCTCTTCACTAATTGAACATGACTATCTTTTAGAGCTGACTGATATCTTGCAACCATATATCTATTACATGCATGATGTTTGGCCTCGATGCTGTCAAATATAAAAAACTACCAATCATATATCTATATAAATATTGATTTGCAATAGGTGAATCTTCATCTTTGGTCACCTTATTTCTTGCACTCATTAGTGTGCCAACTGGTGCACAACCTTTAAAACTAAATTTATTCAATATTTTCTTGGCATATTTACTTTGAGATATGAAAATTGCTTTATCTGACTAAAATATTTGCAATCCTAAGAAAAATGACAATTCTCCAAGCATAGACATCTCAAATTCTTTTTGCATATTTTCAAAAAATTATTTTATCATCTTTTCAATGTTTCCTTCAAAAATGGTGTCATCAACATATACCAAAATAATTAATTGATGATCACCTTCTATTTTGATGTAGAGATTACTATTAGCAAATCCTCTCTTGAAATCTTGATCCTGTAGGTACTTATTAAGTCTTGCATACCAAGCTCTGGGAGCTTGTTTCAATCCATACAGTGGTTTATTCAATATGCATACATGGCTATTAATATTTGAGAGAATAAATCCCTCAGATTGCTCAATGTAGACCTCTTCTTCTAGATTCCCATTTAGGAAGACAGATTTGACATCCATTTGAAACACTTTGAAATTTTTAAACACTGCATATGCAAAAAACATTATAATAGCCTCTATCCTTGCCACTGGTGCAAAAGTTTATTCAAAATCTATTACCTCAAACTGAGCATATCCTTTACATACTAATCTTGTTTTATTCTTGGTCACTTCTCCATTTTCATTCAACTTATTTCTATAAATCCATTTTGTTTCTACCACATTGTGATCTTTTGGTCTAGGCACTAATTCTCAAGTATCATTTTTTTCTATTTGATTTAATTATTCATCCATATCCTTAACCCAATGCTTATTATGTCTAGCTTCTAAAAAAAGTTCTAGGCTGAATTTTGGACAACAAAGAGAAATTAACTTGCTCAAATTCACTTACCATCATTATTTTGGTGTGAATTCCTTCATTTATGTCCCTGATGATGTCACTTTTATTATGATTTCTTTGGACATATTTGGATGGAGTTTTGGTGTATTTTTTTTCCTTCTCATCTTCATCTGATTCTTCAAAATCTTCCTCTTCAATGTTTCAAGAGTGTCTACTAGATCACTGATTTGCATTCCATCTTCTTCTATCTTGACACTTGCACTTTCAACTATTTTATTGGTTCTTTTATTACAACATTTATAAGCTTTAATTTTATAATAATAACCAAGAAATATACCTTCATCTGCTTTGGATTCAAATTTATCAAGTTTTTCATTGATGCTTTTTTTAAAGCATCTACTGCTAAAAACTCTAAAATAATCAATTGTTGCTAGTTTGTATTTTCATAGCTCATAAAGAGTATTGTCGTTGTTGAATCTTAATAATTATCTATTCTAAATATGCACTATTGTATAAATTACCTCTCTCCAATATTTATCTGGTATCTTAGATTTATTTAGCATTGTCCTCACCATCTCTTGAATTGTTCTGTTTCTCCATTTAATTACTGCATTTTGTTGTGGAGTTTTGGCTGCTAAATTATGTCTCTTTATTCCATGGTCTTCATAAAACTTAATAAATTAGTCTGACATAAATTTTCCTCTTAGATATGATCTTAGGCACTTAATCTTCAAGCCAATTTTATTATTAACTAATGCTTTGAATGCTTTAAAATGTCTGAAAGCTTCTGATTTTTTTTAAAAACATTACCCAAGTCATACATAAAAAATCATCAATAAGCAACATGAAATATTTTTCACCTTGAGTACTTTGAGTTCTCATAGGTCCACATAGATCAGTGTGAGTAAGCTCTAACATCTGAGTGGTCGAGTACTCTTTTGTTTTGAACCACCTTCTGACCTGCTTTCCATGCTGACAAGGTTCACAAAGCGTGTTAGATGGCTTTGTAATCTTTGAAAAAAAATTAACTATTTGCTTCTTGATGATGTTGATAAGATTATCAAAATTTATGTGTCACATTCTCTTGTGTCATATCCAAATTTTTTCAATCTAACTCAAACAATATTTTTGACCTTTGATGTCTGATAATATATACAAATTATTGTCTATTCTCTGAGCATCTTTAACCAACACATCTGAATCTTTTCTCTTAATTTCACAACCTTCTGCATAAAACTTTAGTGTGTGCCCCTGATCACACATTTGACTTACATTCAAAAGATTATGCTTAAGACCTTCTACGTACAAAATATTTTCAATTTTAATTCTACCATTATCCAAACTTAATGTATTTTTTCTAATAATTATGACAGTAGTATTATCTCCAAATTTTACTATGCCACAATTGATCTTCTTCAAGGTTATGAACTTTCTCTTATCTTTTATCATGTGCCTCAAACATCCAATATCAATGAACCATAGCTTTTCTTTATTTCTTGTATGCAAAGTTGTCTATACCAACATAGATTTTTTAGGTTGTTTCTTCTACCATGAATCTGTCTAAACTTTCTTCTTGATAAATGGAGCCTTAAAACTATGGTCCTTCTTGACTGACTCAAACATGCTTTTACAATACCAAGTTATGTCTCAAGTTGTTGCACTTGTAACATATTATGGCCTCTTTATTAAAGACTGATAGAGGAGCAAAAGAGTTGTGGCTTCTACTTGACTTTGCATAAGTTTCTTTCTCCTTATTTTTGAAATTGTTAGCCCTTTTTTGACATTCTATTTTTTTATGACCATATCTATTACAATAAAAATAATAACTATAAAAATAGGACCTATTTATGTATCTCTGACCTGATTGCTTTTTGTAGATCTATTTTTTTCAGCCTTCTTTATTTGAAATGTCGTCTGTATTCTTAACTTTTTCTCTTTTTATTTCTTCTTTTGTAAGCGCTTCAACATATCTCTTTCTTTTTTCTGTGTTAACCTTGTTTGTGGCTTCTCCTTTCTCATTTTCAAATCTGATATTTATCTTATCTAACATTGATCTTTGATTTTCTAATATTTTATTCAACATATTAGTACTATTCTCAAAATTTGAATCATTGACTGCTCTATCATTGATTACTTTATTTGTTTTCTTAAGATCTTTTTTTAAAGAAGTAATTTCGATAACATACCTTTCATATTCTTCACTTAATTTTTACAATTGTGCCATTAAATATTTTTTATTCTTCTTGGCTTCTTCAAAGTGTGCTTGTAGATCTTCAATTATTTCCTTTAACTTTTTTCATTTTTGTCGATCTGGAGCTTTAATCTTTGATTCTTTTTCTCGAAAGCTTTTAACTCTTCTAAGACACAAATGAGTTATCCTTCAAGATTCACTTTGGCTTCATCATATTCTTCCTCTTGATCATCTGTACTTTTGTTTGCAAAGGCATCTTCATGCATGGCCATGAGCAAAATTTCTTCTTCTTTTGAATCACTGACTCCACTATCTTCGGTTGAGCTAGGATCTTTAGAATATAAACTCTTCTTTTCAAATCCCTTCTTAAATTTTCTTTTAAAATTATTTTTGTATGTAGACTTTCCTTTTTTATTATCATCATTACCCTTATCTGGGCACTTAACTACAAAATATCTATTTTTTCTATAATTAAAACATTTAAAAGGTAATTTTCCTATATATTTACTTGTGCCCTTTTTGAGCTTTTGAATGAATAAAATTTCGTTGTCATCTTCATTATCGCTAGATCTGTCACTTGATACTTGAATCTTAGCCTTCTCTTTCTTTGATATCTTGAAAGTAGCTTCTCTCTTTGAGGGTTTCTTTTATTCTATCCACATCTCATATGCCATAAAAATGCCATGTCGCTCATCCATCTTTAGCTTGGATAAATTCTTCATCTTTTCAATTGCTGAAACTCTTGCATCATATCTCAATGGTAGAGATCTCAAAACTTTTTATACCATGATTGATTCTTCTAACTTTTCTCTAAGACCTTGAATCTGATTAACTATTTGATCAACCCACGACAAGTAATTTACTATATTTTATTCCTCTTCCATCTTCAAACTCTCAAACTATTTTTTAAAAATTTGAAGCTTAGCTTGCTGAACCTTTCCATCACCTTTGTAAATATTCTCAAGCTTTACCCAAGTTTTATGAATAGATTTATATTGCATAATTTTAACAAATTTTGATTCACATAAACCACACAGAATAATATTTAAAGCTTTAGCATTATTTTCACTTGCCTTCTTTTCCACTGGAGTAGTTACAAGTGTCTGTAGCTCTTCATATTCCTCCACCACTGCTTGCCAAATGTCAAATCCAAGAGCCATAAAATAAGTCCTCATTCTTATGCTTCAAAAAACATAATTTGTCCCATAAAACAAAGGTGCCTTAATTGTATAAAAACCTTCATGTGATCTAACAATCATGCTTTCCCCGATCTACCTTCAAACTGTAAAAATTTTTCAAAAAAAATTGCTCTGATACCAATTATTAAGCATGAAATATACTAAGAAGGGCGGGGGGTGAATCAATATATTATATATCTTTTACTTAAACATTCAAGATATGCCATAAAATTTAAATAATAACATGCACCACACATGAGAGAGAGAGAGAGAGAGAGAGAGAGAGAGAGAGAGAGAGAGAGAGACCATATTTTTACATGGAAACTCAACGTAGGAAAAACCACAGAAAACAATCTCAAGTGTATGAATGTGTACCACCTCAAATTATAAAGTTTACAAGCACCAATTGACAAGAGCACCAACCCCTTTTTTGATCACCAACACAACTTATTATGAGCACCAACCCACATGAGCACCAACCTCTTGCAAAGATTTGTGAGCATCAATCCACAGGAACACTAACCCCTCTTGTGTATAGAACACAACTATCTCTCAATGTTGCTTACTCAACAAATGATAAAACTCTATAATATCTCTTGATTTTATCTCCTTTAAAATAAATATGAACTATGCACTCTCTTGCATATTACAAATGGCTTCTCAAGCTTTTATTTATAGCTTTCCAAATGACCTTTGGCATTCACCCTTTGTGACCCTTAAATCCTCATAGAAAATGGTGCCAAACTTATATGATCCTTCTTATCCTTGCATTTGAAAAGTTATATGGTGACCCTTTATAAGCAAATACATCTTTTTCTCTTTTATATTTATCTTGGTGACTTTTCGTATTCCTCAAAGTGCCCCTTCATGAAAAAATTCACCACACCCTTTTTTGTCTTTACATGGTGACCCTTGAAATTTCTCAAGATAACTCTTCATGAGAAAATGCATCATATTCCTCTTTTGTCTTTACCCCGCAACTCTTTGACTTCTCCATGGGTCCTCTTTTGACTTATGTGCAACCAAAAATATATTCGTTAATATTAAATAAATATTAACACATATTAGCCAATATATGAATATTAAAAACACCATTAAATGCAATGGGGGCTTTATCTCCAATGCTAGGCCTTTGATATCAATGATAATATTTACAACACTTTGTATGTACTGCATGGATCAACAATACAGGTGGGAAGATTATCTTCCATTGGATGAGTTTTCATATAACAATCCATACCAATTAACATTGAAGATGACACCATTTGAGGCACTTTATAGAAGAAGGTAGATGACACCCATTAGTTGGGATAGGTTAGAGGACAGGGTAGTCTTTAGACTCAAGATGCTCTCAGAGATGGAAGAACAAGTTAGACTAATTAGGCACATATTGGCCAAGGCCAATAATAGATTTAAAGAGGATAGAAAGGCACTTTGTAATTGGTGATAAAGAGTTTTTATGGGTAATGCTATAGAAGATCTTGATTAAATTCAAGAAGCCGGCAAAGTTATCACTAAAATATGTGGAACCTTTTGAGATATTAGAAGTGGTCAATCTTGTAGCATATAGTCTTGCATTACCACTAGCCCTAGATCTTTTACATAATGTCCTCTATGTTTCATATCTTAAAAATTATATAGCTGATCCTATGCATGTGTTGGATTGGAATGCTTTGAAAGTTTTAGATCATGGGGTGCTCATAGTAGAACCAATTAGGGTAATTGACACATGTAAACTTTATTTGCATAACAGAGAGATGTCACAGTGCAAGGTGCAGTGGGACTAATACTCTGAAGATAATTAACTTGAGAGGACTATGATAAGTTATTTATAAGATTTCTACATTTATTTATTTGATTAGATACTATTATACTATGTTATTTTTAGTTGAACAATATTTTTATTTCATAACATATATTTGAATAAGAATCATCTGGGATGATGACTACCTTAAGGGGGAAGGATGTTGCATCTTGATTCCTCGCTAAGCAAACTATTTAATTACTCATGGATATATATAGCAGACACATTTGATATTAGTTATATTTTTGACTAAGCTCAAGATATACAATATTATGAAATAGTAAAAAATTACTTAGATAAATTATGGTATATGATTAATTTACTTTGAGTTGCTTAATATATGCATTGACATTTTAAGCATATTAATATATTGTTTCAGTTATATTTTATCTCATATGTTTATCATGTGATATGATCTAACTACTTGCATGTTGTGAGGTGGATGCAAGAAAACTCATCTCTCAGAGCATGCTAGAGGGAGAGCATCATCAGAGAGAGTGATGTAAATGGAGACATTGAAGGTCAATATAGAACTGGTAAAAACCCTGCACACACCATAGTAGTTAGCACATGTTAGAATGCATTAAAAATTTGGTTTACTCAAGGTGTGTTATTTCTACTTGCTTGAGAATGTAGATTTTTGTGGTTTGCTAGCATAATTTAATAGCTTAATGAATTGGTATATTTTATCATTTAAGCTAATAGAAACACTATTAGTAAAATTATATTTAAAATATGGATTATTAATAATTTATGAAATTGCCATTTGAATTGCTATAATATTTATAGATGTTAATTGATTTAATAAAATCATATAATTTCAACATTTAAGTGTTAAAATGTATAACAAATAGAAATTACCTTAAAAAATAAAAAAAAGGAAAAGACAATAAAACATTAAAAAAAAATTTAAGTTTAGAAATAAAAAGGAAGTAAATATATTAAAAAAATCATAATAACCAAAACAAAAATCTAAAGCTTGAAAGGGCTATGCTTATTCTATGAAGGGAGCATTTTTGTTTTAAAAAGAGATATCATATGAGTTTCTGGGAGTTGTAATTTCTTTTTTGAGGAATCTTAAATTGGTGTAGCATAGAAGAAAGAAGGAAGGTGTGGGAGAGAAGCAAAGATAGAGAAAACCAAAGTTAGTTCTGAAATACAGGTAGGTGTTGTTTTCAATTCATCATGTTTGTGTTGAATGTTATAATGGTTAGATATGAAAAAGATGTTGTAAGAATGGAATTATCTATGTGATTTATTTTTTGAATTCAACTTAGGAATCTCTCAAAACTATCTATGTATATCATAGTTTTTATCTCGGTAATATGCTACATGTAGTCTATCAGGTTAGAGGTCTAAATACCTAATTACAGATACATTGAATTTATTTAAAACCTGTGTAATGTATATGTGAATACAAAAAATATATATTCATAGATACATTGGGTCATATATTTACCATTTTTCATAGCCTATAGGGGTCATTATATTAAGCATAGGCGTTGACTTGAATAGGAAAACAATTTGCAGTGTTAAATTTGAAAATTAGGTGGACATCATTGAGTGTATTAATATTAAATCCCATCCCATATATTATAGAATCATTGTTATTTTCTTTTCTATCATGATTTTAGTCAAAGGTGTCACCATGAATAATGTGGTATGCTAACTTTAGTAGATCATTGCATCCTTTCTAAATCCCATCCCCATCATATTGGCATTACTATACTTGCTTAATCTGGGCTAAACCAAATAATAAAAGAATGTGGTAAATTTCTTTTTTATACAACTGAATGCATGTGTGGCATCACTGGAAAACACTTAGGTAAAAATAAAGAAGAATAACTCACTGAGGTTAGGGGTAAAAATTAAATACCAAATGTTTGAAATCACTGTATATATATTTGTCTGCCAACGTAAGATATTGAGATCTCTATATTATTCTTTTTACACAACATGTTTCTTTTATTTGGGTCATTGGAAATGGTATTAAGGCATCTAGATTCTTATTTTCTAGCCTATATGAAAACAAAGGAATCATTGACCTTGCAAATTCCATCTTGATCAAAGTCGTTATACTTCAAAAATACCTCCAACTCTTGTGAGTTGCTGCCTTGTCTTACTATGATATCATTATTATTATTTTATTCTGGGTAGGTCACTTAAGGTTTATAACTAAAATGCTTTATATTTATTTTATTTAGATCTAATCAACAAGTTGATTTGATTTATTATTAGCCTGGTGCAATTATTCAAATCCCTTTTTATTTACTGAGTTCATTGTATTTTAGTGAATGCTAAGAAAACCATTGCTATAGCATCGCCATACACATATTACAACAATTTAATTTATGACTGTAAAATATATTTAAATGATAAATACATGATAAGATTGAATAAAAAAACATTAGTTTAAATGCTAAAATTTTAATGATCCAATTATAAGCAAATTGGTGTCGCCATAACCTTTTAACCCGAATGGTATTATTAGAGAGGTCACTGAATTATGTTATGTTCCTATCCGTAAGATTGGTGTTACTACATTGGATATAAGGATAACATTATTTTATTTAGTGGCATAAAAAGAAATAAAGCAATAAGAATAAAAGCTATGCTTGGCAAATAGAGGATTCATGTTGTATATAAGAGTTAACAATAATAATAGTGAATATTGTTTAACTATATAGTTGGTTATATATAATGGTCATAAGGTAGATTATAAAAGAGAACTATGACCTAGAATAAGCTATACATAATGTTTTATAGGGACCTCACATGAATGTCTAGTTTATAAAAACATAGTCAACTCTCCCATTATTTTAAACGGTGAAATAATCTCATAAATTCTCATTTGGAATATGTATAACCATAGGAGTTATGTGAGGTTAGTAATTGAGGGCCTTTATAGAGTTTAATGAAACATGGTATGAATAGTAAATCCAAGGAAATCTTCACTATAATGGGTACAGGCTATTTATTATATATTAATTATGAACTGAAACATAGGACGTGAACGTAACATAAGAATTATAAGAGAATATATATATATATATATATATATATATATATATATAGGGGTGAAGTCACGTGGTTATATTTCTATGAGAGGATTATAATCTATGTTAAAGAAGTAGAAATAATAAAACTAAATGAATGTGTGCATCCAAACCTCTTAATGTATAGACGATGCTAGATTGGATTACTTTATGTTTTGTGAAAATGATTTTTTGTTTGTTCTAGCTATTGAATATGAGTTATGTTTCCTTACACTGGGTTGTGGTAATATGGGTTATCATAAGGTGTAGAGTGTATAGAAACATATTGTGATAAATAAAATCTACAGTTAATTATGGAAATACATGGGTGGTATAAATTATAGTCTTTATTTCTAGTATGGGATATGAATAATATAAGATTCATTCATACATTTGATGGAATAAATGTATATTTTGGTTAGTCCTACATGTAGCATGTTACAAGATGTGTTTACTAGTAGGATGTGAATTATATGAATCTTGTAGTTGAATTGTATCTGACCAATCTATGTTTTTGATGTAGAATGAGGAGTTAGAAGGACTTCACTGGCTTACTAGCATCATAATATCAGATAAAATCAATTCGATCAAGTGGCATGTATGAATTTGATTGTTTTATAGATCGCTTTTATATTACTATTCTTAAAACTTTTGCCAAAGTATGTTTAGTGAGACATTATGATTTCATGAGTATGATTTACATGTATGTAATCTTGCAATAGTTCAAGTTTTCTATGATACAATGCATGTTTAGTTTAAAAATCATATAACACACAGGTACTTGCTTGTCTCTCTGGATTCCCACGCTATCACTATCTATCTGTTCGTGAAGGGATGACCATTTCTTGATGGGATTAGTGTGGGGGATCATTGGTCCGTGGTTGGTGTGGAAAAGTGCTTAGATGATGCTCTCCCTCCCCACAATAGTAGTACTTATCGAGATGACACTTGAGATTACCATAAATACTTGAGTTTAGGAACTATGTTTAGGGAGATCTATGTATCTTATATGTACACGGTATTATATTGTACTTATTATTGAAGATTGTAATGAAGAGTTGTAATATTTATTAATTTACATTGACAACAATGACTGTAGATTTGTGTTAGTTGTGGCTGAGATAAATAATTACTTTTTATATTTCCATTGTGATATAATCTCATGATGTTAGAGATCTGTGATTTATGATGTAATGTGCTTTGTTTACTTTATATGATCTCTGTTAGATTCTCGGGATGTAATCTATTTTGGTATATGTGTTTATTTTATAAAAAAATATGCATTTCTAGGTAGATCCTAGTGGGGATACTACAATGTACAAACTTCAAGGATATAAATAAGGCATGTCCCAAAGATGACTTTTCAATACCAAACATAGACATGATTGTGGACTCAACTGTTGGTCTTGAAATGTTATCTTTAATAGATGGATTTTTGGGTTATAACCAATTCAAAATAGCTCTTAAAAACTAACACAAGATAATATTTACAACACCTTGGGACACCTTTTACTTTTGAGTAATGCCCTTTGTTCTCAAGAACACTGGAGCCACATACCAAAGAGAAATGACAATTATCTTTCATGATATGCTTTATGACATTATGGAGGATTATGTTGATGACATTCATACTAAATCAAAATCTAGAGCAGGGCATCATGAGATTCTTCACAAAATATTTAACAGAATGAAAGAGTAAAAGATTCACTTAAGCCCAAAGAAATGTGTTTTTGGGATGACATCAGGAAAGTTAGTGGGATTTATAGCTTCACACTGCAACATAGGGGTTGATCCTTCCAAATTTCCAACTATCATGAATATGCCTCCACCTAAAATTCTCAAAAAACTTTGAAGTCTACAAGGTAAAATTCAGTCAATTTGATGGTTTATATATCAACTTGCAGACATTTGTCATCCATTCACATTATTGCTTAAGGACACTTAATTCACTTGGAATGAAGATTGTATCAAGGCATTTGAAAATCTTAAACACTATCTTTTCATTCCATTGGTTTTAATGCCACCTAATGTAGGTAAGTTTTTAATTTTATACATATTTGTTACACAATAAGCATTGGGGGCATTATTGGTTTAGCATGATGACAATGGATAAGAACGAGTAGTGCATTAGCTAAGCAGATCTTTGGTATTGTATGAGCTTAATTACTCTCCAATGGAAAAATCATGTCTCACGGTTGTTTTTGATTCCCAAAAACTTTGCCACTACATGCTAAATAATCAAACTAAAATCATTGTCACAATTGACCCTCTTAAATATCTCTTATCCAAAATAACTTTGATAAGTAAAATGGCTAAGTCAATCATGTTTCTCAGTGAGTTTGATCTTGAGTATGTAAATAAAAAATCAATCAAAGGACAAGTACTAGTAGATGCACTACTTGAATCTCCTCAAGAAGATCATACACATCTTGTTACAAATTCCCTAAATGAAACAATTATGTTAATTGATGAAACCTTAGTTTGGTAGTTGTATTTTGATGGCTCTTTCACAAATCATGGTTTGGGGCTAGGTATCTTATTGGTTACTCTTGATTGGTACTTAATTTCAAAATCATTTCGGATTGAGTTTCCTTGTGCAAATAACATAGCATAATATAAAGCCCCCATAGTTGGTGGGGTATCCAAAATCTTCTTGTATTTGGTGATTCAAAACTCACCATAAATCAAGTTGCTGATGAATTCCAAGCTTGTGATGATAAATTAATCCCATACAAGAGGATGGTGGATAGCCTCAAGTTGTGTTTTACATCTATACAATTTAAACAAGTGCCAAGGATTAATAACAAAGCAACTGATGATATGACAACTATTGGTTCATTACTTGATCTCAAAACTAAGCATGATAAATTCTTTGTAGAGTATTTGATGAGCCCAACATATGATACTCCCAATTCTAAGATTGTTTGTAAGGTGGTTGGTCCCACTTTTCCTTGGTACACCGATATTTATGAATATCTCCCTAATAACACCCTTTCATCCAACTTAACCCATAACCAACGCAAATAATTTATCTAACGAACATCTCATTATACTATCCTGGGTTAAACTTTATATCAAAGAGGTTATGATGGAACCCTATTAGGGTGTTTAAATTTTAAAGAGTCTACCTTAGCTATTAGAGAAGTTCATGAGGGAATTTGTGGTGCTTATTCTAGTGGTATAATTCTTGCTAAAAATCTCTTACATGTAGGTTATTATTGGCCTACAATAGAATCTAATTCTTGTGCTTGTGTTAATAATTGTGTGCATTGCCAAAGCATGGTGATCTTATACCTGGTCCTTTGCAAGATTTGCAACCCATTACAATACCTTGGCTATTTTCCACATGGGGGTTAGACCTCATGGGAAAAAATAATCCATATTCTTCAGATAGCTACAAGCATATTATTACCGCCACATAATACTTTACTAAGTGGGTGGAAGCTATGTCCCTAACATATATCATTGGCAAATAGATTTCCAAGTTTATCTTAAACCATATTGTCTATAATTTTGGAATCCCATTTGTTATCATCTTTGATAACAAAAAATCATTCAAGAATAAAGAAGTCAAGGCCCTTTGCAATACTTACCATACAAGACATAAGTGGTCCACTCTATACTACCCTCAAGATAATGGCCAAGTGGAGGAAATGAATAAAAACATTCTTTAAATCCTTAAATGAGTTGTTAATGTAGTTGGTCATGATTGGCATATGAAACTTTATCCCACTCTTTGGGCATACCGCACACTCATAACGGGAACTCCATATTCACTTGTTTATGACAACATGTCTATCTTACCTATTGAGGTTGAGATTCCCTATTACACATATCCTAACAAAATATTATTGATCATGAGTCTTTCCACATTTCATGCCTTAGTGAACTAAACCTTTTAGATGAAAAACATCTCAATGCTTTAAACCACCTGTAAGTCTACCAAAATTACCTTCGTTGTAGCAATAATAAATAAATTAAAGCTAGGGAATTCAAAATTAGATACCTTGTTCTCAAATAAAACTAATGTAAAAAGGGATAAGAAAGGAAAATTTGAACCAAATTGTTTGGGCCTATATGTAATCATTACCAAGTATGGATCTAGAGCTTATAGGTTGGCTGCAAAAGATGGAGAGGAGCTTGATGAGCCTATGAGCATCATGCACCTTAAAATATTCTATGCCTAAATCATTTTAATGTTGTTGTCTATATCTTAAGTTTCATGACATTTAAAAAAAAAAAAAGGGGGAAAAAGAGAAAAAATATAGTATGTCTAAAAGTGAAAACCAATTTACTAGGGCTTTAGAAAAGTACCATGGTAAAAACCAATTTCTAGTGCCATGTGTAATCCGTTGTCTATTTACATCCTAGTTACTTGGGCTTCCCATTATAGTAGTCACTTGTAAATTCCCATTTAGTTACTTGTCTTGCCATTAATCCTTGTACTTGCCTAACCATGTCCTTTCTCATGTTTAGAGGAATATCTTTTATATGACCATTATTATCACATTTGTATCCACATACGCATTTATCTAAAACATTACAACAAACACAACACTTCAACTATCCATGTATACCAGTCTATCTATCTTTCAAACCAATCATCATCATTCACTCACAATTTTTCTTGGGAGGGAAATCACTCATATATTCATCCACACTTTACACTTCATCAGTCAACACTTTTTCTTATCCAATCATGTATTAGGAGAACTACATCTGTCCTAATATCCCCACTTGGATTTTGTCCATAGTGGATTATGTAGGCAACACTTATAACATGGGGTTTCTAAGGATAGATCAGCCACCACCTACATCATCCCATCATCCCAAGCAATATTTATTTTTTTCATGTCATTATCCAAAGCCATATAGTTATCTTAGGGTTTCCTTGTCACTCATTCAATATTGTCATGGATATTGGCTATGAAAGGTTTTCACCCTAGCTTAGGATGTTCATAACATCATTTGCTTAGTCTAAAAGCCCTTTTCTTTCTCTTGTTTTCCCTTGTGTTTGGTCTTCATTTGATTGTTTTTATGCATTTGGTCATTTAGTTCGCTTTACTTGCTTGAGCATTTTACTTATATTTTTATATAAGTTTTTTATTTTATTATGAGTTTGTCGCTTTTACATAGTTTATCTTGTTTTAATTGTTTTTTTGTTTATTTCTTTTATTATTTTTGAGTCAAGATTGTTATATGTATTACAAAGGTGTGATTATGATTATCCATATCATGATGCACTAAGTCTTGCATAAATGACTCTTATAGTCCTTACACGTACAACTCAATAGTCATCATGATTCTTTCATATCATCGGTGCATATTATTTTATGCTCATTAAATAAAGGTTGCTCAACTCTTACTTGATTATCAATTCTATAATTATTTTTGGAAATCCAAAGCAAAACAAAACAACAAAGGAAATTATCTAACCATATGTACTTTTTGCCATTTCATTTTATACCATAACAAAAATAAAGCTGAAAGGATTAACATGCACTATAACAAATCAAAAGTAAGAGAATAATTGTTATACCAAATTTTGTGTGTGTGTGTGTGTGTGTGTGTGTGTGCGTGCGTGTATACACACACACACACAAATAATCTTATTATGCTATATATATATATATATATATATATATATATATATATATAGACACACACACACACACACACACACACACACACACACACACACACACACACACACAAGGATACATATAACATAATAAGATTATTTGTGAATATATATGTGTGTGTGTGTGTAATAAATGATAGATAGAATCACCAAACTATATTGGAACCATAATATATAATTTAGAAATAACAGTCTTGGTATTAAATGTCAATTTATGAAATTCAGGTGACCACATATCAGAAAGAATAACATGATATTTTGTAAGTGAAATAGCAACACCAATATCAAGCAAAACATCTATACTATGAGTTTTAAAACCTTCCCATTTGATTTGTATTACACAAATAGTATTATTTGTGAAATGAGTTGAGATCTGGTGTATTTGAGATGTGTCCATTTGAGAGGTTTCCCCCTCCTCAAAATTAGATTCTATCTCATTAGTGACATTAACCAATTTTTGTTCAAATAGCTTCTCTTCTTCATCTACTAATGCTTCTTATTTAAAGAAAATTTTGAATTCATTATGATCTTTGTCTAGAAAAATTTAAAGATGTCTAATTCTATTCTTACTCTAGGATGTTCATGCATATGTATTACGTTGGTATGCTTCTTGTATCTTAGAATTGAGCCTTTGATTGGTCTTTTATGTGAAAACTATTTTCTATCTTCATTAACAAGATGTATAGCATATTTTTGTTCTCATGCATTAATTTGTTGTTGTAGAGACATCCTTGTAGAGATCATATAGACTGGGGTCTGAGCAAATTTGTCTTTTAGAAATGCAATTTGCTAAGATATGGGCAATGCATTAGGAAAAGGAGTATTAAGCATATGAACTTGAAAACCAATTTATGAATCATAGTCTGAAGATTTTGATTTTGATTTTGACTCAATGGTACCAAAATTAATATGTACTTGATTATTTGATTCTTCTTCATCTGGATCCCAAACAATGTCAGATTCATAAACTACTTCTTCATCAGAACATAATCATCTTCATTGAGATCATGGTTTTATAAGAAATTTATTTTTCTTAGATTCCTTTTTCCTATTTGGACACTTGTTGGCATAGTGATTTCTTTGGCATAGAAAACCCTTAATATGTTTCTTATGAAAGCCATGTTTTCTTTTTTTGAATATTTTTTTGGGAACAAATTTTTTCTTTCTAGATTTATATCTAGATTTCCATGGACTTGGTGTCTGAGCATACCTCTATACATGACATTGACATGAATAATTCTTTGTCTTTTTCCTATATTGCTTATATTTATATGCATCCATGCATCCAAATTGATCGTCTAATTCATTGCAAAATTTAGCACCAATTTGCTTATAAAACTTAAGATTATATAAATGCACAAATAATCCTATTTTTGAAATACAAATCAAATGGAAAAGTTTTAAACCTTATAGTCTAGATGTTTTGCTTGATATTAGTGCTGATATTTCACTTACAAGATATCATGTTATTCCTTTTGATATGTGGCACCTTGACTTTCACAAGTTGACATTTAATACCAAGACCATTATTTCTAAATTATCTGTTATGGTTCCAATATAGTTTGGTGATATATATATAGTGTTATGGATATGTGTTGGACATTATGGACGTGTTTTATAATCACCTACCATACATATAAAAATAAACACGGTCCAACATGTGTACATAACACTATATATATTCACCTACCATATATGTAAAATTAAACAATCCACCATAACTCTATATATATATATATTCATAAATAAACAATCCACCATATATATATACACACACACACACATTTATATATTCATAAATAAATAGTCCACCATAACTATATATATATTCACCTACCATATATATATATAAAGCTATGGTGGACTATTTATTTTTACATATATGGTAGGTGGATATATAAATTATATATATATATATATATATATATATATATATATATATATATATATATATATAGTGTTATGGATATGTGTTGGAC